>BMAV01010375.1:146110-586489 GCA_019973955.1 Trichonephila inaurata madagascariensis
TTCTAATCTAAGTGACACTAAATATCATAAATATTATCCATTTATACACTTTTGCAAAATCACGGTTCCGAACGTAGTCGGATACCTTAAAAAGTATGATGGAAGAACATTACTAGCAAATACAGAGAAAAAATATATTCACATTACTATTTCTTTTTTGATATTTTCTACTTTTTAAAAGTCGATACATTTAAATAACCTCATTCATAATACACTCCGAATAAAAAAAGACAAATCTATTTTTGAACTGTTCGCATATTTTTCCTGTTTCCATTGTTCAATATTATGTGCGCACACAGTAAAACTCTCCCCTAACTGACTGCACCATCAAAGGAATTAATTAAATCTGCCACTCAACTGTACACTAGAACACTCGCTATTTTAAGATAATTGGTTAACTATAAATGGTTCTGCGTGGTATTGCGCAATTCTTTTGAATGTTCATTTACATACAAGTTTGCTTAAAGGAAAAAACAATCACCACTGAGCTTCACTTATTTCTTTGAATATTCATTCTAGGCAATTTTTATTAATTGCGTTTTAATATTTAACTTGATAAAATTTGTGCTTTCTTATCAGTTTTCAGTATTAAAATTTTTATTAAAAATCTATTGATAGATTATTAACGAATTTACACTGGAGCTATTGGCGACGGATTTTGTGTTTTTGAACCACGAATGTGGTCAAGTGACAAGAACATCTGAGTAGCTCCCATACTACGCTATCGTGAGGACATTGAAACTCACTAGATTTAACGTGTATCAGCCGCTCAACACGGTGGGTTTTAAATGGCTCAAGTATTCGAGAGTATTTTTAACGTCGCAGTGTGGAGCTACACAAGAGCTATTGGCGATGGACCTCACAATTTTGAACCTTGGTGAAAGCGACACCTGAAATCTCACCCCACTCACCAAACTGAGACGTTTGAGATAAATAACGGTAGCGTGATATTGATTAATTTAAATATTTAATTTATTTAAGTCACAACTATTATTTACATATTATACTTTAAAGTTATTAAACTTATTAAAGAGATTATTAGAGTTCAAATAATGTGGTTAGTGAGGGAGGAGTTTCTTTGGGGTCCACTCTCAACGAAGGTTGTCATACCATCTCTCGTTTTCTCTCTCTCTGCCCTCTCTAGCCTTGGGAATGATAGAGGCCGGCGTCTTTAGCTTCCGGTTACATCCGGCTAGTGGCGGCAAGGGGTCCCTCGTTGTGTTAAAGGCTGCTGGAGCGATTTAAGACCACGCAATAATTTTAAAGTTGCAGGTGGCAATGGACGTGTAGTGATCCACAAAGAAGCCGATTCACAGCTGTGTGGCGGGAATCGTTACACAAACTGCTTCCACATTACTCCTAGGTGAGGACTGAGCCTCCATAGATTTAACGTGCATCAGCCCTTTTATACGACGGATCTTTAGTGGCACCAGGACTCGAACGTGTGATTCATCAAAGCTGGCCACGAGTTCGCGACAATGGACGCTTAATTATCACGATCATTAAAATCTGTTGAATATTTGATACTATCATCTTGCCCCTATCGTTTCTCTGTCTATATGTAAGTTAAAATAAATTTTATTCATTCATTAAACGTTCTCATTTATATTTCAATACTTGGAGAGTTAAAGAGAAAATAAACTTTATTTACTTTTTTTATTAAACTTAGATCTTACGAGGGCTGTTGGTAACGGATCTCGTAATTTGGGGGTGGTCAAATGACAAAAACTTTAGTAGCGTAACGTGCACCCCCGCATCGTGGGGATGGGCCCACGATTCTACAGGTCCCGATGCCTGACTGACACCAAGTACGACTTGGGCCCTCAAAGCTGACTTCGCATGATGGCCCTAATACTCTCCGTTACGCCAATGTGGGAGTCTTACCTCTCTCGTAACCCCATATTTCATAAAGTGCATTTTGAGTTGATGGAACCAGGATTTGGTACTCATAACCGCAATTCATAATGACCCAGTGGCGTAATGAAGAATACTAGGGCCCCCCTGCAAAGTCAGGTATTGGGCCCAAAGATGGATCTTTCAAAGGGTTGCGTTCTTGGCGTCAGTCAGGCTTTGGGCCCCATAGAATCGTAGCCCCCCGCGATGTGGGGGTTGAGGAGGTGTACGTTACGCCACTGCCGCGGCCTCGGAATTGTTTTAAAAGCACAGAACGTAACATTTTAGCGAATAGTTAAATTCACTTCATGCTGTTTTCCGCAAGAACATTTATTTTCACGTTAAAAGCTTTCGATTTGGGATGAAATATGGGACAAGACTTATGTAGGAATAGGAAAGAAGCTATCCCACAGAATCCGTCAAAATTAATTAAGATTTCAGCGCAGAAACAGACAAGAGACGTTGATAGACAACACGAAAATCCCAACATCCAGATACTAGACAGCTGGTTTAAGATATTTTATTGGAGCATTTTTTTACTCTCTGGTGTACTAAGAATAGGGGGAAGAAAGCAGCGTCGTCCTTTTCAAATATTAGCTGTAGAAATCCCAGTGGGTTAGTGAGGGAGTTAGTCACGTAGTACAAAGCTGCTGTTTTCTTTACTATTTTACTTTGGAATGAAGCAGGTTCTTTCTTTCGTAAGTGTGTTTAGTCTCTAGAGTGACTTAACTGTAACTCAAATGGAGAAATTTCTCATTTTCATCTGGACGGCATGCTTAGTTGCACTCAGGAGAGTTAGTTGTTACCATTTGGAAAACAAGGGGCATGTTACAAAGCATTTCGCTCATCACACTTTTCAAAAAGAAAAGAAAAAAAAAAAGATTTCTTTGAATGAGCTTTCCTTTCGCGTTTCTTTGTTTCAACTAGAAAATAGGTTTGCTGAAAGATGGTAATGTCTATATACATTATTTTAAAATGGTAATTTATTGCCTTTAAAGCATCCACTTAAAGACAACTGCGAATTTAAGTGGTTTCTTATTTTTTTTCTTGTAGATCTATGTAAACAAAAACTCCTGCAACGGTATTCTCACTCATTTTTAGGTTTGGTAAGTGAATATTTACGTCACATTATTGAGCTCCTCGAGGCATTTTGGCGACGGACCTCGTCATTTTGAACCATAGTCAAGTGACGAGGACAACACCTAAGCTGCCTTCCCCCTCTCCTAACTTCCACACCCCACCGACGGGGGAGGGAGCATTTGAACTATGACAGATTTAACATGCATGGCCTTCCCCCTTACACGGCGGGTCTCCAGCGGTACTAGGTTCGAACTCCTGACACGTTGGCCACAAGTCCGTTACCTCATTTCCTCCACAAGTCCGTTACCTCACGGCCACCTCATTTCTTAATATTCTTGATCTAAAACATTCACAAATATTAATAGCCAGATATTTCTTTTCAAATTATTACGGTAATTAAAACAAATTAATTGAATTTAATTATTCCAAGCTTGAATGGAGACATTTTTGAAATTTCATTTTACAAAACATTTCATATGCAATTCGGAATTCAGTAGTTAACAGATACTTGCGTTCAGTTACGACATTCCATTACATTATTATCAGTTTTTATTGATCCCTTAACTGCCGATTAAAAGTTACGCGATTCGCTCTCTAATGCCACCTTTTTTCTCATAGGCACAAGTAGGCGGTATTTTAGAGGGAAAAGAAAAGGCACAAGAAAGCAAATTTTTCTCTGAAAAAGGTAAATCATTCAAATCAATGTAGTTTTATTGCATTCTAAAGCCTCTTCTGAATAGTTTTACTGGTAGCAGCTCAAAGAAAGGTTCGTATTTCGGAAAGACGTATATATACATCCGGGTCACTAAACGTACCGGTTGAGCGAGATGGATATATACGCCGGCGGCCGTTAAGAGATTAAACAGGATTACTTAAACTGCTAAGCAGGTAAATAAGTATTAAGAATACCTCTCTAGGTAATTTTCCTCCTGTTTGGTTTCTTTATAAGAATTTTTATAAAACTTGTAAATGATAGTTTCCTTAACTAGAAACATATCGTACAGTTTAATTTTCTTAACGTCGCACTAAAACGCCTCACACAAGCACTATTGCCGAAGGACCATATCATTTTAAACCACCGCCAAGTGGTGAGGACGACACTTGAATAAGTCCTCCAAACTGCCACACTGCACTAACATGATGCTTTTCAGCTTCGACAGATTTTAAAGTAGAGCAATTCCTCTACACGACAGATCTTTAGTGGTACAAGAACTAGAACCCGCTAATCTACAACGCCCAGCATCAAGAGCTGGAAACATGTAATGAATGAAAATTGCATGCTTAGATAAAGTTACAAAAATTGAAAGCAGCGGTCTTCTCAAATTTTTTCTCTTAAATAGATATCTCTTAGATCTCTTTTATCTCTATAAGGTGGATCTGGAGAGCCCCATCCAAGCGCGTGCTTGCCCCGTAAGAAGAATGTACCTTTAAATAATATTTATGATAGATCAACGTCTTATAGCTCTACTTTAAGTAGATAATTTAAGAAAAATACTATATTTTTTGTTAAAAATTTTGAACATAATTTTAATGTAATTTACTCATGAATTGCATTAAATTGTGTTCCAGTTGTCAACTACCTTTACACTATTTTTAGTAACTGGGTTATATGTTTGCTTTTTTTTTTACACAAACTGTCAAAGTTTAGGTCTACTGAAGCTATCCGCAGTCACATTTCATATTCTGCATTAATTTGTTTCTACATTTTATTTCTGTTACCACATGCGTTGAGACATTATGCAAAGTAAAAATTTTAAACACTGAATTCTTTTTTTTTGTTTGTTTACAAAAATACTATAAGATTAATGCTTGTTACGTAAAACAAACTTCATTAATTAAAAAATATATATTACCTACCATCGGAAACATCAGTGTTACATTTATATGCGCATATGCTGAATTGTATTTATCTCTCAGTGCAATGGATTGCTGATTTGAATTAAACTTATTCTAGAACTGCAGAAATAGCGAATCAATACGGGCTTTAAAATTCACATCCCCTGTTAAGTAATTGCACCTGAAATGTTATCTCACGCACTCTAGATTGCCACACCACATAACATGAGGAATTTCAAGTTTAGATACAATTTAAGAGCAGCAGTTACACACTTTTTTACTAGAAGCATTATCAAGCATCATTAAAAATACACATAATGCACAAAAAATATGATTTCCAAAATTATGGCAAAATCTCTAGCACCAAAAAGTTTTCAATACACTATATTACAACATTTGTATAAATTTTTCAAAAGCACAAAACAAATTGAGAATAATAATTAGTGAGTGTTTATGAATGCCATTCTCTAAGGTACGCTAAGCCGACGGATCTCGTAATTTTGTCCCCAAGTGAGTGAGTGAATATTAAGATCACACTGTCCAGCTACACGAGGGCTTTTGGCGACGGACCTCGTAATTTTGAAACATGGTCAAGGGACGAGGACGACACCTGAGCTGGCACCCCCTCTCCTAACTACCACACCACACCAAAGGGAGGACGTTTGAGCTCTCGACAGATTTAACGTGCTTCGCTCCCCTACACGGCAAGTCTTTGGGGGTACTGAGTTCGAACTCATGACATGCTTGCCATGATCCGATACCTTTGTGACGGGGCTTTATCGCGCCTTCTCACTAATCCTCTTGGGGAATATTTGGGGCCAGAATGGCATTTCAATCCAACCTTCTCAAAAAGAAACCGCAATATGTAGATTAGTGAATATACATATAAGGGAGCTGTAGCATTCGCGAGTGAGTCGGCTAGAAGCCAGAAAGTCATATAGGAGTCGGCTAGAACCCGGATAGTCATATAGAAGTTGAATAGAAGCCGGAAAGTTAAATAAGAGCTGAATAAAAGTCGGATAATAATAGAATAATAGTGGAAGAATAGCATACAAGAAGAGACAGAAAGCCGAGGGCTGCTCGCCGTGTGATATTGGTAAGAGATTAATTATAGAACGGACTTAAGCTTATTTAGGAATCTACAATAAATAAAGATTATGTGGTTATTTTTTCATAAAGATAGTGAGTAGGATTTCAGGCGCTATTTTACTTAGAATTGATAATTGCGTAGTATCACTCCTGATCAGTCCCCTCTAATAAGACTTGTGTTGCGTTGCTCAATATATATTTAGACTAATAAATTAGATTTATTATGGAGAATAGAGTTGTCAATCATTTATTCCTACAAATCTAGGTCACGTGGATGAAGAGATGATAACACAGGGCAGGGGGTATCACACCTTGACCACTGAGCTACCGCAGCCCCACCTTACTCCCCAAACTTCCACACAATGTGAACGTGAGGGCTTTCAGCCACGACAGATTTAACGTGCACCAGCCCTTTTAGACGGTGCAGGGGCGTAACAGAGAATATTAGTCCCCTCCTGCAAAGTCAGGTTTTAGGCCCCACCGCGATGTGGGGGTTGCAGAGATGTACGTTACGCCATCGTCAGGTGGATCTTCAGAGGCACTAGGCTAGAACTCATAACAAGCCAGCCAAGAGTCCGTGACCATGACCCCTAGGCTACCATGACCGGTGGTATCACAGTATATGAAATCTTAAAATTCAAAACGTCAGTCAGATGACGGCACCTGCAATGCTTTTTGAACTCACTTCTGACTGTTACACCCCATGAGGAAATTCAGATCTAGAAAAATTTAAACTGGAAGTCCCAACTGCATCACTATAGTGATTATTATAATTAATACAAATATGTAATAAAAAATGATTGCCAAAATTATCACAAAACCTATAATAAACAAAGAGTGTTGAATACATTCCACACATCCTTCGCAAGAATTTTTTTAAAAAGAAGTTTCAAATAAATTTAGAGTGAGAAAAGATGAAAGAACATATTTTTAGCAGAGTGATTAACACAATTAAGATGTGGCTGGAAAGCTATGACTGATATCTAATAACCAATACCCAACATGTTGAAGACATCATTTCTTCTTTTTTTTTTTTTCATTTCTAATTTAGACTCAGAAGTTCACTGTACTTCCGATGCACCTAACACTTGTTATTTATAACAGCTTTAAATCTTCCCTTTTTTTTAAATCTTTGCTTTGTGTATCTAAAAACAATCACAAAGAAATATCAGTTTGGAGAATTTGAAGGAGAGTAGAGAAGAAAAAAAGGTATCCCAACCCCACTCTTGCACGCTCCAAATCATCACGAGCAGGATCCAAAAGGGGGACGGTCGTCGGACTTTTCTTTTGCTTCCCATTTCAGCACTAACACCTTTTGTTCAACACCCGAATTTTTTTTCAAAAAGTGAGGTGGAGAAAAAAGGACAAAAAAGACAGACGATTTTTTTTTCTCCTTCGGTGAAGGAGGCGAAAAATAAAAACTGATCCATCCGAAGAAAAGGCATGTCGGAAGGAGTTAGGGTTCAGCAATTCTCTCCTGTGAGAGTATTTAAGTTTTTAAAAGATTCGGGTTTTTTTTCTCCTTCAGAAGGTGACGGGGAGGTAAAAAGGAGGTTTGCGAAACTAAAATTAAAAACAAAAGGGAGTGATGGAAGAAGAAAAAAAGGAGACGCATCCCAGCGAGGACAGAGGAGGCTAAATGACTTCCGGAATACTGGCCCGAGCATCGCTTCCGCGGGAGGATTATTGAAGAGGGTGTTATGAGAGATAAGAAGAGAAAACAATAAATAATAAAAAAGGTCGCATGTCCTGATGAGTGCTTTTTTTGCAAGCGAATTGTTTATACAGGGGGATAAATGATGTAAACAAAGATATTTTTTTATATGCCCTTTGTATTTACAAAGAAAAAAATTATAATGAATAGACTTCAGAAGTTCAAAAAGTTCAACTGAGTTGTTAAAAATTCAGAAAAATATTTTAAATTATAAACATTAAAGTTATGTGCATTTTCAGGCATTATTATAATATATTACAATTATAAAAGACACTTTTGTTATTTGATTAAAAATAAGCTATGAATCAATCTATCAGATATTCTTAACACCGAGGCAGTGGAATATCAAATAATTCTAATTATAATCTTCACATCATTCGTGAATTTGTAAAGATCTCCCTTTCTAAGGAATTGTAAGAAATGCTATTTAATACCCAATCTGGGGTTTTAATAAATATATAATCTCCCAATTGCACATTAAATAGCATTCGAGACATAGCGTTATATAGAAATCTAGAATTTTTAAATACCCCTTGCATATCTAGGCACAACTTTGTTTGCTCTAATTATATTCAACCGTATATGAAAGGAATGAAATTGTTTATTTGTTTATTTTTATCTAAATATACCAAGAATATTTAAATATATTTAATCATCAAGAAATGGAAAGCTGAAATGGTCAAACATTTTCAAAGTCAGTCAAAAAACAAACTGACACATGTAGTACTAATTTTTCTTAGTTTAAGTACAAACAGGTATTAAAAAAATTAATTCAGTTCCTACTTAGGTCAACAAAGAAAAATTTTATTTTAGCTACTTTTTATTAAATAATTATAATTAATATAAATATGTCTGTACATATGACAGAATCACAATATTAAGTGTCAAAATAGAAAGTGATTTTCCTTGCAATTTTCCATTTTCCCTTCTATATAGTCTTCTATTATTTTTGTTACTATTTATTCATTAATTAAATTCGATTATTCTAATTAAATAGTGTAGTAATAAAAATAAATCACTTTCTCAGAAATTAGGCCATCCCAGGTGGAATTCGAACCGACGACCTTTGGATCAAAAGTCCAGTCATGCTATCCATTGCTCTACAGAGAATCAACGAACGCGATTTTCCTTTCTATATATGCTGTTGACTATTATTTTTGTTACTATTTATTCCTTTTAAATTTAATTAATGAATTAATATTTGAAAAAACTGTATTAACATTAAGTGTCATCCACTACAAGTTTAAAAAAATCTAATTGAACTTGAATGGATGAATAGAAAATATTTTATTAACGATTGAAAATTTGAACAAAATATATTTTTCTATATATAAGGAGAGATGTGAACTAATAGGAATTGAAAAATAAAACAAGAAAGTTTCATAACCATTTACTTAGTAGCTTAGTAATTTATAGTAAAAATTAAATATATGCAGCAAATAATGATACAGTACGAAATTGACTTTTCCCATGTATTTTATCTAATTTAAGCTGAATAAAATAATAAAAACAGAAATTCATCAATTGAACTGATTTTGAGCCTAGATAAAATACTTTCCCTATGTTGTGTTAAAAGGACAAGCCCCTTTATGATAGGTCATTAATTGATTGTTTATTCAGAAACTACACGGGATCTGCTGGTGACGGTCTTTGTAATTCTGAGCCACGACTAGGACATACCCTACTAGTACCTCACTCTCCAAACTTCCACACCGCGTCTTCTATATAAATGGGAAACGTCCATTAAGTACAGCTGTACCTCTTATCAGGTGAATATACTTAATTTTAATAATAAATTACTAAAATAGTATGTAAATAGTTATGGATCTTTATACTTTCCCTCACTTAAAACTCAAATCGTATAAAAATTAAAACGAATTTAGTTTTTCACAAGAGAAAATAAGCCTTATTTCCCTGCTATAAAAAGAAATTGGTTTTTATCCATTTATGCATTACAAATCCATTACGAATACTAATAAAATATCTGCTCACGTGCTGCTTTAATTTGATAAAGTGATTTCAGTTAATATTAAGAATTTCCATTTTCAGATGTATTGGGGGAAAAGATGACTATTTAAAATTTACGTAAAATCTGATTGGTTAAAAATTATCAACTATAAAATACGAATACATGACTATTTGCTATGGTAAATAATCAAGAAGTGAAAAACGTAAGGTGTTTTCAAATAATACAAATAATATTTTTCCGAAAGTTAACTATTATTTAATTTATTTAAAATCTGATTGGTTAAAAATTATTATCTATATACAATACGAATAAAGGACCATTCACTATTGTAAATAAACACAAAAAGTGAAAGGCGTAAGGTTTTTCAAATAATACAAATAATATTTTCCCATAAGTTCACGATTATTTAATGATCATCAAAATGGTCACCTTTCGAAACAGCGATAACATACAATAAGCAACTTTGCAACACTGTTTATTCCATTTACGTCTGAAAGAGTTTGAGTGGAAATAGATAAGGATAAATACGTCAATCAAAAGACGTTATTTTCCTCTTTCTCGAATTAAAAGATGACAGTATTCAACATTCAATTTCCAGGAATAAATCCCTCGAAATTTTCCCGAGAGTTATGCGACCTTCCACTCTATTTACTCAAGATTGTAGCGATCTTTGGGAAAACTAAAATTGGAACCATTACTAATTAAGATCACGTGAGCGCCCTACCTGTCTTCCTGCCAAGGCGACAGAAGGCATTAAAAAAAGAATATGCAACCGGGAGGTTTGTTTATGTGTCGGAATGGCCTACATTTCAATTTAAATCCAGGTGAATGTAAGGGCTCTTTAACGCTACACTTGCTTTTGCGTGTGCACGGCTGGCACAATTTGCAAGTCTGGGCTCGGAAAAAGAAACTTTTTAACAAACTGGTTTGTGTTCAATGACTTTCTAAATTTGAAGGAATGGATAAAATGTCAAATTTTATACGTTGTAACTATTTTCTTTTCTTTTTTTCTCGGATTCCTATTGCAGTGACTGTTGTTTTGAAAAGTGAAAGAAGCCGATGAAACATGGGAAGTTAATAAAAGATGCTTTAAATTAATTCATTTCAAGTTTAAAATGGGGAAAATATCATGTATTTTTGAGGTAGATGTAGGCACGTTAAAAGTGAAGAAATATAATCTGCAATCATTAGTTGCATTTTAGACCCTAAAACATTGAAAGCTTTGCCCATAATGAACTTTAACTATTTTTATAGAAGGGATATATTCATAATTACTCATTTATCTTAAGTCTTTTGACACACACTTCAGTAACTGAATCCTTTCTGATAGTTAGATACATATATAATTTTTTCTAAATCATAATTATGTACTTTGAAGTAGATGGTTAGTCTATAAATATGTATCTAATACGTTGCATACATTTTATTATATTATAAACTATATATATTTGATTTTCACTGTGCAGTATATGTATTTAATTACATAGTACGTTGTATACATTCGATTATATTGTATACTATATATATTTGACAATACGCTGAGTGGTCAAACTATTATGGCCACTTGACACTTATACGGAAATCAATTATAACTTCACGTAGTTGCTACAAGAGAGAGAGGTAGCTATTAATAGGGAATGCAGGAACAGTGAGATATCCATTGTACCATGTTGCTTGTGCAGAAATAGAGAATACAACGGGATTTTAAGCTGTCTTTGAACGTGAGATGATTGTAGTTGCTCGAAGAGTCGGAATCAGTATCAGTAAAACGGCTGCAGTAGTGGAGTGTTCGAAGACAACAGTTATTAATGCTTATAGAGAGTGGATTCCCAAGTTTTGGTCATTACAGGCTATTAAAAGTTCGCTTGAAAAGCAGAACTATGAAAGTTGTTCATTCGAACAGAAGAGCAACCGTTCTTCAAATTGCAGAAATCCGAGCAACTGTGAACGTCTCTAAGCAAACAGTTCGTTTCTTATTAAGTTATGATTATCGTCGACCTGTTCGAAAGCCTCTACTTTTGAAGTTCAACAAGAACACACGTCTCTACTTCGTAACGCGCACAAGGATTAAACTAGATGACTGGCAAAGGGTCACGTGGTTCGATGAATCACATTTTCAATTACATCACATAGATGGCAGGGCACGAATATGGAATAAAGAGAACGAAAATACGAACCCCACATTTGCATTGCCACATCTCTTCAAGTTGGTGGAGGCAATATTATGGTCTGGGGGACGTTTTCTTTGCCTTACATGGGTTCCATAATTCATGTAAAAGAACGTCTGAATGCTCAATTGTATTTATTATCGCATATTAAGAGCATCATTCATTTATATTAATAAAGTACCCTGCCAGAGACGTATACTTTCAGTAGGACAATGATCCCTGTTATATAGCTGACATTGGCCCCAGATGGTTCAAAGAGCATGACAGAAGCTTTACTTTGCTTAGATAGCTTGCACAATCACTAGATTTCAATCCAATTGAGAATTTTTTGGATGAGATCAAACTGGGTATGTGGCAGCTGTATCCTTGAAAAGTGTATTTTATCTTATATGGTCTCATATTTCTCGTACCACCTACCAACAACTCATAGAATTCATGACAAAAAGAATCCTTGCGGTGTGAAAGTCAAAAGGTGGTCCAATCTTGTATTGAAGGGGGTCATAATAATTTGGTCACTCGGTGTATGTATTTTGATTCCTGCCAGTGTATAAGCACATATTTGAATAATTTATTATGATTCAAAATCAAATCTGTCTTTACAACCAGTACTTCAGCTAATCTATTCATTCAAGTTGTGACATCTCACGCGTCCTTTCTCTAACATAACCTCTGTGTTCTTTGACGGCCACGATTAATGGCAAATCTTTTCCAACCCAAATCCAAGAAGTGAAACGAAGGCTAGATGCAAATAAGATAACCTTTAAAAGGATAGAAGTTTTTAGTGAGCGTAATGGCAATTTAGAGAAAGTTCCGTTCAGAGAAGATAGAAGTGTTGATAGACGGCTTACCTAGAATCAAGACACAATCCCGCCATTCAACCAAGGTACATACTATTGTACGCCCAATTGGAGAAATATTTGAAGTGGATTGGACGTTGCGTATTCAACCAAGGTAGGAAGATTATATTCTGAACGCGAATATATTATTGGGATTGAGAGTAGGCGGATATAATATAATTATATTGATAAGTGATCTAATTGCGCGATCTGTGTTAATTAAGACTACGTGTTTTGGTTTATTCTCACTTAATATAAGTTTGTTCGATATCTAAGTAATCTAAGTTAAATTCTTAATAAAAGTCATATTAAGAATTCTAAAATGTCTCATCATTTCGAGAATCCCACACCTCTAACTTACGCTGAAACCCCACGATATGGTCATCGAAGGTCGACCATGTCGCAAAGTCAAACATAAATTAACAGTTCTAGAAATTCTCAAACTTAAATAAACAATCCTACATAGGGTCCTATCTATCCAACATTTTCGTGATCAAAGCCTTATATTCGAGCAACTAACACTCATAGAACCAAACTTAACCTAATAAATATTTTCTTGCTTCTGAAACAGAAATGTCAATTTTTTTCGATCAAAGTGACATTATATTATGATGTGCGATTAATATAATTTATCTGCAGTCTGATAAAATGGTATAATCCATCTTTTGTCTAATAAAGCCGTACTGATCGATCTATCGTTTGTTTATATCGCAAATTAATCAATTTTTTTTGATAACGCCTTACTAATCAATCTATCATCTGATAAAGCCGCACTGATCAATCTAACGTCTAATACGACAATATTAATCTGTTTATCATTTAACAAATTAATTAAAAATTCAACTAATTATTCTCACAAATAAAATTTGTGTTTGAATTTGACTGTTCTTCAATTTAAGTTAAGGATGACAATGCTTAAGACAAGGGGGGGAAAAGAGTTAATATATATATATATTCTACTTTACCACACATCTACTTAACTGTCATGATATAACAGAAGATGCTATATATTTTAGGCCTACAAATATCTTAAAAATAAATGCTTAGAATTTATAGTACATATTTTACCGATTGATGCATATTTTATTAATAAATTAAATATAGAAAAATTGTAATTAATTTACAAAAATCATATCTAAATCTGCTAACTGATAATTGAAAATAAAATAATTTGTGTTCGTTGTAAAATACAAACTCTTTCCGAAATATTTGTTCTGATGCCTAAGTCCGCATATTCCCCATCTGCCCTTAATATAATAGATAATTATATAAATTTAAGCAAAAACGTTTTAAATGCTTGATAGTGGAAATATTTACACATTTCCCTTCATAAAAAAAATTCACAAAACGTCAAATCTTTTAGTAATAATCAACCACTCAAATTATTTTGAAAGATAAATAATTTTTAAAGCTGTCCATCGCATTTTGTTAGTTATTTTGATTGATTGATTGATTTGTTGATCTCAAATCGTAAAATTGATTGCTTGTTTGTTTAAAGCAGGGCTCAGAAGCAACACGGACACATCTGATGTAAAAACACCTGAGTTGGCATCGTTAATTATCAGAAAGTACCAAAACCAAATTCTCATAAAAAAATATAAATAAATAAATAAAGGCATTAATTCTTTAAAATAATATTTACTCAAATACCTTCAACTTGGCCTTAAAATAGTCTGATTTTTTTTTTTTAAATTTAAGCGGGGTTGATTCAGAAAAGTTGTCTTTCTCCTCTTGTTCGTTGCAAAAGACTGGAAAAAAATTAATTTTTTCTTTAGCTCCCGTTGAATGCCGTGTTGACGACGGTTTATAAAATATTACTCAAAGGATAATTGGCAAATAAATCGGTAAAAATGTCAGATTAGGACAAATGGAGTGGAATTAGAGTTGGCCTTGGCATGAAGCCTTTACATACAGAAAACATTTCATCAATGCTGATGCCAAAGCACAGAACACAAACTCCGCAGAGGCCAAAGACAATAAGATTTCTTTTGCTCAACGAATTCGCCGCTTCTAAAAAAGAAAAGAATGATAAATTTCAGATATACGAGTTCTCTCAAAATAAACGCATGAGTAACGTTTGGCACTGTTGCGTAAAAGTACACACTATAAAAGACCGGTAACCGGTTTTTTTTCCCTTCCTTCAAATAATCAATAAAAGGAAGAATGAAACGCAAAAAGTAGCAAAACGAAGAAGTATTTTTAGACGAAATGGTTGAATTCGTACTACACACGTGCGTTAAAAACGGGATGGAAAACGCATAAAGTGAAACATCAGAAGTAAAATTGACGCTAATACGAAGATAAACGTAATATATTTTAAACGCGAAAGGGTTTGGAGAAGTATTTTAAAAACGAGTGGAAACGAAAAGGCGTGAAATGAGATCTTAGCATTTGGTTATAAATTATTGTATGAAACAGGGGAATTTAGAATAACTGAAAAGAACGTTCTCTATATAAAAAGGCCATATCCTTTCTTCCTCAGTGGCTCGACAGTGCAGGGTGGTCCTTGGCCTTCTAAAGAAGCCTTTTCCAGGCCAGCCTTCCTCCTGCTAGTGTTCTCCAATTTTTAGTTCTCAAAACTAGAAGATCTTTTTCTAGGCCATCAATCCATCTTAGATTTGGCCTGCGTTTTGCTACCTCCGTGTGCCATTTGGTACGACATCGAAGACTTTGGTGGGTCGTCCATTTTGAGAAAGTGGTCTGTCCATTTAATTCGTTGTATTTTGATGAAGTTAACGATGTCAGATTCTTTATATGAGTAATAGAGCTCCAAAATTGATCTTCTCCATGTTCCACTTTCCTGAATTTTTCCAAAAACAAGTAATATACATAAAAAAATTAAGTTAATTCCTACTTATATCAATAAAGAAAAATTTTATTTCAGCTACTTTTTATTAAATATTACAATCAATATAAATATGTATGTACATAGGACAGAATCACAACATTAAGTGGTAATTAATTTTTATTAATTATCATTTAAGTATCTTATTGTCATTCAAAACAATCGTGTCTATAAAATTTCAGTTCAACTGAATGCTTTAAACCGTGAGAAAAAAAACCTTTTCAAGTTTTGACACAAGTCGCCAAAAATAATGCAAACGTGGCTGTATTTGTAATTCTTTAAATAATTAATTTTAATCAATTAGTTTTTATTAATTATAAATAAATATATAGAGAGAGAGTGAGCTAATAGTAGGAATTGAAAAAAAAGGACATGTTTACTAAAAAATGATCATATAAGACAGTATTTCGATAATATTATAAAAAATCAAATAAGAGCACGACACGAGTTAAGCCAATCACTATATCACCTCACATCAACGGATTTTTGCTTTCATAGAAATAAACAAAAGCCCTTTTTCATTCCAGCATAGAACAGAATGTGGTAAATAATTCCAGAAACGCGTGATTTACACTGCTTTTACTATCGCTGCTTATCGCACGGAAGCTAAAATTAGTTATTACTCATTCAAAAAGCAAAAAGAAAAGGAATAAAATAGGATTTATTTAAACTTGCTTGTTTATTGGCTCTTTGCATTGTTCTCCAACATCTACTTAAGACTTCGTCACTGGCGCGGGCGCAGAGAACGTCTGGGATAATATTTTGCCAGATATCAGTCACTGAGCAAAACACAAATTTCAATTTTTCCTCGGCTCGGATAATTGTGGAGGGGGGCGTGACAGGTGACGCACTCAAAGAGGGGGGAAGGGGTGTAAAAGAGAACTTTTCACACTTGGAAAGTCGCCTTCTTGACAGAAATTTGGAAGACAAGCGATATGTATGAAAAATAGTTTCAAAGTAATTTTTTTTCTTAAATTAAATACTTAAATTAGAATAGAGAGTTCTTAATCCATGGACTGGAAATACGACAAGAAAAATTCACTTATAATTTTAAATGAGAAATACTATATACTGTATTTCCTTTTTCTTATACATTTAGATAGTTAAATCCTCAAGAGTATAAATCTGCTGTTTATTATAAAAATATTCTAGCAGGTGTCTTCAAATAAAAACTGATTTCAAAACTTTTTTTTCGTATTAGTATTTTAAGCTATTATTGTGTTATTAAAAATCTTTCATTATTATATATACATAATTATAATTAAACAGAGTGTCCCAAAATTCAAAGTCAAGCGGTCACAGAGTGAAAGTGAGAAATAACAATTCTGGGAAAAATAAAAAAAAATTCATATTATTTAATTAAGTAATGATTAGTATATTTTTGAAAATGTAGAAAATTGACATAATTCTTCTAATCTCTGACTCTAAATTTCACAATTTTAAGATGATTTTTTTCCTTAACCTTCTCTTTATAGCCTTGCTATTAGTCAGTCACAAATCTACAACAAAATTTTGCTGGTTTAGTTAAAATTAACGTTATTTGATTGGTTTGAGAAAATAACGTCAGGTAACTTTCACTCGCCATAAAAAGAAAAACATTACGTATAATCTCAGGCAATTTTTTTCAAAAGGGAGCCCATTTAGTTAAGATTCCAAAATGGTAAAACTCTTGTTCTTTTCTTCCCCTAACAATCATAGCCATTATTTTTATTTGCGAAAAGTTTCATTTTAAAAACACATTTGTTGACATCCTCCATCACATCATTAGGTACTCAGATCACAAATTCTTCAATTGTTCCCTGATCTCATCTCACTTTAGAAAGAAAAAAAATAATTTAAGAGTAATCCGAAACTAATGTTTACCGAATACACTTTATTGAATTCAAAAAAATACTGTGCAAATCTCCAACTGAGAAGGAAATCAGAAATTATACAGAGAATTCCAGATGAGTAATAAACGGCACTCTTAACAAGCTTTTTTATGAATTTTTTAAATTCCACTGTATTGAAAACATATCCAGTACAATTTTTCCAAGTTTGTTTTTAAATTATATAACCATTTATAAAACAAATGCTTCCTTTAAATTGGCATTAGTGCTTTTGTGGCGTTGGTAGTCCCGAAGGGGCCTTGCATCAAAATTCTTTGGGGGCATTTTTTCGAAAATGGGAGCTCTGTTAATGGGACTAACATTATAACATTTACTATTCATAACATTTTACTATTTTTTAACATTCAAGGTGTGATACACAAACACACACACACACACACACAAAACCGAGACTAAATGTGCAACTTGAAAAAAAGAGTGGAGTTGACAACAACTGTTTTAGTGACGTCATGCGAAGCACTTCTTTTATCCATGTGGCTAGTTTCACCTAAATAGATCTCTCCAGTTGGAAGTACTGCTTCATTGAGTGAAAACGTGCAACTACATTCTGCCAGAAAAATGTCGAACCAACATCGTTTCATGTGAAACTTAAGAAATCAGCCACGAAAACATTTCAGATATTAACCGAGGCTTATAAAGATGAAACTTTGTCTCGTTCACATGTGTTTGAATGGTATAAGAGGTTTTCAGGGAGAACGGTTAGTGTGGAAGATGATGAACCTGCTGGACATCCAAGGTCTGCGATTAAGACCAAAACATAGCCGGAATTCGTGATATGAGTGGCTCCCACCCACATCACGTATCACACTGTTAATCAACACTACTACATTGAAGTATTAAAAGACTTCATGAAAAATTAGGGATAAAAAGGACAGAATTGGGAAATAATGGATGGCTGTTGCACCAAGACAATGCATCCGTTCACATGGCCCTATCTGTAAAGCAGTTTCTGACCAGCAAAAACATTACTGTGATGGAGTACCCTCCTTATTCGCTTGATTTGGCTCCATTTATCTTTTTATTTCGTACAGTTAAATCTTGCTCAAAGGGAACCTATTTTGCCTCAGTTGAAGAGGTTCGGGAAAAAAACGGAAAATCTCTCCTAAAGGGAATTCCAAAAACCTCGTTCCTGAACTGTTATCAGCAATGGCAGGGCCGAATGCAGAAGTGTGTGAATGCCGAAGGGAACTACTTTGAAGATGATGCTATCACGGAGAACTGATTTTGTAAGTACAATGATTTATTGGACCAGTCTCGTTTTGTGTGTGTGTGTGTCACGCCTTGTATGTTATGGCTCATGTCGCGTTCGAGGACCTCTATCATTGATACGGCGGTAGCGACACTCTTGACTATTGCTGAGAAGCGAAATTAAACATTGACAATATAATTGACAAATAAATGCAATTTAAATCAACTACCACAGTTTGATATTCAATTTTTTTCTATTGTAATTTTTTCAATGATAAAAACTTCTCTTATTTCCCGAAAGTAAGTAAAGAAACTTGCAGTTCCAAGAACCGTGTAAAAATTTAGAAATGCAACACACATTTATCTGAATATCAAACCAACTTGATAAAGTATTGCATTTGTAAAGGTCAGCTTTCGAAGAAATTAGTGTAGATCGCGTGCTTCGAAACTCGTGTGTCTGATCAGAATTTTATCGACGAAACTGCTTTTTTCATCGGCAATAGATTGGTAACAAAATTAGGACATACGCATTAGAAATTGATAAGATTTCCACTGATTATCTGGAAAAAAATTCGCAGAAATCGACATTTTTTTTGAAAACGTGATCAAGAAAGAAAAATACACAACTTTCTATTTACGGGTTCAATTAACATAAGGCAAGCTCAGGCAAATAATATCATTTAGTACAAAGGGTACAATTGATTAGAGTTCGTTTTAACGAAATATGAAAAATACAAAAGTGCTTGGAAAGGTAAATTAAATTCAGTGAGTGAATATTAACGACGCACTATAAAGCTGCAAGAGGTCTATTGGAAAAAATTGGATTTATGTCTATTGGATTTTGAAACACGGTCAAGAGACGATTAATCTCCGACCTCATAATTTTGAACCTCAATTAGTGACGAAGACAAGACCCCGAGTAGATACCTCATTCTCCAAACTTCCACCTTTGCCAACGGCAGTGAGGAATGTGACGGGCTCACGCGTTTTTTCATTAACATCTCCTTTTGGATACTTTGGAGCAAGAATGAATGGCAACTCTTTTCCAACCAACCCAAAAAGTAAAGCGTGAAGGAAGGAAAGATGTAAATTAGGAAGCTTTTAAATAACAGAAGTTTATAGTAAGCTGTGTGGCATTTGGGGAATGTTATGATAGTCCGTATTTCAAGTGTGAAGAGGTTTTGAGAGGTTAAGTGACAGCCAACAAGTATGTCAAGGTTCAAATGTCCACCCATTGGTATGGTGTGGAAGTTAGAAGAGGGGATGATAGCTCAGGTGTCTTCCTCGTCACTTGACCATGGTTCAAAATGACGAGGTCCGTCGTCGAAAGCCCTCTAGTAGCTTGTAACAATTTCTACCACACAGCTGTGAATCGGCTTTAATATGGATCCCCACAGGTACATTGGCATCTGCAACTTTAAATTATTGCGAGGTCCTGGATCACTCCGGCAACCTTTGACACCACGAAGGACCTCTTTCCGCCCTCTAGCCGGATGTAACTGGAAGCAAAAGATGCCGGCCTCTGTCATTTCCGAAGCTAGAGAGGGCAGAGAGAGAGAGAACGGGAGATGGCCTGAAAACTTCACTTCGAATGGACATCAGAGAAACTCCTCCCGCACAAACCACATCATTTGAACTCTATTAATCTCTTTAATAAGTTTAATAACTTCAATGTATAATCTGTAAATAATAGCTGTGACGAATAAATAAACTAAATATTTAAATTACTCAATATCACACTACCGATATTTATCTCAAACGTCGCAAGCTGAATAGTGCGATGTTAATATTCACTCACTTCCCTTCTCTAACTACCAGACGACTGAGTCTCAACAGTTTTAATGTGCACTGACTCCCTCTACAGGATGGGTCTTCAGTGGCACTAGAACTCGAACCCGCGACAACGTGAGATCTTTGAACTCGACAAGATTTAGCATTTGCAGTTCTTATACACGACGATTATTTTGCAACAACACAATGTTCATGGGTACAATTACCCATGACTCGATAGAAACAACGAGTTCGCGCCCATGACCATTTGGCTACCGAGGTCAGATATCGGAGGGAGAAAACAGGATCCAGCTGAAATGTTGAAAATTTACAATGATACTTCAAAGAAATGATAATAAATTCAAAGAGGAAAATAATGGAAAAAAAATCAGTAAAATATTCAATCTGAACTATAAAGAATTTGAATTGCACGGAAAAGTACTAAAAAGTGAACGCAACAACTCGTCTAAAATTGTATTTAAATTAATTCACTTCAAATCGTGACTGCTTCTTTTGTTTACAGAGAATTGTGACTTATTCAACCTGTCCAATCCATCATCATTATTATCCATCCATCGCTAAAACTGATTATTTAACTAGGGGTCACACGAGGTGATGAATTGTTGAAATGTTAACTACGCCGACGTGTAACTGGAATAGGTGAAAAAAGAAAAAGATAAAAGTACGACTATTGATTTTTTGACGAACGTGACGAGTTTCAGAGATGATGGTTCCGAAAGTTTAACCACTCATAATCAATGTTTGAAATTATTTCCATCAACGTTTTGTCAGAGTTGCACTTTACTTCAGTGGCAGCATACCTCGCGATTTTGATCCCTCCTCGGGAGATGTCTTAAGTTATTGTTTCGCCTTTCGAATTTTCAAAATCCATCCTAAGTGACTTGTACAGGGACTCAATAACATTTCGCTCTACATATGAACGGGTTTCTACGTCCCTTCATATCATCACCAATACATCAAAATTTTAAGTTGAGGTTAAAAATGTCCAAACTTCCTCACAACGACAACGTGAGGTCTTTAAGCCTCGACACATTTAACGTGCATCAGTCTCCTTTCTTGGTGGGTCTTTAGGGGCAACAGGATTCGAACCCCCTACAACAAACTAAAGCGACTATTAAAGCGTAATGTCATCTTCAAGGCCCATGTTTCACTATGGCCTTGGACTGTATATATATAATATTTTAATCTAATTTTTTTCTAACTCAAAAACTCCTTGAGTTGGCATGGAAAATTAAGAGATCGAGGATCATAATATTGATATAATAAGTCCATCGAAGCCCCGTCTCTAAAGGTGAGATTTTATAACTTCGCACTAAGAAGTAACACAAGGATTAATCTCGTGTGTAACTTTGAACCTCGGTCAAAATTACGACACTGAGCAGCCCCTCTCCTAACTACCACACCACGCCAACGGGAGGACATTGAGCCTCAGCATATTTAACTTGCATCAACCTCCTCTACACGAGGGTTCTTCAGTGGCATCAAGACTCGAACCTGTGACACTCCGGCAACGAGGACAGCCACCATAAGCACAAAGCTACGCGGCCACAAATCCGTCGCCAAAAACATCATGTTGCTCCCTACCGAGAAATTAATTCAAACCACTCACGCATGAAATAAAACATAAAATATATTTCTTTTCAATAATGTCTTAAGGCTGTCTTCGGTAAAAGTATGAGAGCTTAAACTAAATGCGAAGCACATTTCCTGACAGAAAAATGCTTCAATTTCAATGGAAATTTGCAATGTTATAACTCATACCTCTATTAACAATATAGAGCTTTTAAAAATTTGTAAATATTCATGAATACTTTCTTTTTCGTTTGAATACGTGAAGGCATAGCCCATTTAATATAACGGTATAGGATAAAAAATGCGAAACACATTTTATTCCAGAAAAAATGAATCAACTCGGTTAACGATGGGAAGTATGGTAAAAAATGTTGCTCTCTAAAGGATAGTGAAGCTGGAAAATATCTTACGAATTTTTAATTTCTTTTATATCTGAAAAAATGTTCCAAATTCGGGTCCTATTCTTTAACATTAACCGAAGATAGCCTTAACAGAAAATGAGACAATGATTGTATTGTGAATTATTTTTTGCCTAGAAGATATTCGTCTAAAAATAGCTTTTACTTGTTTGAGTTAAAATAATCATTCAAACTAAAAATGTTGCTTATTTATTTTGAGTTAATAATATCTTGACTATTTTGCAGATCTTTCGGTTATCTTTTGACGCATTGTATTTAAAGGTTTACCATTTGCTTTAAGCCTCGTTAACCTTATTGACAGTCATTGAGGTTACCATGGCAACTGATTGATAGTCCCCCCACTTCAATTTTTTTTTTCTTTTCTTTTTTAACCCCTTTATTAAATAGTAATATTCTTTAATTTAGAAATAATGTAAAAACTTCCACAATTGTTATTATATTTATACATTTCTGTTGAAAAGCGTTTCGTTCCTCTTAACGTCTTCCAAAACTTCTCGTAAGAACATTTGATCCTCTTGAAACGCCGCGGATCTTGGAGGGATTCAGTCATTTCCGAGTATATGATCTCCGTAAGCCTTTTCGCAGTGAGCGAGTTGCCGACATCTTCCGAACCAATCAGACCGTACATTAAAATAGAGAAATGAAAACAGCAGCTCGTGGCGAGAAACTTGGCGACTATCACAACCTGTCACAACAAGAGATACGAGAGATGACAAGACAGAGGCAGCAGTCTCTCTAGAAGAGAAAAGAATGAAAATGAAAAAAAGTCCGAAGAAAAAAATATACATAATCCCGGTTTCCCGATCTCGAAATTCCCGAATGATACGGACTTCTGCCAACAGTGTTACACTTCACTTGGTGCTTTTTTTCTCTATTTCGGAAGGGTAAAAAAAAAAACGTCTTCAACCTGTGACGAGTGTTTATTTGTAGGCAAGTTCGGATGTGTCTGGAGTCGTCAACAATCTTCCGCGCAGATCTGGAGGCGGAGGTAAATTTGAAACATTCCGCAAGTAGGTAACCTTTCCCGGGCTAGAGGGGGAGGGGAGAAAGTATCCACACGTGGAGAATATATCCACAGCAGATTGTATCCACACGTGCCGGATTGTATCCACACGTGGGAGAATATATCCACACTTGCCAGATTATATACACACGTGGCAGATGTACAGTTAGTTATGTGAGGCATCAACAACAATTACTCAAAAGATATTAATAGCCTCGATAATTCATGGGAACTGTAAATACTGGTTTCAACATCTCCTAAAATTTTTTAAAATTATTAATTATAAATCGATTATCTGAAATTATGAAAATATTTATACATGCTATTAGAAAGTATTAAAAAGGAATGGTACTGTAATCCAACAATTGCTAACCATTGGTTCGTGAAAATTTTTTCAACGGTCCACAGAAAAAAATTAGGACATCATTTATAATTATATGAAGTTTCAGTTGCAAAAATGATGAGTGATAAGCCGTATTTTGGAAATATGGGTTATACTTTTTTTTCCTAGCAACTAATTTTATCGAAATTCTTTCTCAATTTAACGACCATTGAGCAATTTTTGCGAGTGTAACAAGTGATATTTGAAAGTAAGAGTTGGCAACCACCGTCAATTGGTGGCATAATACTTAACTTTATCGATATTGCTTTTTTTTTTTGCTGGTTTGTTCTTGTTTTTCTTAAAGTTTCTTTTCAGTGCTATAGAAATGTAAATAGAGACGTAACTCTAAGCGACAATACAGTAGTAGTGGTCTGCCATTCACCAATCAAATTAGTGGTCCGCCGGACATAAAATTATATTTTGAGTGATCCATGAAGGACTAAAGGTTAGCGATCGCTGTTGTAAACAAGAGTACATGTTAAATGACTTGAAAATGGATGACACTTATGTATATTTCGCAACAAATGGAAGAAATATGCAACTGAAGATGTTTCATTAAGTATATCGATTATCGATCTTTTTCAAGGTAATTGCCAAATCGTAGTGAAATTGTTAGGTTTATGAATTACGGTTGCATCAACTATCAAAACAAATTGGTATCACATGGTATACAAATGATTCCGCTTCTGTCTAAAGGCAGATGACCATTGAATTCGTGTGTGAAAGAGCTCTCCTAAGCAGAGGAATACTATTTCTTAAAACAGGCATTTTGGAAAACTATGGGAAACTCTGGCCAGGGTAGCCCTAATCCCGAGGCAACTGGAGAGAGTCGAAGCTGTTGCCCACTTTCGCCCAACTACAAGACATGACTTTTGGGGAGTTTACCTCCACTGGCTTGGCGTGGCTGCTAACGAGACCTGCCCAATCTGCGGTCATGCCAGAATGGATGGCGACCATCTGATCCAACGCACTGTACTCGATGAATACTCGGCTGGCGACATCGTCTGTCGATCCGGAAGCACTCGATATCTGGGCAGCGTGATCCTCGCCGCTGTCAAATGGCTACTGGTCAAGAAGGGGCCAAGGCAGAAGCCACGAGTGTTGGATAAATAAATAAATAAACAACAACAGGCATTTTTTTTAGTATAGCCCTGTATGTAACTATAAAACTCCCTCGATATTTTGATCGGCATTCGGTGATTGCGTTTTTATTATCCTTCTCAAAACATCATCATTTGTCTTTATTCTTGCGTGACAACATCACCCCCTAAGCCTTTAGCCAGTAGATATGGCTTCGCCTAAATTGCTTCTGGGCAATTTAAACTCTTTGTCAAATTAGTCATTCAATCTATCACAAATGCGATTTTGTGAACAAATATTTTATATGAGTCATGAGACAAATGCTCAGGTGACGTGAAATATCTCATTTCTAAAATAAAATTCAGGAATTAATGCCGAAGAAAATTCTATCATAAAAGAAGTAATACCATATAATTCCTTACCCCCATCCCTGTACAACGCATACATCACAGTTTGGAAAGGTTTGGTCGAATTTTGAGTGTAGTAAAAAGTAGGGGCAAGAGCAGAGACGTCTTAAGAATTGAGGTCCTGGACCCCTACTCAAAATTAGGCCCTAGGCACCTCCTCAAAATTAGGCCCTGGGCACCTACTCAAAAATAGATCCTAGGAACCTACTCAATAGTAGACCCTGGGCCCCTACATAAATGTAGGTCCCAAATATGACTCTTAAAAGTAAACAGTATATAGCATACGTTGTCAAATACTCGTACAAATAATAACCCGAACAAATAAATGTGCAGGATTTACATTCGCACATATGAGTTCGACCGAACTGCCGCATTTTGACTAAATGAGTAATGATGGTATTGGTGGTAGGACTAGGCCTGTCTATGGGCGACGGTTATCACACATAGCCATTTGACATATCGTCCGAAATTCCCAGCTTTTCGGGGAATACTACCGAAACTAACGTTTGACCTTTGAAAGTATTCGAATTATGATCTTCTTCAGGCTGAGTGGAGGCCCTCATTGCGGTCGAGGCCCTGGACCCAGGCCCAGTTGGCCCATGCCTTAAGAAGTCCTGTGTAAGAGACTGACAATACTTAGGTGAAACATAATATACTGCTCTTTCCCAATAAAGGACGAATTTTTAAATTTTAAAAACCCGGAGAAGTAACTTATTTGTACTCCTTTTACTATATCTTTCTAAAAAAAAAAAAGAAATATTTTGTTTTTCTTTCAGTTTCGCATGACCGTACCAAAAATTATTTAGACACTTCCACGAAATGTTAATGGAAAAAGGTAATTCTTTAAAATGTATTTACACGTTTCTCGATTTTTTATTGGAATTCCAACGTACACAGAAAAAAAGCCACGTCAGTCTTCCCCCAAAAAATTTTTTCAGGAATCACGGTCTATTTCGAGGGCACATTTAACGTTTTTGCCACTTTCTTTTTCTTCCCAAAACGTTTTGTTTTTACTTTAAACACTTCGTGACGAACGATACACAACCTTAAAACACATTCACCCGCATATTATTCACTTTAACACGGACAGGAGTTTCCAGAGCTGTAGTCCTATTTTATGCGGAGGATTCCGGCCGTTTTCTAGGTAAATAACAGGCACGTTCCCAGTAGCTCCCTCTAAATGCCTTGTTGCTCTCTAAACGAATAAATTTTCTCCACTCTCTCCTCAATATAAGCAGGAAGTGTTTTGACACATTATTATTAATATAGAACTTTTTTTTTCTTTGTCATTTGCCCCAGAGGGGGAATCCATATAAAAATAGTACTTTTGGGAAGTTTTTTTTTCTCTATCTTTCTTTTGCAAGTTATCCGTAGAATTAGGACTCAGCGGTAATCGCAGATGGAAAAGGAGCATCTATTTGGATCGTGCAGCGACTCAGAACACACGCACAGAGATCTTCTTACTTTCGAATTCCGCTGGTTTTATGTAATCGGACAGGGCGAAAAATGTTTGCGGTTATGTAAGCAAAATTAGCAATTTTTTAAAAAAAAAAAATTTGCGAAAGTAACATTTTTTTCGAATGTTTTCAGCGAGTAGGTGACTTTTTTTCAGTTTTAATTATCAAAAGTACGACGTTAATGAACATTTAATTAATCAGCTCATATACTTCCCTCTCGTCACTTGACCTTAACTCAAAATTACTAGATCTATTATTCTCAGTTCCCGTGCAATTTTATAGAAAAAATTATCCAACCAAACAACAGTTATTTTTCAAAACAATAAAGAATTCCTTTTGAATTTACTGCAAAATAACAATAACAAAAAATACAATACATTAATGACTACAGTGGCGCATACAAGGGTGGTATCCCAGGGGTCCGGACACCCTCCCCCCATAGCCCTTGATTTTTTTTCCGATTGGTTATAATCCTATGTATATATTACATAAAATTTAATTATTTGTTTTTTATTAATAATTAATTTTATTAATTAATGCTAATTATTTCATAAATAATTAATTTTATATCGTTTTTATTCCCGAAAATCGACACAATCGACACAATGTTGGGCGGCGTATTGGAGCACAATATCAAAATGGTGGACTTTCGATCCTGGAGCTCCCTCTCTTGAAAAATTATTGTGTGCGCTACTGAATGACTATATTAAGAAAATACTTTTATAGAGATTCGCAAAACAGTTTGACATTCCTTACAGAAAATGTTAATAAAAGTATTTTTATTGCTACTACAGACTTTTCCACAATCAAATTGAACCGAATTTATAAGCAATATTATTCAAATTAATACCTAACTTACATTCATCTTGCCTTGAAGTGTCATTTACAATATAAAATGCACATAATTCTTTAGATACAATACTTTAAATAGACTAAAAATAATAATTTATATAATTTAATAATTTAGTTTAAAAAAGAATAAATCAATCTGATTAGATTGCTTGGCATATCTAACAATTACTTTAGAAATTTTTGTTCAAATCCTTTTAAAAAAATATTTTTAGTTAGGAACATCCAAAAGAAAAATGAAAATATATATTTCCCATTTTTATCAAATTAAGAGTGTTTTTTTTTGTAGAGAATTACTTGTTCAATAAAAAAAGTGTACCAAATATTTTTAAAAAATGAAAATTCTTTAAGAATCGTATTTTAGTTCTTAGAATTAAAAACTCGAAGAAAAATATGCAAAACTTGTTAGAGAGAAAATGAAGAATTTTTTCTTACAATTTAACTGAATGAAAAAAATTTTAATTTCTCATTACGTGATATATTTTTAAATAATATTACAACTCAACATACATCTACATTAAATTTTAAAAATATTTTTTTCTAACAATTTTTAAAGCTTTTAGGAGTTAAATTCCTAAAGTAAATAAGCATTGCAAGAAACTTTGAAACATACATAAATTTATAATTATTCAAAAACAGCATAGTTCAGTAAATTTTGCCATATATTCGATAAAGTTAGCGAAAAATCTATTACTACTCTAAATGTACATTATTTAGAATTTTCATAGGTTTTACCCCTTCTTATTCATATTCATTTTTTTAATTTTGTCTCCAAATTATCTAAATTCTTGTGAACACAATTTCGAACCTTTTATTTAATAAAAGATAAAAAATTTTTAAAAAGTAAATATGGTACTGCAGTGCGTTAAATCTTTAAAATAATGTATTGAGAAATTTCTTGACTTAAAACTTTAGATAGAGAGCTTAAGATTTATGCATAATTCTTCTTGCAAATCATTCAGAATATGCCGTTGTCTTGCACTGAGAAAATACGTTTTAAGGGAAGGAGTGACGGGCTCACGCGTCTTTTCTTTAACATAACCTCTGGGTTCTTTGGTGGCCAAGATTAATGGCATCTCTTTTCCAATCAAAACCCATGAAGCTAAATGTGAACAAGAAATGCAAATAAGATAGCTTTTAAAAGAACAGAAGTTTCAGTAAGCATGACGGCAATTTGGGGAAAGTTATGTTTGAAGAGATACAAGCGTGAATTGACAGCCACTCGAAAAGTTACTTGGAAAGTAAACCAGTAATACATATCGTGCATACCATTGCACGCGCGCCCAGACGTTTCCATATAGATATCGAATCTTAGGTTGGATTAAGGTAGGACTGATTATTTGATATTAGGACTTATAATATTATTAGAAGTGAGAGTAGGCGGATTGAATAATTATTTAGAGAAAGTGGTCTAAGTTACGCGATTCGGTTTAACTATCTTTGTGTGTGTTTGTTCTCATTCTAGATTCTCGCTATTTAAATTTATCTAAATTGTTAGACATTTAAGTTCTATTCTTAATAAAGCTATATTAAGAATTTAAAATGTCTATTCCTTTTGAAAATCCTACACCTCTAGCTCACGCTGACAATCAAAGATACGGTCGCCAAAGGGATCAGGAGATTCCACAATACTCATACAATGAAGGAAAGCTGTTTATCGAAGTAAAAATGCCACGTTGCTGCCAGTTGAGGCAGTTCCAGTTAACAAACTAGGGTTTACGTGGTTGGAAACAGATGGGTATTCCATTTCGTTCGTCATGTAGCCGCACACAGCCATTTACTCCATCCATGGATTGAAGATGGTTGGAAGAAAAAAATGCGCCTTGTTCTAGAGATACCAGTTCTGTCACAGAGGCGACAGTACCCGTAGATCGATGCAGAACTGAATGTTCTGTAATCCACGACCGTCAATCTGATGCAGCATCTCCAGAACGTTCTGCATGATTCCAAATCGATCAAGATCGCTATCCGCCGAATGGCCACCAACATCTTGCACCAATATGAGAGCTATGCAGGCTGGAACAGATACGACAGTCCTGACGGAATGTCAGAGAGTCATTTTTCCAACAAATCACACTTCTTTCTCAAGAATGAGAATCGCCGCGTACGACTCTGGGTATCTTTTTTTCAAGGGAATCAAACCTTTTAAACCCTTCCCATACACCAACCCCAAATTTTTCCTATTGGGATTTAATAACCAAAATTTTAAATTTTGGGAATCTTGGAGTATCCCGTAAACAGTTTTTATTAAATCAGGTTAAAGGGAAAAATTTTTTGCAAACCTGTTACTGGAATTTTTTACAAATTTCCCAACCCCCCTTTTTCCCAAAAGACATTGGAACATATTTAATTTTTTAACGTTTTTCATTTTTTTGAAGAATGTATTATTAAAACAGAAATTTTAAATTCTTGTTTTCTTTTTAAAAAGGGCCTGGCTTTAAAAGGGTATACGCCCAGAACCAAAACCGCTCGTAATCCTCATGGATGTATAAACACACCACTTACGCATCGATGTTTCTCTGTTTTTGCGCATTTTCACCTTTCTAGATACGCATTTGTAGTGTTACATTTGTCCGCAATGTATGCGTGCGTTGGAAGGTTTAAATTAACTTCATATTCCAAATAAAGCTTCAGATATTTAAGCGGATAGTGCTTAAGAACTATACAAGGGCGACAGGAAAAAGATTTCATAATTTTGAGCAGTGATCAAATGATGAGAAGGGCACTTGAGCTGATAAATTACTCTTTGAACTGCCACACCAACCCAGTTCCATTTAATATAAGGCATTCCCATTATTTGTTCGATAAATCTTTGGTGATCTTGAACCAGCAAATCGGCTTAACTATCATCAACTACAAAGTTCGACCAACCAAACCCCCAAAATTTATTTATATATTCTATCAGTGGCACACAAAGAGTCCGGACCCCCAAAGCCCTTGATTTTTTTCTGATTGATTATAATTCTAAGTATATAGTACGTAAAATTTAATTAAGTATTTGTTATTAATGATTAATTTTATTAATTAATGCTAATCATTTATTCAATAATTAGTTTTTTACTGTGTTTTGTTCGCAAAAATCGACAAAATCAAAAGGAGCCTGATACAAGATTGGTGATCTTTCGACCCGGACCCCCTTGAAAATTTCTGTGTGGGTACTAAAAAAATATATATAAAGGAGTGGAGTATACATGACTCACAGTGATTCCGAAATACGAAAATGTTACTGCTACTTTCACGACTAGACTTTTGAATCCTAAACTGAGAGTTAACAATTTTATGCCAAACCAATTACCCTTAAAGTAGACACTTTGCAAGAAGATCTGGCACACTCGATTAATATGTGGAGCACCAAAGACACGGGCAAGTAAACAAGAAAAGCTGAAAATGATAGCTTTATTTTCCGGTTATTGTCTTTTCGTAGAAATGTTTCTTAAGAAAACAAAAACAACCAAGATCTTAAAAAAAAAATGCCCACCCCCTCCTCAGAACCTTCTAGAAAACAATGTTGGTACAAATACGAAACCGAAATGTATCCTCCACAGATCATCGACTTCAGAGCAAAATAGAAAAAGAGAGTTAGTTCACTCTGAAAATGGGAAAACGGAGGGGAAAAAAATCCCTGCGTGTCAAAGCAGTACAAGCAAACGCCAGAGAAGTGTGCACAGTTAACAGTACTTTTTGATTTATTGCTTATCACTGTCTGCGGGATGAAGAGGAAAATGGCATATGCCATACAGACGAGGAAGGAATTCCTAACTTTAAGGAAGCTGGAATGAGAAGTAAAAGAAAATGAAAACACAGAAAAGCCTCTTTTTTTCCCTTTCTCTGTAGGTAATAGATTAGGTAAAAAAATGCAGAGGATTCACAAGGCAGACAGTTAGAGACATCGTGCCAAGAAATAACTTTTTAGAAAACGCTGGAATGTCGAGACAGATAATTGCAGGAAATTCTAATTTGTGTTTTAAAGAGGGGCTGCTGCCGGAAAAATGTACTAATTTCTTTGAATGCATTATAACAGGAAATTGCGTTAACTAAACGAAAAACGTAATAAACATAAATAACGGCTTGTTAAACAAATTGCAACAAGATTTTTCGAACATAAGAAAGTATGACATTACTGTTACGTAAAAATAGCGTATTGCTTAAGATTGGATCGTTATTCTATCTATTACATGAAATTTTATTTCAAAACACAGGTATTACAGAAAAATGGAAATCACTTTTTTAAATATATGCATTTTTTAAAATTTTCATTTATATCATTTAATTTTTCTTTGAAAATATTCATTTTAACTACAGATTAAATTAGTAGTTAGAATTAGTTTTACCAACAAATGCTACTTTTTTGTTTGCTGGCCTTCCATAGAATAGAAGTTGTACTAGGGACCAAATAGTTTAATGTTCAAATTTTTCTCATATCATCGGCCTAATTATCAGAATGCGTAACTCCTTCTGGATGAACTTTCCTGGAGCAATAAAACTTTTATTTTTACTATGTACAGGAATTATTTCAATGCAATTATGAATTAGGATATTTTTGTAGCGCATATGAAGTAATCCAATGGACAGGCTTCAAAATACTCCACTAGATGGCATTAAAAGTCTTATTCCTATTTGTGGAGTTACGCATTCTGATAATTAGGCCGACGATATGAAATCCTTAAAATAATGGCAAAAACATATCTTACAATAATGTATCTCTTTAGGGGATATAACTGTCATCTTTTAAATAAAGAGCATATACTATCATTTTTCGTATAGTTCTTTACAACTTAAGATCATTCTGTGAAAGCTATTTGCTCTGGAAAAAGTTAAATGGAGAAAATATGAAATGCTCTCTAAGCAAGCAAAATTTAACATTGTGATCATCCATGTCTAACTAGAAACTCAAATTCTGACTTAATTGATCATTAATCCAATACAAAGACATTAAAAAAAGGAAGCATCAGAGAGTTCTAATGATTAAATTAAATATTTTTATTAATGGAAAGCAATGACAGGGAGTAAAGATTAAGATATTTCTAACAGGTTTAGCGGTTATTTTATAATTTTCTAACAGGTTTATAATTTTTAAGCGGTTGAGTTAGTGAGTGACATTTTTCAGTATTGTATGAATATTTCCTTCAACAGAATATACTTACCTTTTATCCATCCTTATGCCTTACGTTTTCTTAAGAAGTACAACCTATTTTTTTACAAAGTCTTTCTTTTATATATTTTCGTCTTATATATATAATTAACGTATTTTTCTGTGAGAGACAAGAATTTTAAGAACATTTTTAAAGTAAAAAGTAAAGGAGTCAGCTTATATATGGACCCGCTAATGTCGGGGGGAAAGTAATCCAGGAAAAACATTTTACGTTAGCTATGTGCAAGAGATTTTAATCCTTTACTTTCTGTGGTGTTTAAAGTATAAGTTCATTCTAAAAGTAAAAGAAAATGTCAAAAAGTTTTCAAAATCAGTGTGGTAAGTAGTTTCCAAATTGTTCGGAAATTGGATTCATTCCCACATTGTGATATTTAAATGTATATTATCATCATGCAGCGAGTTTTTCCTCCAGTGCATGTAACTGAGGTTGAGGCTCACGAGCCGTTTATAAATTTCTCTTTCACTCATTTTTCAAAACAAAAATAAATAAATAATATAAATAAAGGAAAAGATATCGGTACAGAAAGTGTGCTTAGCGCAGATAGTGTACACGATAACCAAAGAACAGAAAAAATGCGTTAATTTAAGAAAGAGTAACCAGAAATAAAACTATCATTGTTGGCGTCTGGCGTTTTACTTTACAGCAATCTGTAATCCCTCCCCCCTTGTCAATTCGTTTTAGGTATGAGCTTCAAAATTTCATTAACTTTTTAAAGAAAATATGCACTTTTGGCTTATGCAAAGACAGGATTACATTCGGAAATATACGATGGTATCATTTTAGTATATTTCAAAATCTCTTCTTTAAATTTGTATTAATGTTGTACAACGCAGCAGACAATTTGAGATAAAATGTGATCAGTGAACCAGGATGATATCCGAGATGGTGCCTCCTTTACTACATTTTCATATCGCCAAAGGATTTTGAGAATACCACATGATGCATGATGGAGGAATCAGGACTCAAACACATATTAGCCTATAATAATTTCATAGAATAATATCCACAATAATTTTATAATGGTAATTACTTTTGACTTATTCCTTATCGTTATTGACAAATTTTACCTCACGATTAGAGTTTTACAGCAAGGAATGCAAGCATGATAATTGACACAGCACAGCTAAGACCCTAACAACAACAAGAACGCAACGAGCTTGGCTTTTCACCCTTCATTCTGTGATACCTTTCGCATTTTTAGGCACTCTAAGCATGCCTGCGTTCTTTGTAATGTCAGAACAAAACGGAACCACGAAATTAGTGTCTTTCTTTAGGGTTATTTCCCGAGAGGAATGCCATCACTTCCTGGTTTGCTGGTTCCTCGGATGGTGAAATTTATGTGCGGAGCCATCCCTCAGTGCAGGACAAATAGCTGATGAGACAGAGGCAGCGACTTGATGAGTCTGTGCTCGGCATTCCAGCCTGCGAGGCAGGGTGGGGTGGGGGGTCAACGACATTTTGTGTGCAACTAGAAAATTCCGGAAGGGAAGAGAGAGGTGTAAATCGGTTGCTCAGCAGTTAAGGTGAAAAGAGGTGGGTGGGCACGAGTACCTCGTTAAAAACAGAGATGAGACGTAATTACTTTTTTTCTTTCCTCCACCGCCCCCAACAAGCCTTGCGACAAATGATAACTAACGATGCGTTGCTCTTTATTGAAACTCATCCCTTCCTCAGCCCCTTCTGTTTTGTTCTAGGGGGTGGAAGAACTTCTAAGACAACCGGAACTCACCAACGTTCCATTTTTCCAAGAAAATTTATCATTTTCAGAATTTATGAATTCGAGAAACGGTGTTGTTTTTCTAAAGGGTTTTATTTCCTATGAAAAATGGTTTGTAGTAGAAGAATTTTTGAACGGGGGTGAAGCAAGAGAGATTGGCGGAAGAGGCTCGTTTTCTACTTTTAGGTTCAGGAAGAGGGAGATGAAATTATAATTGCCCATTAGTGGTTGTCGGTTTTTCATACTGCTTTTACCCTTGTGTTTTTTCTGAGCAGCTTTCTCTTTTTTAAATGGGAAGTAAAATTACCGGTGTTGCATGATTAAAATAAATAACAAGATAGAAAATTCGTCAGAGAGTGAAAAGTATAATAATAACACAAATTTAGCGAGTCTTTCGGCACACAATTTCTTAAGACTTGAATAGGCCACATTATGGAAGTGGGCTATACCGGAGCGCCAGACCCTCTTAAAATGATTCCATTGATTAACTAACGTTACATTTCAGAAAATGTATAAATTGCGTCATAAAAATAAATAAATACAAGTTAAATATCGTAGTGGCAGTTTTATTAAACTTATCTATTGTGCTAATTTAATACCTATATCTGCAACAGGGGCGTAGCTATCACCGTATCAACTGTACCAATGATACAAGCTACTGGGGCTGTAACTGCAATTCCACTTAATACGGCTTTCACATCTAAAATAGAGCCTTGAAGAAATTTTAATATTAAGCCCATTCAGAACTTGTTACGCTAGTGATCTATCTGCAAGCACATTTAACTGTAGAATCAGTTTAATGGGACAAATGTACCCTATCACACTTTTCTACAAAATTTGTGAAAACATGAATAAGATTGCTTGCTGAAATTTTCATCGCAACCTGCAAATTAATGCCAACCGAATTAAACCTCTATATTAACTCTTGTTGATCTTCATGTTACAAAAACTTTTCTCTGTTGACCCAAGTATAGAGAACATTTTCTGTCTATTTGCTATTCTGACCGTCTTTGTGCATGCCGCTATTTGCTCACTCCAATCATTAAGTATTTGACGGGATTACCCAGTGGCAGTAGCGTAATGTACACCCCCGCAACCCCAAATTGTGAGGAGGGCCGGATTCTAGGGGGACCAAGTACCGCTTGGGGCCTAAAATCTGGCTTTGCAGGGGGCCCAACTATTCTCCGTTACTAAGGTGACCAGTTTTTTTACAATGAAAGGAGGACGAAAAATTTATGAAAAAATTACATCGTAAATGTATGAAATATTTTATTAATTCAAACAAAATTACGCTAATTACGTTTTTAATTATTTACTTTAACGAGTATTTTTCCACTGAATGATTTTTTTTTTGTCGACATATGATTTTCTAATATATTGGAAATTTCGGAGCAAAAAATATCCTTCATACTGAATTTTACGGTAAGCACTGTAGCTAATATATCAACATTCAATCATGATTTCTCACTTGTCCAAAAATCATTACCAACTGAAAAAACTCTTTCAACTGGTGCATTAGTTCCAGGGCAATACAACCTAATTTCAACAAGAATAACTAAATTTTCATTTAGAATGTGTTCATTTTTGAAATGATTTAAGTATTTTCACCCATCTTTTATCAATTTCAGCATGTTGATTTTCCAATTGTTCTAATTTATTAGAATTTAAATATGCATTCAGTCGTCTTTCTTCTTCAAACAGTCCATTGTCATCGATTTTAATATCAGGCATTTCTTTCGATAAAAACTCAACACAATTTTCTATATCTCCCCAATTTACTTGCGATGAAGTCAAAAATTACTATTAAAAACTGTTATTTTCTGTGGTATTTGTTTCAGACCACTTTGACATTTTGGAAACATGTTTGGTTCGTCTCTGAATACAAAGATTAACAGATCAGTATTAAAATATTAAAAAGGGGGGACAAGTAGGAGGACATTTTTCGAGGAAGGACAGAACCTATGGACTGTCCTCCCTAAAGGAGGACGGTTGGTCACTTTACCGTTCAAATAGTTTTAAATATAAGTGTCGCTCAATTTTTCCTAAAGGCCACATAAAATTCTAATTACACATTATTATCACTATCCTACAATGCAATCAAAAAAATTTTAAGAAATTGGCGTTTATTTATAATGAAAATACTTTTTTTTAATATTCATATTAAAAAGGGAAGAAATCCAATATATAAATAAATAAATATTCTGAACCCATCTTGCTCTTAAAAGAGTATCATTAAATTCTATTACCCTTAAAGTTACTTTTGAGCTATGGATCATGCCACGTGTACCCGGAACCAATGATCAAAGTGCTTAAGAAAAATCAAAATAAAATAAGGCAACCACGCCCCTTTCATTACGAAAGTGAGATAGCCAACAAGTGGAGCAAGAAAAATCACCCGTCGGTAATAGCACACAAATTAATGAATTAAATCTGGATTCCTAGCACTCCGTGACGCTGAATTAGGCGGAAAATTACGGAGGGAATAAATGAAGAATAATGCCTCTTCTTGTGTTTATGCCCAAGAAGACAAGTTTTTGACTCGTACAGACAAAATAATTAAGTCCTCTTACAACTACGGATAAATTACTAATTGCAGAGCGGTGTGTAGTGTAGCACTGGACTTTGTCATCCATTAGACATGGTGCTCCTTGAATATTAATAGAATTATATATTAATTTTTTCGTATTATTTAAGTTCTCTGGGACGCTGAGGATGAACGTTTTTAATAACCTATAATGTAAAAACTGATTTTGAACGTGGAAATCTTTTTTCAATTTTACTTATGTGTGCTTTTTAAAATTTTTTATTTCTGATTATCAATTTATGGGTCTTTAACAGGATAATCTTTGTTATCTCTAATAGCTATTTTCAAATATATCAATTTGAAAATGAATCTGATTGAAATGCAATAAGAAATAAAAGTTCCATTCTTGTAGAATTAATTCCGTTAAAATTTCTTTTTTTTTTTCATTTATTTAAAATTTTAGAATTAATTTTATCAGAAATAGAATTTAACTTATTTCACGGTGTTATTTTTTTAAATTTAATTTCTAATTGCAGTCGTTTTTTATATTAATATACAATATCTTCGAAATTTTAATTGATTTGTGAATACATACAAGATAAAACTTATAACAAAAAATGTATTCTTGAGATAATTATGCTAAAATAAAATTTATTTCTACCGTATTATCTACACACAGGCATTAAATACATTTTCCTCAAATTTTAAAAAACCAAGAAATTTATTTCTGTAATATATTTCATTTAATGACATAAAAAGTGCTTCTAACTTATGAATATTAGTGGTCTAAATTAGTGGCACATTTCGAAGTTGTTCGATCTTTAAAATACTTTTTAATAAGAACTGAAAAACACTCGTTTTTTATACATGAATATAATTTCGCATTAAAATAAGTTATTTAATTAATTTTAAATTGTTTGTGATACTTTTAAAAAATTCATTTTAAATATAAACCCAAAATTAAGCAAATTTTTCTATATTTTATAGAGCTCATAAAACGTATCTCCCATTGTGTAGAATGCATTTTCTAAACAAGGAATACAAAGTCTTAGAACTGCAGTTCTTCGAAGGCTAAGCTTAACATTTCCCAAGCATAAAAAAACAAGCATTAAATGTGAATTATTCGATAAATGTCTTAAGTCACAGCATGAGTTATAATATGCATGTAAATCAAAAGGTCATTTTTGTTTTATATAAATCAAAATGAAACCCCAACAAGAAAGATGATTATAAAAAGTTAATATAAAAATATTCCTACAACATACACAAGTTAGATATAAAATATTAATTCTGTAATATGACTAATTTTTTAGTTAAAAATCAAATTTATGATATTCAGAACGAAGCATAAAAGTTTCAGATAATCGGCAAGTACATAAGAAAATACTAGAGTTAACTCTGAAACAGTTTCCTGTAGTCAGTTTGTTCAGAAATAAAACAAACATGCCCGAGTTTCAGCTTTCATTTTCCAACTTCCCTCTATTTAATCAATTTGGTGCATCCTACTTTTAATCACGTTGTTATAAGGTAATAAATTCTCGGATATTTGTTCAATATTTTTAGTCTCGAAATATATTATAAAATATATATATCAATAAGTTTCCTTTCTCTCTTATGAATAACATTTTCATGAAAACAGGCATGCATCGATGAGACGGAACTTATGTCTTTTCAAATACAGTAACCTAGAATTAAGTGCAACAGCCTCAAATTTTTACAAACACACGTTATTTTTTAATAAATTGCTGAAGGAAAATAAAGTTTAGAATTTATGATTTTCAAAAACTTCCCCTCCATCAACAGAGATCACGAAATGGACCAAAACTCTCGCTTGGAAAAAGAAATGTCCCAATTTTATAGAAGATATTTTAATCTCGAAAAAGCATCTCCAAGTGAAAAATTACACAACAAATATCCAAACGCGAATAACATATTGCCACCATTATGAATTGGCATCATCCGAACTAGTAATTTCTTGCAAAAAAACACGAATACCGATCATCTTAATAAAAATCAGCATTTGATCACGAACATTCAATGGGCAGATTCCAAAATGTCAAAAAAGAAATATCCCCTAAAGGTACTGGAACCAACGCTGGATGCTTGACTTGGGTGACTAACCCATCCATTTCGTTGTATCGAAACCCGCAATAACAATAAATTTATTTCGCCACCAAGCTATTAATCAGTACGGCTGGAAAAATCCTTTGCAGGAAAAGTTCACTGAAGTGGTTCGAGTCAGGATTCTATGAAAGGGCACCATCGCGTGATATGCGTGCTCTAAAGATTCCAAAAGGTATTCACTGCATGTTTTCTTTGACCGAGCAGGTTTTTCAGTGACATGAAAAGACATCCAGGGTTCGCCAGAGGTGGCTCTTAAACACAGTGATTCGAGCAGTTAAGAATGGCTTTTTGTTTCGAGATAGCTTCAAGAGGTAGAGTGGGTATCATCAATGTCCTTCCAATAGCTTTCGTTTTCGATGGCTTTTTGACCTTTGGCACCTTGTTGGTGTTCCGTTCCATTAAGTAGAAGGATGGAAGTGTCGAGCACAAGTGTTTTGAAGATTCTTTAAAGAGAATTTTAAATGTCTATTTTTGTTTATTGCAATATTAGAATGAAAGGTTACTTTTATGTTAATTTTTCATTGTATTGCCTTGTAATGAATAAGGGTAAAAAACGATTGTGTAAACAAATAAACTTTCGAGATTTACTTGAAGTTTATTCAGCATAAATTGTTTTGAATTAATTTTTAAATGTTTTTAAAAATTGATTGAGTAAATAAGATTTTAATAATTTATAATTAATGGAAAATATACACAATAATGCATTTGTCTTAAACGTATGCGTTTTATGTACTAATTAAGTTTAATATAACAAAATTTCAGCTATTTTCATTGTAAGAAAATAAGGATTTGGAATCTATAAATCCAAAGCGGGTGAAAAATTCGTATTTAAAGAGATACATTTCCCTAAGGAAATTTAAAAATTTAGCGTTTTTATTACTTCTGTTTGTACACAACCAGTAAAATAAAATCACAAATTTCCTTCACATATCTGCATAACATTCATTATAAATTGTTTATTAGACAGCTTATGATACTTTAGTATATCTATAGTATTTATAATAAGATACCACGAAAATAATTGTACAGAATTTTCAATATAATTTCTTAAAACAACCAATTTTTTAACTCACAGAATACAGATTTAGTTCAATTACTTTAAAAAAAAGTACTCATAAATTAACATATCATTTAAAAAGAAAATAAAACTACTAATTATTAAAACGTCACAGGATTTTTTTAATTATGTTTCTACACTCACTACATATTAAACAACTCAATGGTGGTTTTATAAGAACCAGAAAGAAACTATACATGGAATCAACTATAAATCACAACAATCGCATAAAACTAATCCTGAAAGATGTCTTGAAACTGATTTAAAAAATTATAGTTCTGAAGTCATATTTGCATTTGGCGTAGCTATCGGTTTTAAGAAAATGCTTGGGTTCAAAGATACAGCATGGTGCATTTGTATGATCACCACAACGTAGCTGATTGTCACTCCGATTACTGTTGGTAGAATCCGTCTGCTAAAGGGAAACAGTTTCCATGCGCTGAGGTTAATTTCAGAAGATACTGCTATCTTTCCAAACCGCAGGCACCGGACATGGAAGTCGGTGTTTCGAACCGACACCGTCTGGCTGACTTGCAAAATCGCTGGAGGTATCTTCTTACCCTCTTCCAAAACCGTGGCGGCTAAGCAAGACACCGCTGTCAAGGCACAGAAGTCAAAGGCGATCTGAATTATTATGAACAACCAAGAATCTTTGAAAGGTGCTTTCATGTTGAGATAAAAGTGAATGCAGGAGCAAGCTCTGGAGAAACCGCAACCCAAGCCCACAAGACCAAACAATGAAAAAATGTTGTCCGTATTCTTCACGATATCGGCAGCTTCGATAAACCTGGTCTGGAATTCCTGGAGGGAATCGGGTTTGAACCGAGACTTTAAATCATCGAGTAGTGATATCAATATTTGCTGGAGAATGCAGCACATGAAGCAATACAACATCAGGTGTGACACGACATTTCCAGAACACATGATGAATATCGTGATGTGCGCGCAAGGCTGGACTGATTTTTGGTGCAGGAAATCTGGTGGAGTGTCGTTTCTTCTTCCAGCGTCGAACCAGTGATTTGCATGTATGGGAAACACAATGGCGCAGGTCAAGACGTAAGAGAAGAACAATATGTAGTAGTTCAAGAGTTTGCATAGTGCAGAGGATGACAGATAAACGTCGTACTTATCTAGAAAAGTACACATCTGGGTGGATAACTTTTCGAATTTGTGGCTATAGAGTGCCACAGAATCCACAATGCAAGCACTAACACCCGCATTTATCAACGGGAAAATATCGTAAGTGACATTTCTTTGGTTGATCAGTTTGTATAAGCGATATCCAACGTAGAAGTTCACAAATAACAGTGCGGATAGCCTAAGAATTCGATAGACTGAGAATCGACAAAGCGATGGCTTATTAAGTGGAATCGGTAGGCCGTGCATGCCGAATAGAAATTCTAAGAGTAGAAAAGTTAACCTTTTCTGGAAGGGCCAACCTTTGAAGTCGACTGGAGCTTTCATTTTTCCATTGCTCTCACAAAGCATTTTTTTAAATAAAGGAATCAAATTCTTTTTTGATGAGGAAAGAAAGACAAAGTATCGAATAAGTATGACTCCGTTGTTAAAACAATCCAACCAATCTAAGAGGACAAGAACTAGAAAGGTAACTTGTTTCAATGATGATAAAGAGTTTTATGAAGAAAAATCGCGTGAACTTATTATAGAGATAAAAAGAGCTCACATGACGCCATTTCGTGGGGAAATGAGTTTCTAATTAATGTCGACACGTATTCAGTCAATTATTATTCTCTTAAAATAACGCGTTTGCTCAAGAGGAGAATGTTTTTGACATATTCGACAAGCCAATTTAGTTTCTCAAACAAAGTTCGACTTCGTTAAGACACTTTAATTATTGGAAGGTGACGACAAATATTTATTCTGCTTCACATATGAAATTTTTTTTATGTTACTTCTTTCAACGGCTCTCCTTCTTTTGTTTAAAAAGAAGGCAAAAAAATTAAAAATGCAGCCTCCAAAGATAAAAAAAAAGTACAAAAAATACAGATTCAGAAGTATTAAATAAGATTAAATTATGCAGTATACTGTAATTCAATAATAATAACATACAATTATTGCATACAGACATTTTTTATAAAGAAAATAAATTTTGGAAAAAGGTTACACACACAGGAACCTGATACGATATTAAATCATTTTAATAGAACATTACTTACGTTTTTTATGTTGACCTAGTATATAAAATATCAATTTTATACTGTACATGAAATATACCCCGTATATTAATTCAAAAAAGATTCATATAAGATATTTCTGTTCAATTCTTGATTTTGGATTAGATCGTAAAATTTCAGTATAACTTCTATTTCATTAGAACGGAATTTTTAACTGTTTAATATTTGATTTCATGCTATGGCAACTATAAATAGCAAAATAATGCAACCGTACTTACAAAATTTTGGGGAAGATGAAATCCATGACTAAGATGGTGCGAAGTTATACAAATATCTGTAAAAGAAATAAATAAATGAAATTACATGCACATAAAATAATGGCTAATAATATTAACACTGGTTTAGAAAAATATTTTAAATAGATTTGGCACATACATTGAAATATACAATTGATCTCAATATACTATGTTCCTGATAATTTTTTAAATGTTAATAATCTCATCGAGTAAAAAAAAATTATAGCATTAATGACTGATTTGAAGCGGAATATTAAAAATTGGAAATTTACTGTAGGAAATTATCAGTGCTAATCAAAAGTGGGTTCATTTAATTTTTTTATATATTAGTCACCACACGAAAAACACAAAATTACTAAGTATAAAGACTTTGAGGTATAAAATGATAGATATTCAATGAACATCGCTTCGGTAAAACGCAACAAAGACGGAAATAAATTAACTAAGAACTTGATGCATATATATAGCTCAATGCATTCGTTTATCAACTAAAAACAAACCGAAATACACATCGAAAGAATGTTGATTAGCTTAGCCCCTTTATGCAACACGAAAACTAGCCGACAGGCTCGTAATTTTTAACCACAGTCCAAAACCCGGGGGACGATATCTGAGGTGGTATCCCACTTACCAAACTTTCACACAACGCAAAAGGAAAAATTTTTATTCTCGGTAGACTTAATGGACATTTTAACGTTTTGCGACCACGCAGTTGTAAGAGCGGCTTCCTCATGCAGATAGCATTACTCCGTTCATACCCACACGTACACCCCTAAAATACTGCGAGGTCTTTTCTTCTGACATCATACCGGCAACCAATGGCCGTGCGAAATCCAACGGCTGGATTCCATACCTGTAAGCCAGAACACCGAGTGTAATTCAAGGTGTGAAAAAGGACCTCCCTTACCTCAAGAGAGAAGGGGAGACAGTCCGTTTGAAACACTCGAAAGAGAAGAAAGCTTTGGTTGCGTCCTCCTTCACATATTCCGCAAAATGGAAGTAGTCAGTAGTTTGATTAACTTGTATCCAGTGGCGTAATGTACACCCCCACAACCCCCGAATTGTGTGAGGCCCAGGGATTCTAAGGGACCCAAAGCTTGACTGACGCTAAGTACGTATTTGAGCTTGGGGCCCTAAACTTGAGTTTGCATGGGAGAGGGCTAATATTCTAAGTTACGCCACTGTTTGTATCTAAATGTAAATATAGTAATTAATAGCTGTAGACGTAATAAACCAATAATTTGATTTCTTACTGTTACTACTACTACTCATTTCTTACTACTGCTACTCATTTCTTACTAATGCTTCTCATCAATTTTCCCAAATCGGCACAATAGTAATAACTGGGCCACAAGTTATCAACCCCAATCTACGCATCGACTGGAGTAGGTTTTATTAACGTCACACTATAAAGCAGGAAAAGGGCAATTGACGACGGATCTTGTCCAGTCACCTCGGTCAAGTGACGAGAACTCCCTTCACCAGACAATCACACCACACCAACGGGAAGACCCCACCGATTGGAAAACCAAGCACGAAATTTTTATTATGCTTGTTTAAAATGTTATGCAGTTTTTTTGTACAACGTTATTTATAAATCGAGTGGTCCTTTTTGACCACCCACACGACGGTAAGCCGTGAAACACTTGATGAACGAGTCCCTGGAATCGGTTCCAGAGACCTCCACAGATTTAGCATTCGGTAATGAGACATAAGTGTAAAAAGAAAGGCCTGATTTCTTTTATTCCCAACCTCTCCTCTCGCTTGTTTGTTTCGCTCTCCTCCACTTATCTTTCTCCCCTCTGCTTCAGAGTTCCTCTCTCTCATTAGAGCAATTTCGGGAATAACTCGAGAATATCTGGTTGAGATCTCTTGTTTTTCCCCCTCTTCCCTCGGTTCTTTTTTCATTCGTCTTTATAAATTTTCCAACACTTCCGGGTTCCCTGCGGTAGACGGGGAAAAGAAGACGATCGGGGCAGGGCCGCGTGCATTATTTTCTTTTCGGTTAATTAGCACGCGTTTTGCGACTATTTTGGTTCATCATCCAACCGTTGCTTCTGATTTGATACTCGGGAGTTGCTAAACCCACCGCTCTTCCCCGATTTTCCGTTCAGTGGGATTTTTTTCCCCTTGTCATTTCTTTTTATCAGTCTTTTCCTTCTTTTTTTTTCTGCACTTTCTAGGAAAAGCAAACTGATCTCGCTTATTATTGTTATTTTGACTCCCTGTATTGTTATCAGAAATCTTAAAGCTTAGTCAAGTAGACAGTTTTAAGCGACTATGTGTCACACTATTGGAAGAGAAAAATAAAATTTATTACGTAAAGAACTTTTTTCGAGGTTTTTTTTTCTTTTTACTTTTTTTCTTCTTCTTGGAATACTTAGTAGCAGTATTATAATACAAAAAGGGGGTTAAAAAGAAACTATACAATATTTCATTTTTGCGAATTTATTATTCGCTTCTTTTGAATAAGATAAATTTTCTATCATGTTTTTCGCTAAAATGTTTTTTAATGCCTTATTAATCGCGTGAGTGAGAGAATACAACATCGCACTATTCAGCTACTCGACGGCTTTTGTTGACGGACTTCGTCATTTTGAACCACGGTCAAGTGACGAGGACGACACTTGATCTGGCATCCCCATCCTAACTTATACATCACACAAACGGCAGGACGTTTGAGCTTCGACAGATTTACCGTGCATCACCCCTCTACAAGAACAGGTCTTCAGCGGTACAAGACCTCAGCTCATGACCCGTGGCCTCGAGACCGTTACCTTGACCACTAGGCTACGCGGCCACAGGTAAATGAATCGAAATTAAAATTAAAATTTTTTGATGGTGCAATGTTTTACATCAGAAAAAGAAAATTCGTGGGGAGCAATTCCAGTTGCTTCGTTTTATTTTGAGATAAAACAAATTTTTGATCAGATACTTGAGTCTGCGATTTCAAATTTTGAATTACTTTAAGTCAAATATCGACGTTTGTAGTAATCTCTTAAAAGTTTTAAGATCGCAAGAATAAGATGTTTGAAACATGGAAACCTTATGATCATCGGTATTCTAGTAAACATATCAAACAGATTTTCTTAAAGTCTAGTAGTTTACTTTTCCTTCATATGTTTTTTAAAATTATGTTTGCACTCAAGTGTCATATTAAAACTTTTTTTCTCTATTTTTTTAAGATCAAAAGCTACGAATAATCTTTTTAAAATTCTCATTAGTTTTCTTAATCCAAACATCTGTTTCACTGTAAATTTATTTCTTTAATACGTTACTACCAAAAAAGTTAGAATCGTTCTTTTTTCACTCATACACATTATATATTGCTTTTTTTAGAAATATTCTCAATATGTATTTTAAAGCAATATCAACAGAGAGCAAAATAATACAGATATTCATCCTTAATAACTAAAAATTAGCCATGAAACCATTAAAAAAAACATTTCAGTAGATATGAAAAACATTCGAGCAAATTATGTTATTCGGATTTTATTTTTTTCCCTATGTATCTGCATAATATACTAACAAAGAGAGAAAGTAATTTTAATTTTATGAACTGGAAAATTTTATCAGAGTACGGAAATTCAAACCAAAATTGAAGAAAACTTTTAAAATTTAATTCTTTCTCTTTTTAACACGCTTTCATTAACGCTTTGAATTCGGTTTTTACCAACTTTAAAAGGTCAGATTAATTCGAAATTTTGCACGCTTGTCAAGGATCAATGACAATACAATAATTTAATAATTCTGCTCCAATGCTCTGATCAGGATCGTCAGGATTAACGATTTCCCATTTTCAGATTTGGCGACTAATTCCAGATCCTATTTCCAGATGATTTGGTGATTAATAGATTGTTACAAGCCTAAAGCGAAACCGTTCATGGTTAATATAAATACAACAAACAAAATAAATGATAGTCTAAGAAACTAAAAAAACGCTTTTATTGTAGATTGAACTAAAAAAAACGAAAAATAAATTATGTTAAAACTATAAAACAAACTTTTATGGTTAATCGAACTAAAAAGTAAAAAATAACTCTTAATATAAGAATAAAATTATTACCAAGAAAATTAATGTCATTGTTGTAAATGCGTGGGGTGCTCGATATCAATTGTTATAATGTCTTACTAATTCTACTACAAAATGCAGAGTAAGTGTAAAAATGTAGTACTACGCACTCCACGCTTTTGCCACAATGGCATAAATTTTCTCATTAATCGTTTTAACCTGATACAAAGAATTATTTTTTATTTTTCGGTTCCATTAACTATAAAAGCATATTTTAAGTTTTTTTTTCAACTATAATTTATTATATACATATTTTCAAATACAGAGATAATTTACTAACATATTTTATCAAATTACGATTTTAATTTATATGTTCCTTATTTTTTTTAATCTAAAAAATTGGAGTTTGCTATTTAATTTCATAGAGCAAATTTTTCTATGCGGAACGAGAAGTCGCAATCTCATGATCATTGGTATCCTGGTAATCCCTTCAAACAATATTTTAAATAATTGTTAAATATTAAGGAACAGTAATGTTGCTCAAGAAACACTTTGCAGTATGTAAAAAATGTTAAAAATAATTTCTGTCACTACTTCACTTTCAATATACATACAACTAGTCTCTTTTGGCTAGAAATAAAAAATTTTAATTTTAGAAGAAGTGATAGGTTATTACTTGGAAGAAATTTAAAGTTAAAGAGTAATATAAAAATATTTGTACTTATACCTTGATATTATTTATGGTAAAGGTAAAAATTGAACTTTCAGTACTTAAACAGAAACGATCCATGACTAAGAGATGATGCGAAGTTATACAAATATCTGTAAAAGAAATAAATAAATGAAATTACATGCACATAAAATAATGGCTAATAATATTAACACTGGTTTAGAAAAAATATTTTAAAATAGATTTGGCACATACATTGAAATATACAATTGATCTCAATATACTATGTCTCTGATAATTTTTAAATGTTAATAATCTCATCGAGTAAAAAAAAATTATAGCATTAATGAATTATTTGAAGCGGAATATTAAAAATTGGAAATTTACTGTAGGAAATTATCAGTGCTAATCAAAAGTGGGTTCATTTAATTTTTTTATATATTAGTCACACCACACGAAAAACACAAAATTACTAAGTATAAAGACTTTGAGGTATAAAATGATAGAGATTCAATGAACATCGCTTCGGTAAAACGCAACAAAGACGGAAATAAATTAACAAAGAACTTGATGTATATATATAGCTCAATGCATTCGTTTATCAACTAAAAACAAACCGAAATACACATCGAAAGAATGTTGATTAGCTTAGCCCCTTTATGCAACACGAAAACTATTGCCGACAGGCCTCGTAATTTTTTAACCACAGTCCAGAACCGGGGACGATACCTGAGGTGGTATCCCACTTACCAAACTTTCACACAACGCAAAAAGGAGAATTTTTATTCTCGGTAGACTTAATGGACATTTTAACGTTTTGCGACCACGCAGTTGTAAGAGCAGCTTCCTCATGCAGATAGCATTACTCCGTTCATACCCACACGTGCACCCCTAAAATACTGCGAGGTCTTTTCTTCTGACATCATACCGGCAACCAATGGCCGTGCGAAATCCAACGGCTGAATTCCATACCTGTAAGCCAGAACACCGAGTGTAATTCAAGGTGTGAAAAAATACCTCCCTTACCTCAAGAGAGAAGGGGAGACAGTCCGTTTGAAACACTCGAAAGAAAAAAAAGCTCTGGTTGCGTCCTCCTTCACATATTCCGCAAAATGGAAATAGTCAGTAGTTTGATTAACTTGTATCCAGTGGCGTAATGTACACCCCCACAACCCCCATTGTGTGAGGCCCAGGGACTCTAAGGAACCCAAAGCTTGACTGACGCTAAGTACGTATTTGAGCTTGGGGCCCTAAACTTGAGTTTGCAGGGGAGAGGGCTAATATTCTAAGTTACGCCACTGTTTGTATTGAGACATAACCATCCTGTGATGACCATGTCTTGCCGGTTCCGCGTAAGCTAGAGGTGTGGGATTATCAAAATGATGAGACATAATTTAATACAACTTTTATTAAGAAAGTAACTTATATTACTTAAATTCTAATTTGACAAATATAATTAGAGTGAGAGTCAAGCCCAAATTAAATCACGTATTTAAGTCAGATCACGCAACTAGATCCTCTATCCAATTATCCTAAATAACTTGTTATCTACACTACTTATATCTAATATTACCTTTTCCAGTTCTGGTCCCTTGACCTAGAGAATATTATCTATAAACTTTATATATGAAGATTCTTGATCCGGGTAAGGTAGCTAATTCTTGATCCTCAAGATTCCACACACTAAGCTTTGTCACTCTATCGATCAGAATAATTCCACAATACAATCTTCGAGCCTGCTACGCTATATTTTCTCCAGGCTTTTGCCAATACATCCTTTTATAGTATATCTCATTTACATATTCGATCCGTTTCTTCTTGGTATTGGGTTGGAAAAGTTTTGCCATTAATCGTGGCCGTCAAAGAACTTAGAGTCATGTTAATCAGAAAGACGCGAGACGTCACAACCCTCCAAGAAGAAAACGTGATTTACTTAAGGGTTCTCAATGCCCTTAATAAATTACGTGTCTAAATCTCTATTTCTAAATTTTTCGCTTTCTTATTTTTTATTTAAATTTTAATCTTAAATCTTCATTTTAACTTTTATAATATCCAATATCTATCTTGACTTTAATTTTCATTGCAATTTTAATCTTAAATTTTAACTTTTATAATTTAAAAATTTATCTTGACTTTAATTTTCATTACTCATCTTAGAACTTTTAATATTCAATTTAATTTTTAAACTCGTGACAATAAATTTACTCCAATAACTAGGCCAACATTAATAATTACTGTTTAATTTGTGCCTACTCTCACTTTTACATTTCTGTTACTTAAAAATATTTATACATTCCTAAAAATTGTTTATTCTGGGTGCGCATGACCCAATCTAACACTGCATATGGAGCTGGTACTCTTCTGCTCCCTCTAACAGCCTGGAAACCACGTTGAAGCTTTATACTTTTCAAGATTTTCAGGGTCAGTCTCCCCTGAAATGAAACTATTTGAGTCTCTATTTCCATAATATTAATCAATTTTACATATATTATTTATATATCACAATAAATTTTTATCTCCATCCCCACATCTGGTTTCAACAAAAACTCCCAATGAGCCGCGCAGCGCCGCCATTATCACCGTTAGTGCCCCGACCACGCCGCGCCTCCCTGAACCAGATGCCTCATAATACGTAACAATACAACAACATATATATATACACATATTATGCAATTACAAACATTTTTCAATAAAACCATAACAAATAACCAAAGCGTGAATTTCGCATCTCACGAAGTCATACATCGAAGTAAACAAATGTGTGGATACAAATGTTTTCTTCAGAAAAATTTTTAACAAGTCAAAAGTTCCAAAATTAAATGAACACTCATTGTAGTGTTTGACTTGGCTTATAACTTTTAAGCACCGCCCGAGACTTCCTTCTTGCAATAATTTTTCCTGACCACTTGTTGAAGATCATAAAAAAATGAAACAATACAACCCTGATTTTTATATTCGGTCTCCCCACATTCACGTTCAACCCGATGAGGTGTCACTACCATTCCTTGGTTGTACTGGACTTCTTTGTTGTAAGGCTTGTAATCTCCTTGTCGTCCTTTCCTTGCCTTCCCAACTGTGTTCTTGGCTGGTCGGGGTTCTTCTTGTTCTCGTCGTGGCCTTAAATTATAACTCTTTTCATATGGAACTTCAGTTGATTCTTTTTCTGCTCTTTTCTATCTCTAGAAATAGTACTAGATGACATTTGTCTTTTATTATTACTATTATTATTACCCTTCTTTTCACTTTCTTTGTGGGTCCACTTGTCCCCGATACACCTGGATCTTTTTAATACCTTGGTTATATTTAAACCTTTTGTTTTTATTTTCATTCCCTACTGAACTAGGGTAGTGATCTGACCAGTGATTTGTTTTATGGGTCCTCTCTGTATTTTTTATATTGATTTGATTGGTTACCAATCCCTTTGCTCTAACCTACGTTTCAATCGCAAGTAAGATTTTTCTTCCCATATTGTGACTCATTTAATCCTTGGTGTACTTTTTCCGAAGTACGAGTTTCCTGACTTGATCTTTATACTATTTGGGATACCCAATTCCTAATTCGACCTCGTCACATTTCCTATGACGATATATTCTTATTTGATCTACGTTAACTGTTAATCTTTTCCTGATTTCCATATTACAATATTATTAAAGTTCCTAACTTCTAAGACTCTATAAGGTCCCTCAAATTTTGTTTAAATTTAGCATTACTGTTAGCAGCTGAACTTACAGGGTGTGTTTCCCACAAAACCAATCATTTACCTTTTATTTTTATGTCCTTCTACGTCTATTATGTAATATTTTTCCCACCTTCTTGTTTAATTTTCGTACTTAGTCTAGCTTTTAAAGCTTTCTGTATATCTTGAATTTTGAATTTAGAGCTTTCCGATATCATAACTAGTTTTTGAAATGGTGTAATCAATTTCTACCTAAAAATAACTCACAGCTGGTGTTTTTCCCGTTGTTTCATCTACCGCCGTACGAATAGCGTAAGCAAACTCACGTAAGAATTGATCCCAAGTATCGTAAGTGTTGATCATTAACGTAATGCAATCATTTTTGCACTCCATATCTCGATTAACTCTTTCAGTCCGATTTTGCTTGTGGTCGATATGCAACAGTCTTCACATGCCTTATGCCTAATCTTTCACTCTAAGTGCGCGCTCAAAAATCTCGGATATAAATTGGGGAATCATTATCATCTCCTGCTAATTTTATTGGAGCTCCATAACGCGATAATATAAAGTTATCAAAAAAATATCCGCTATTATAATGAGATGCAGGCCTTTTTAAGAGGTATAATTTCAGCCCATTTGCTGAAATGATCGGTTATTACTAAAAATATAGCGGTTACGCCTTATTCTTCGATATAGATACGGGCTCAATAAATCTAACGTCACTATCTCATTCGGATAATTTGATAATTGATTTCCCAGAATCGACCAGCTGGTAACGCGTTTTATAGTTATTAACTTGGCACATATGGCATGTAGAGACATATTGATCAATAAATTTTCTCATGTACGGAAATAACAAACGTCCCGAATTTTTATGATATGTTTTAAATCTGCCTACGTGTCCACTCCTATTGGCTTGTCATGAAATTCTTCTCATTATTTCATCTTAAAGATTTTGGAATGTATACACGCATTTCAATCTTAATGACGTTGCGTGTGTTTCGCATAAAATAACAATCCTTCAATTAAACGGAAATCGGGACCAATTCTCACATATCGTTGCATTAACCGAGTTATCTTCCGGGTTTTCTAAATATCTATATATATGACCTAATTCTGGGTCATTTTTCTGTTCTTTATTAATTGTTCCTCATGAAGTAAGTACCAAATCTTGATTATGGCACAATTAATTTTATCACCAATTATACTATTCCCATGGTTTTCGGTAAAAAGTGTAGCCACCATGTTTAACTTCATTTCTGACCCATTAACGCAATTTCCCCTTTATTTACCTTTTATCTTCAACCAGTGTATTTTTGAATTTTAACGATTTCTGATCAAAATCTAATACGACTTGACCCACTTATGAAATCGATACCCAGAATACATGGCTTCTAAATCTTCAGCACATGAAATGACCAATTTCTTTTGAATTGTCTGCTGATCCTAATTTTCAATTCTACAATCCCCTGTTTGGCATTTCGCACCCCTGTGCTGTTATTACCTGGGCTCGCGATTTTTTATTTGTTTATAGAAAAAATATTTTCTATATACTTCTTCCGATATAACAGATTTATCTGCTCCGGTGTCCCATAGCTTCAAAATGTGTTATTTAATAATATAGGTACGTGGGGAAGTTCTACGGTATATACATAATGGAGAAAGTCTAATTGTTCTCTTGTCGACACCTCTTGAGGTTGATCATTAACTTTACAATATTTAATCGTCCCCTTTGCGTCCTATCGCCTCGATTGAAATTATCACTGAACCCTTATTTCACGGTCCCCTATTAAAATTATCATTTCCTGCCTATTTCGAAATGAGTAACCCTGTTGCTGAATCTTTGATCATTATTATTAAACCTATTCCTCTCGAACCCTATTATTTTGACGGCTATTCTCAAACTCATTTCTGTTATTTGGTCTACTCCTTATTTCCGAATTCCTCCAGTTTCTACCATTAGCTTCAAATTAGGCATCCTATGCGCATTTTGACCTCGTCTTTCTATATTATGGTTCTGATAACCCCTTTGTAATTTGCAAGAATATCTCTTCGAATTTAGCCAGGACTTCTAAAAGTTGTATCGTATTTTGTGGATTTCTGCACCTCCACATAGCGTCCTGTACCTGTGGTTCGAGTCGAACTAAAATATGATCCACTAAGTCTGCTTGGGACATTCCTAATTCTAAACTTCTTCTATTTTTAGTAATTTATACACAAAATCAGTCGCCTCCCTGATTTCTTCCCCTGCTGTGATGCATAAAACTCCGGACTGTAGTTCTTTTTATTTTTGATCTCGGGAAAAGCTGCTAATTCAGTTTGAGCTGCGCAAAATCCGTGGCTGTATTTTGCACTAACAACGAACCAAATATCGAATACCAATCTTGAGCCTCCTTTCCTGAGATGACTTTTTAAGAAGCATTACGACAGATTACTTGGGATTTCAAGTAACTGTATATTATTGTCGATACACTCGATAAAATCCTGCAACATTCTCTCCGACCCTGAAAAAGTACATTTCAGGTAGAATTGTATTTCCACCTACATTACCTAACCCAGAATTAAATACGTTCGGTGTTATTGAGACATAGCCATCCTGTGATGACCATGTCTTGCCGGTTCCGCGTAAGCCAGAGGTGTGTGGGATTATCAAAATGATGAGACATAATTTTTAATACAACTTTTTATTAAGAGTAACTTATATTACTTAAATTTAATTTGACAAATATAATTAGAGTGAGAGTCAAGCCCAAATTAAATCACGTATTAAGTCAGATCACGCAACTAGACCTCTATCTCAATTATCCTAAATAATCCTGTTATTCAATTACTTATAATCTAATATTACCTTTTCCCAGTTCTGGTCCCTTGACCTAGAGAATATTATCTATAAACTTTATATATGAAGATTCTTGATCCGGGTAAAGGTAGCTTACCTTCTTGATCCTCAAGATTCCACACTAAGCTTGTCATCACTCTATCGATCAGAAGCAATTCGCACATAATCTCTGAGCCTGCTACGCTATATCTAGGTTTTGCCACCATATCCTTTTTATAGTATATCTCATTTACATATTCGATCCGTTTCTTCTTGGTATTGGGTTGGAAAAGTTTTGCCATTAATCGTGGCCGTCAAAGAACTTAGGAGTCATGTTAATCAGAAAGACGCGAGAGACGTCACAGTATCTAAATGTAAATATAGTAATTAATAGCTGTAGACGTAATAAACCGATAATTTGATTTCTTACTGTTACTACTGCTACACATTTCTTACTAATGCTACTCATCCATTTTCCCAAATCGGCACAATAGTAATAACTGGGTCACAATTTATCAACCCAATCTACGCACCGACTGGAGTAGGTTTTATTAACGTCACACTATAAAGCAGAAAAAGGGCAATTGACGATGGATTCGTCCATTAACCCGGTCATACGAGAACCCCTTCACCAAACAATCACACCACACCAACGGAAGACCCCTAATCGATTGGAAAACCGGGGCTAATTTGAAATTTTGTATATGCTTGTTAAAAATGTTATAGTTTTTGTACAACGTTATTTATAAATCGAGTGGTCCTTTTTGACCACCCACACGACGGTTAGCAGTGAAACACTTGATGAACGAGTCCCTGGAATCGGTTCCAGAGACCTCCACAGATTTAGCATTCGGTAATGAGACATAAGTGTAAAAAGAAAGGCCTGATTTCTTTTATTCCGAATCTCTCCTCTCGCTTGTTTGTTTCGCTTCCTCCACTTATCTCTCCCCTCTGTTTTCAGAGTTCCTCTCTCATTAGAGCAATTTCGTGAATAACTCGAGAATATCTCGTTGAGATCTCTTGTTTTTCCCCCTCTTCCCTCGGTTCTTTTCATCTGCCTTTATAAATTTTCCAACACTTCCGGGTTCCCTGCGGTAGACGAGGGGAAAAGAAGACGATCGGGGCAGGGCCGCGTGCATTATTTTCTTTCGGCTAATTAGCACGTTTTGCGACTATTTTGGTTCATCATCCAACCGTTGCTTCGATTTGATACTCGGGAGTTGCAAAACCCACCGCTCTTCCCCCGATTTTCCGTTCCTAGTGGGACTTTTCCCCTTTGTCATTTCTTTTATCAGTCTTTTCTTTTTTTTTCTTCGCACTTTCTAGGAAAAAGCAAACTGATTCATTATTATTGTTATTTTGACTCTCCTGTATTGTTATCAGAAATCTTAAAGCTTAGTCAAGTAGACAGTTTTAAGGACTATGTGTCACACTCATTGGAAGAGAAAAATAAAATTTACATGTAAAGAACTTTTTTCAAAGTTTTTTTCCTATCTTTTACTTTTTTTTTCTTCTTGGAATACTTAGTAGCAGTATTATAATACAAAAATGGTTAAAAAGAAACTGTACAATATTTCATATTTGCGAATTTATTATTCGCTTCTTTTGAATAAGATAAATTTTCTATCATGTTTTTCGCTAAAATGTTTTCTAATGGCATATTAATCACGTTGAGTGAGTGAATACAACATCGCACTATTCAGCTACTCGAGAGCTTTTGGCGATGGACTTCGTCATTTTGAACCACGGTCAAGTGACGAGGACGACACTTGATCAGGTATCCGCATCTCCTAACTTCTATACATCACACCAACGGGAGGACGTTTGAGCTTCGATAGATTTATCGTGCATCACCCCTCTACACAGCAGGTCTTCAGTGGTACAAGACATCAGCTCATGACCCGTGGCCTCGAGACCGTTACCTTGACCACTAGGCTACCGCGGCTACAGGTAAATGAATCGAAATTAAAAATTTTCGATGGTGCAATGTTTTACATCAGAAAAAGAAAAATGGTGGGGAGCAATATCAGTTGCTTTGTTTTATTTTTGAGATGAAACAAAATTTTGATCAGATACTTGAATCTGCACCAAATTTTGAATTACTTTATAGTATCTCGACTGATGCTGGAACCGTGATAAATCGCGTGCAACAGGTAAGGTTTCATGATATTTAGTGTCACTCAGGTCACATGTATAAAATTGCTCTTTTGGCGACATTTTATCGTACTTAAATACAATATTTCGCTGCGGCTCATCCTTGTGAATGTTCTTTTCCAACGTTTTGTGAAAAATGCTCTGTTTTCATGGTCAATATCTTTGCCTGTCTATAGCTCAGACCTCTCTTCTACAGAGTAAGCTAAACTAGAATTTTTTGAGTACCCTACGCTTCAGAGTTACAAACCCATTTAAATAATTATTATGCTTTTTTTTTCTTAAAATTGCTCCCTTCTGTTGTCGTAAAAATATGGATAAACCCACTTAAGTTATATATTTTAAAAAATTTAGTTGAGCCTCTCTTGTACAGAGGTCTGAGCTATATACAGGCAAAAATATGGATTATAATAGAAGCATTTTTCAATAAAAAAGGAGAACATTTGGAAAAAAAAGATTATTCTAAGCTAATTTTTAGCCGAAATATTGTATTTAAATAAATTTTTTTTGTCAAATTGTCCTTAAAACAATTTTATACATGTATTCTAATCTAAGTGACACTAAATATTATGAAATTTACCTATTTATGCGCTTTTTTAAAATCACGGTTCCGAACGTAGTTGGATACCTTAAGTCAAATATCGACGTCTGTAGTAATCTCTTAAAAGTTTTAAGATGGCAAGAATAAGACGTTTGAAACATGGAAACCTCATGATCATCGGTATTCTAGTAAACATATCAAACAGTTTTTTTTAAGTCTCTCTAGTAGTTTACTTTTCCTTCACATGTTTTTTAAAATTATGTTTGCACTCAAGTGTCAAATTAAAACTTTTTTTCTCTATTTTTTTAAGATCAAAAGCTACGAATAATTTTTTTAAAATTCTCAATAGTTTTTTTAATCCAGACATTTGTTTCACTATAAATTTATTTCTTCAATACGTTACTACCCAAAAAAGTTAATATCGTTCTTTTTCCACTCATACACATTATGTATTGCTTTTTTTAGAATTACTCTCAATATATTTTAAAGCAATATCCAGAGAGAGCAAAATAACACAGATATTCATTCTTGTGAACTTAATAACTAAAACTTAGCCATGATATCATAAAAAGAAGTATTTCAGTAGATATGAAAAACATTCAAAAGCAAATTATGTTATTCAGATTTTATTTTATTTTTCTATGTATCTGTATAATATACTTACAACATACTAACAAAGAGAAAAAGTAATTTTAATTTTATGAACTGGAATATCTTATCAGAGTACGGAAATCAAAACCAAAATTGAAGAAAACTCTCTTAAAATTTAATTCTTTCTCTTTTTAACACGCTTTTATTAAGAAGTCTCAGGGGTGTTAACTTTCTCTAGAAGGCTAAAAATATAAACAATATTCAAATACATATAACTCTTTGAAATTAAAATTAAATATATCGTATCTCTTACACATTATTTATAAAGGAATGGGGCTTAAGAAAAGTATAAAATGTTCAAAATATAATCATAATTTTAAAAATTATAAATTTTATGAAAATAAGAAACATTTCATAAGCAGTAGCGCAACAGGAATTTTTCGGGGGGTTGGGAAAATTCACCATTCTTGTATCATTACTTTTGATTTTGTCAATTTTCGGGAACAAACAAGTAAAAACTAATTATTGAATAAATAATTAGCATTAATTAAAAAATGAATCACTAATAACAAATATTTAATTTAAAATTTTTCTATTATATACTTAGAATTATAACCAGTGGGAAAAAAAACCCAAGGGCTATGGGGGTTCCCGGGCCCCCAAGGACTTTCCAGTGTCCACTGTCTATAAGAAATTTTAATTATTTACGGGCATGCTATTTTCAAAAAATAGTAGCTTTAATTACTACAATAAAATGATTTATAAAGTTAAATGTATCCTTATTATACTCTGTAGAAATTTTTATATTAGTAGAATAATAAATCATATTTTTTAAAAAATAAAAAAAAAATTAAATTTTTTAAAAAAAAAAATTTAAAAATTTCAATATTTTTCAAATATTTTGAAATACAAATGATATATTTTTCATAAATGATGTAGGGTTTAAAGAGTAGATACATTTTATAATTCTATAAAAATTTTTTACATCAGAGGCTACTATTTTGAAAATAGGGCGCAAAGTAAAAATTATTTAATATTTATTACATATTTTCATACTTATAATTTTAAAATTATGATTTTATTTTAAAACATTCTTCTTCCTTTTTCCCTAATCCTTTTAAATAATTGTGTCTTTTCTATTTAATATAAATTTAAAAAAAATCATGCCGAAAATTGTTTATACTTTCGCCCCCCCGAGAAAAAGTTAACACCCTAGACCTCTTAACCTTTAATTCGGTTTTTTTCCAACTTTAAAAGGTCAGATTAATTCAAATTTTTTAGCTTTTCAAGGACCGATGACAAAACAATAATTTAAATCCCCGCTCCAATGCTCTGATCAGGGTCATAAGGATTAACGATTTCCCCCAAATTTCCCGATTTGGGGTAATTTAGATCCTATTTCCAGATGTTTGGTGATTAAAAGATTAAGCAAAGCCAAAGCGAAAACGTTCATGGAAAAATAAATCAACAAACAAAAAAAAAATGATAGTCAAGAAACTAAAAAACGCTTTTATTTGGGTCGAACTAAAAAAGAAAAATAAATTTTTTAAAAAAAAACTATAAAAAAACGCTTTTTTTGTTAATTGAACTAAAAAAAAAAAATAATTTTAATATAAGAATAAAATTATTACCAAGAAAATTAATGTCATTGTTGTAAATGCTGGGTGCTCGATACCAATTTTAAAATTTTCTTCAATTTACTACAAAATGCAGAGTTAGTGTAAAAATGTAGTACTACGCACTCCACGCTTTTGCCACAATGGCATAAATTTTCTCACTAATCATTTTAATCCGATACAAAGAATTATTTTTTTACTTTTCAGTTCGATTAACTATAAAAGCATATTTTAAGTTTTTTTTAAACTATAATTTATTATACACATATTTGCAAATACAGAGATAATTTACTAACATATTTTATCAAATTACGATTTTAATTTGCATGTTCCTTATTTTTAATCTAAAAAATTGGAGTTTGTTATTTAATTTCATAGAGCAAATTTTTGTATGCAGAACGAGAAGTCGCAATCTCATGATCATTGGTATTCTGGTAATCCCTTCAAACAATATTTTAAATAATTGTTGAATATTAAAGAATAGTAATGTTGCTCAAGAAACACTTTGCAGTATGTAAAAAATGTTAAAAATAATTTCTGTCATTCTACTTCATTTTCAATATGCATACAGCTACAGTCTCTTTTGGCTAGAAATAGAAAATTTTAAATTTAGAAGAAGTGATAGCTCAGGACTTGGAAGAAATTTAAAGTTAAAGAGTAATATAAAAATATTTGTACTTATACCTTGATATTATTTGATGGTAACAGGTAAAAATTGAACTTTCGAAGTCACTTAATACAGAAACGATACTACTAAGTAACAACTTTTTCCCAATCAGATGAACTAAACTAACTAAAGATTATCTTAACAATTCAATCATAGATACGTCAGTAAATTACTCCGAAGAAAACTAACGCTACGTTTCGCACCCACTCAAAAAGAGTGTAATCCACCAGGGAAATATTTGAAAAAATAGAGTTTTTAGATGGGAAAAAAATGTCACCAGTCAATGTTTATGATGTTTTAATTAATTTAAGTGCTTTTCGCGTGCACCAGTAAATGTCGTATATACTTAACTTTCAGACTGTCTTGAGGTCAGTGTCAGTGACACTGTGTTGGACACGTGCATTAAATACATCATTGAGTCACAAACGGCATATTTTTTAGGGGCGAGGTCTTCATAATTTGATTAAAAAACAATAATTGCCATTCTCTTCTGTGGAGTACCCTCATTAATCATCCGCTCGCATTAAGAATGATTATTCAGAATGATATAAGCTGATAGAGCACCAATGTCTGAGCCGTAATTGCTATTTATACACTTTTGAGCAAGATGCGCTATTACTTCTTTCATAAGAAAATATCCAGTTGTTATTTTAATCTCTTTTTTAGTGCAATGGAATAAAAAATTATTTTTTAAAAAAATATTTTATTATTCAGTTTATAAACAAAATATTAAAATATTTTTCCCACACGTATGTGCAATTATAACATAACGTTCCAATCACAATGTGTCACCGTTTAATATTTAACAAAACTCCATACTGCTTATATTTATTAAATTTGTATTGAAAAGCAAGAATATTTTTATTATCTGAATCGTATGCATACATTCACACAAGTATTAAAAAAAAATTTCATGTGTTATATTGAGCTGTAATCGAAGGCGTAGAATGGCACACACACGTATACTGAGATTAAGGGCGCTGGAAACCTCTAAACCGACAATGTTAAATTGGCTGTTTATGATGTACCTTTTCTCAAAATCTGTTGTAAGTACATGCTTGAAATTTTTCATACAATTAAAATACACCTTTCTCATTATACTGAAATGAGATTTTATCTAATTTTGAATTTTTTAATAATTCATAAAATATTTTATCAAACATAGTGAAATTTGTCCCATTTTTCACGTAAAAAAATTAATTTTTGAGTTTTTTTCAAAAAACTCATTTAAGTATATATTATCCATCATTATAAATATGACATAAAAAACTTACATACCTGTGAACATTATTTTCCCAGAAAAGGTACATCGAACATCAAAAATTTACATTTTAAGTAAATGAACTTAAATGCGTATAATTACTTTTTTATTAAAACATTCCATCCCATACTCCAAATGATCTACAATTTTTTTAAATCTCATCATTTTAAGTCCTCTTTTTTTTTCCTAACTTCCTTTGTTTTTTGTAAACATGATTATTTAGCCTGTAACAGTTTCTGTTTGTCGAGACGCTTTGTCTGTACCGTGTAATTACCAAGGTCAAATTTTAAGTTTTCTCAAATTTTCTGGTTTTGATACATATCCCATATTAAATGATGAAATTGAATCTTTTGTACTCAATGATAATACTTCTATTTGTACAAATATTTTCTTCGGTACACGAGACCATATTACGTTGCTTACACTTTCATTGGGATTTTGTGTACCTCCATGTAAACACTTTTCTAGCAATTCTAGATTAAATGTTTTGATTTTCATCATTCATTGAACTTTTTTAATCAAAAACAAAATACTGTTTACATTTTTCACCATTTAAATGGGCTTAGCTCAGTTTCAATGACTATTTAAAAATAGGTTTTAAGGTCTTCTAATTACCATAAAGGTTAAAGTAAGGTAATTTTTTTAGAAAGGTTAAAATCTATACAATTTGAAAATGTAGAAATCTCAAAATTGTCATATTAAGAAGATTTTAGGTTTCCAACACCTCTTAAACTCTTCAGGTTGGCGGAGAGTGAAAGTGGGGTACAAAGTAAAGTGTCATCCAGATCACTTGACAACCAACAATATATTTCATGTTACTTCGGAGTGTGAGCCTCAAATATACAAGCAATCAAACAATAATCAGTAGTCTTAATATTTTCAATAGATAAAGGAGAAAAGTGACTCACTCGGCAAACATTTATTTCCTTTCATTAAGTAGACATCGCTATGTACGGGTTTTGCGAAGACCTAACCCAAGGAGCGTAGCGAAGGGTTAAGGGCGTCGCATAGATAAATATTTCCCTTTTTTAACCCTATTAAACCCTACAGACTTGAAATCTGGTAAGCACGCTTCTTTTCTTGAGTAGAGATCCGCTAAGACTTTAACAGAAATAGACTCTTATGGGGTTGTAGGGAGTTGCTGGGGTGTCAAGATAAAAAAAAATTCCGTTTTTAAACTACTAGACGTACAGTAATGGAGTATAGCATGCATGTTTTTTTTTGTTGAGTTGAAATTTGCTAAGAACGAGTACCACTGAAATCGCTCTCTAAGGGGGAGGAATATCGATAAAAAATTCCGCTGATGAACTGTAAGACTTAGACTTGAAATTGGGCAAGCATGCTTATTTTTGGTGCACATAGATCTACTTAAAATAGGTTTTACGAAAATCCACTTTGGGAGAGGGGATTAGGGAGCGTGAAAGATAATTTTACTTCAATTTTAGAAATTCAAGTCCTATCTTTTTGAAATCAAGAGGTGGAGGTTATAAGAAAGTTTTTCGAACGCTTAATACTAAGACTTAGGTATCAATAGTTTATATACACACAGTGGAGCACACAAGGATGGGGGGAAGTCCTAGGGGTCCGGATCCCAATCCCCTCAAGCCCTTGATTTTTTTTTCCAATTCATTGTAATTCTAAGTAAATAGTACGTAAAATTTAATTAAATATTTATTGTTTTTATAATTAATTTTATTAATTAATGCTAATTATTTATTCAATAATAAGTTTTTTGCTGTTTTTGTTCCTGAAAATCGACAAAATCAAAAGGAGCATGATACAAGAAGGGTGGACCTTTAACCCTTTAAACCCCTTGAAAAATTCCTGTGTGAAGCTACTGTACATACATGTTCATACAACACCAAGAAATACTCAGCCATGTGGCTAGTTCCAGTATATAAATCAATCACACAGGTATTTTAACCGAAAGGGAAATTTTACTCCCTAGTATCTAGGTTCAAAGTTCCGCAATATAACAATCAAAAGCGGAATCAAAAAAGCCTAACTTATATAACTTTTTAGGAAATCATACGAGAGAAGCATACAAATAAAATTCTAAAAATGCTGCAACAACATTCTTTGACAACTCTACAGGTTATTCTTGATACATCGCCGATCTCTCGTAGAGGATCGATGCACAGCGAAAAAGGTTCTCGGTAGCTTCTGTTTAACCCAAAGCTGTCGATGTACAAGTCCTGTGGGTAGACAACGCCGAGAGCACCCAGCGTCACCTCTATTAGGGGCCTTTAGGGGCCCAGCTGACAAGAAGGATAATTGACGTTGTACCGGGGTGGGGATCTTGTCTCTCTTCTGTCAGTAGAGCCATAAGGGAACACTCATTAATCTGACGTAAGGTTTCACAAATACGAAATGCGGCGTCCTACACATAGAGACGAGACTCAGTCTACCACCGCCGATTTTTCAACGCTGGAGCCGAGCCCCATCTGTGGAATGCTCCCACTTCTCAAACGACGCGCGCTGCCTTCATTTATTTGCTCTTCTTTTCCCCCACAGCTTTTCTTGTTTCAAAACTGGTTGTAAGAAATGGTTCAACAATGATTTTAACAGCACTTTTTCGGATGGCTGCCTTTATTATAAAAAAATTTTTTTTTTAATTTATTTTTTTAATTTCTTCTGGTAGATTATGAACATTTACAACAGAGAAAAAGTATAAAGGAAAAATAAACCAAAATACAACGAAAACAAGTAAAATAAAAATAAAAAAATTCTAAGTCAATTCCTACTTAGATCAACAAAGAAAAATTCATTTAGCTACTTTTTATTCAAATATTACAAATTAATATCAATAATGTATATACGTAGACAAGAATCATAACATTAAGTGGTAATTCATTTATTCATTACTAAAAGTATCGTTATTGTCCTCCAATACAATCGTGTCTATAAAGATTTCAGTTCAACTGAATGCTTCAAAACGTGAGAAAAATCTTTTAAAGTTTTGACCCAAGTCACTAAAATGAAACCAACTTAGCTGTATCTGTAATTTTAAATAATAGTTTCCAGTCAATTAATTTTTAATTGATTATAATTAAATTATCGTACTTTTCCCCAAACAATAGTGTATAGAAAATTTCGGCTCAAATGAGCGTTTCGAAATGTGAGAAAAAAAACCTTTTCAAGTTTTGACACAAGACGCCAAAAATGATGCCGACGTGGTTGTATATTTATAATTCTTTAAATAATTAGTTTTAATCAATTAATTTTTATTAATTATAGTTAAATTACTGTAACATCAAAATAATCATGTATATAAAATCTCAGATCAATTGACCCTTTAAAATGTATTTATTAATGATTAAAAATTCCCACAAAATAAATAAATAAATAAAAGAGAGTGTGTAATAGTAGGGGAAATTGAAAAAAGAAACAGAGTTCATTAATCTAACATATCTTTAGCCTCCCCGTAACGCTGGAAAAAAACGTTTTTTTGCAGAGCAAGGCAGTGTGGAAGATGTCAGGGGGTCCATGACTTCTCCCGAGCTGTAAGGGGGGCATATCGGGGAAAGGGAAAAGGGCACAGGCAGAGTCCCTCCAGTGGCTAGGCGGTCGCACCCCCTGCTTCGGGCCCGCCCCGGAACCATTCCCCCGCTTTTGGGCATTTTGGGGGCTTCCGAGCACGGGCTTTGATAGATCTTTCAATAAGATTTTCAATGAATGGAAGGACATAGGACGAAATTTTTTTGCATGATAAGAACACCCTTTTTAGCCAGGAAGTCAGCTTTCACGTTACCTGGAACTTCATGGTGGGCAGAAACCCACTGGAGGACTATAGTTTTCTCAATTGGTTCCAGATTTTTAAGATCGACGACAATACAATACATCCTGTGTCATGAGATTGTTATCAGAAATGATAGTCAACAGAGCAGCTCTGGAATCGAATTAAGACTAAAACCTACAAAAATATTTTTCCCCATAAAAAATATTTTAGTTTTGATAAACTCATGCGGTTAGAGAAACTGAGAATTTACTAACGTCGCATTGTGAAACAATACGATGGCTATTGATGACGGACCTCGTAATTTTGAACCATGATCAAGTGACTGGATGACCCCAAACCCGGGCACCCCTCTCTAAAATTCCGCCATGTCGAACGAAGCCTCGATAGATTTAACGTGCACCAGACCCTCTAAACGGCTGGTCTTCAGAGGCACTAAAAGGGGTCGTAGCAAGTCTAAGGTATCAATCATGGCGGGCATGCGAGTTCGGCCCAGTGCCCAAAAGACCCGCCGATGCACGTTAAATCTATCGAGAGATGAAACCTCCTTCCGTTGGCGTGGTGTGGTAGTTGGGAGGGTACCAGCAGGTGTCGTCCCCGTCCGCCATGGGTTTAAAATTACGTGGTCCATCGCCAAAAGCCTTCGTGTAGCTGAACAGTGCGACGTTAATATTCACTCACTTACTCACTGACAGAGGCACTAAGGATCGAACTCATGACATATAAGCCACAAGTTCGTGATCATAACTACTAGGTTATCCAGGACATTTCATGTGGCAAGATTGCTCTTTTATATATCGTAATTAGTCCTAAAGTTACACATTATTTAATATATATATAAACAAGTAAGTGTTCATCCTCTCTCTGTCTCACTCTTGATCTGTTCTCTCCCAAGCCCTTATTAGTTCTCCGTCCACTGGTAAAATAATGAATCTGGTTAAAAATTCATGTAAAATTTGATGCAGAAAAATCTTAGGAAGAAAATATGAAATGCATAGTATTCAGGAAAAAATTGTTTCAGAGTAAAATGTTCCATGCATTAAAATAAATTGCTTCCTCTACGTTTGGTTAAGTGGGAACATATAGTGATTTCTGAAAAAGTTTTCAAAATTTTTGTATTTCATCAGGGACGTCAAAAAGTTTCGAGCCCTTTAAACAAACTGACCATACCTATGACCCTTAAAAGTAGCCAGTACAAAGATACGTTGTCAAATAGTCGCCCAATTGGTAACCCGAAACAGATAAATGTGCACGATTCACAACTCGACCGCGACCGGTCTTTCGACTAAACAAGTAATGATGGTGTAAGTGGTAGGCCTAGTCCTAGACATGGACAATGACCATCACATAAAAAAGTTATCACTGTTGCCAGTTGTCAAATAGTTTAAAATTTCCACTGTTTTATTACTATTTCCGGGAATATCATTTGATCACTAAAATTTTGGATCATGATCTTACTGAGGTTGAGACTAGACAAGGCCCAGTTGGCCCTTGCCTTAAGACGTCCCTGCTCTAGACGAAGACAGCTTTGTAAAAGTATTTAAACTGAAAATTATTTTTAAACTAAATTCGTTTAAAAAAAGTATTCATAAAAGAAAAACATCCTATATGAATAAAATTTACTGAAGGTTTTATATGTTATAGTTAAAAAAATATCATGCATTATATGCAGAAGGATTTTTATATTAATTTCAACGTTTTTATTTCTTCTATTTGAATAACATTCATTTTTGTAGGACGCTTGAAGGAGTTTGCAATGCAAAAAACTAACACTTTCAATTAGAATTTTTGAAAAAGAGTTAACCTAGATTTAAGTGTATATTTAGTTAGGATAAATTGAACAATTGTCAGAATTATTGATGGCAATAATGGCAATGTTATTTTTTTTTAAATTTTCTCCCGGGGTTTTTTTTTTTTTCAATGGTTTAATCCAAGAGACTTCAGATGATAATTAATTTAGTTTATCCCCTAACGAGAAATAACCACAATTTATCGCCAAAGAAACTGCTACGTTAGCTTTTTAAAACAAGATGATGCATCATCCGCGTATTCTGACCAATCACAAAAGTCTTCAAAGGAAATTATTAGATTCTAAAAGCTCGCGGTTGACGAAACCCTCCAAAGCGAACAAGGAATATTTTTTGTGAAATGTCTTAGATGTTCCCGTGTATTTGTTTTGCCGTGGTTCGCGGCTTCATTTTGTGTTTGTGTAAAATAAATGTGGATTTTAAAATACCAGGAAGCCCTAATCCTTCAATGATTGCAACACATAACAGATCCTACGAGTGACACGTCTTAATTCAAATGAATTAATTACATATATATATATATATTCGAGTTTTTAAAATCTCCATTTTTATTGAAGGTGTAAAAAGTGTAAACTCTGAGTAAAGATTTAGAACAATACTTTATCATAAGTCAAAAGTAACAAACTGTTCTACAAAAAGTTTTAAGAGAGTATCCCCCCCCCTCCTTTCTTAAACAATTTATTACTTCCGTCAATTTAATTGCCTTTAACTATTTTTTTAAAAATATTGGCAACAGTTCTACAGTGGTTAAAAAACTTTTAATTCAACTTTCTCTCCAAGGTATAATTTTTTTCTCCTTCATACCCGAGTTAAGTATAAATAACTATGTAAACTTTTTTTGGTTACTTTGACCAGATTCAAGGCTGCCGGTTCAAATAGGAAAGTGTAGATGGAATCGCATTGTTTCAAACTTGGCGTCCTTTCATTCAGTTAGCCGGCGTTGACACTGATGATATTTGTACTGGCAACAGTTCTTAACTAGCATAAAAAAAGAGAGAGAATTCTTAACTAGTGCTCTCCTTTTAGCATTTACACTTTTTCTTAGCCCCGGGGACGTGACTTACGCACCTTTAATACCCACTTAGCAAAAACGACTTTTCGGAAGCTTGTTTTAGCAAAATTATTTAAAGAATACACAGGACGACTCAACGCTGGGGTTACGTCAACATTATGCATAACATTTGTAAAGACGGGTATGTAGTAAATTATCTTTTAAACAGCGAGATAGGAGTCGCGGATTTATGGAGTACGGAAGTTTGAGAGGGGGAGGGAAAATCCCCCAACAAAAAACAACGATGAAGAGGATATAAAAGTTGTTTTTGCTGGCGGTCGCCTTGTGGGCCGAGCAACACTTGCGGACATATCTCAGAAGATGTGAAAGCTCCCATTGCTTGCATTGCGCGTGCGGAGAAATCTGGTAAATTACGATCGACAGGAGCCGGATGCTATAAAATCTCGGCCTCTCTTGGGAAGGAACAAAAGAGACACTTTTTTCTTCCTGTGTGCATATTCTGCATTTCATTAGCTGTTCGTCGCTGAGTTAACTGCTTCTTTTTTTTTAAGGCTGTCTTCAGCTAATGTTAAAGCATTAATATTGCATTCTGATTCACTATCCGTAAGAATCACTTTTTTATGATACTACTATTTTACCCGATTTTTAACATTTTTTTTTTTAAAAATGTGTTTCTTTTTTTTCTCCTATACCTAATGCTAAATGAGCCCCCCTTTAACATTTAAAAAAAAAAAAAATGATTTTTATGAAATATTTAAATTTTAAAAACACTTTTTAAAAAAAAAGATGAGTTCATGGCCCCCAAAATTTTTCAAGGGGGGGGTTGGGAAAAAAGTGCCGTTAGCTACACGGGGGGGTTTTTTTCCCCCCTAATTTTAAATGGGAAGGCCGGGGACAATAAATGATTTTTAAAACCACAAAAACAAAGGGGGGTTTTTTCTTTTCCCCAATTTAATGCTTGTAGGGGGTTTTGGGCTGCCCCGTAAATTTTCCCCGGGGCGTCCTTTAAAGGGCCCCACCCCAAAGGGGGGGTCTGGGGGTTAAAATTCCCTTCTTTACTCTAGTTTTTTTTATTTTTAGGCAAAACCAAAAAAACTTTATTGATTAATTTCTTAAAAAAATTTTTAAAAAAAATTTTTTAAATTTTTCGTATTTTCTTAGAATTATAACCAATGGAAAAAAAAAAGGGTTTGGGGGTGGATCCCAGGTTACTGATGATTTTCAATTCAAAATTTTTTTATAAATATTGGGGAAATTTTTTTTTGGGAAAATGTGCCCGGGTTTAAAATCTACACTGTCGTACATATGGAAAAAACCTTAACGTGTGAATTGCTTTTTTTAAAAAAATGTCCAAGTTTTCCAGAAAGGCATAAAATTCAAAATGGTTTTGTATTAAATTGAATTATTACTTGGATTCTAACTTATTTTGTACTTTGGAATTTAGAGTTGAGGTGTCCCGCGCTTTTCCTACCGCGTTACGAAAATTCGCGGTTTGAAAAAATAAGGTTCGAATCGTGACAGGTGTTGTTTCTGTTAAGTTCTGGCGCTTCTAATGACCTTCCGTGCAGAGAGGCGGCCGTGGTAGCCCAATAGTCAAAGTCACGGACTTATGGCCGGCGTGTCACGAGTTCGATCCTATACCCGCTAAATGTGTGGCTGATTAAATTAACGTCGAGGCTCAAACTTTCCGGAAAATTTTTTTAAATGGAAGGAGGGGCACCGAGTGGCCTCCCTCTTTAAAAAAACCGGGGGGATTTTAAATTAAGTTTCCGCTCCTCAAATTTTAGTGGGAGGGGTTAAACGAAATATTCCCCTCCCCCCCAAAAAGCGAAATGTGCTTTCAATTTCTTACCAAAAATTTTTGGGGGATGGGGGGAAATTTCTGTAAAGTTGGGCTGTCCGCCGAGATTCAAAATTATATCCTTCTCCAATAGCCCTCAAGTGAATTCAGTGTGCCATTAATAAATAAACTGAAATTCAGTAATTAGTATTATTGATTGTACTATGGCAGAAATAAATTGACAAATGACATTTGTTTTCAAATGATAACCTTATTAAATAAATAGCCAAAATAAACAGTGTTTATGCATTATTCCTAATACATTTCAATGGGAGACATAAAAATTGAAAACTATTTATATATTTCACACGTTTTGTGAAAATAATTATCTGTATATTGTGCATATGAATCGTACATAAATATCTCATTATTTTAAAGAAAGGATATTAATAGTAAACCAGAATAATATGCATATTAGTGCATATGAATAACAAACACACATTTTCCGTTTCTTCATAAAATACTTTTACAGTAATAGCTTTCTTTTAAAAAAAACTTTATACACTTATTTTCTTCATTATGATTACAATAATAAGTAAAGAGCAATTTCGAAAACATTTTATGGAGGGGGAGAAATAAAAGGAAAAAAAAAAATTAAATTAAAAAAAAATTCATAAATCATATTTTTACTCGCGCCTCTGTCTTTCCATAAGTTAATTTACCAAAGAAACAGATTAAAGAAATTCAGAACAGAATGAAAAGAGGGAGATAAGTTACCGAGATAAATACAAGCGCTTAAAAAATTTAGAGATATTAATCACTCGTTATTGATTATTACATGGATCAAGTTAAAATCCTAATTAAAAACACTTTATTGTCGATAAATTCAGAACAAAATTAAGCTGTCACGGCTATGCATTATATTTAACAACTTAATCTGGTTTCGTTTCATTTAACGTCAAAAACACTGCATCACAATAAAGCTAAGTAAAATAAGAAACTAGGCAGAAACTCTTATCGTAAACATCAATCGTGAACAAACATTAACGTATAAATAGAAAAACATAATAAACAAGAACACGAATACATCATCAGACAATGGATTGTTAATAGATGACTGCATGATAAAAATCTCCTATCAATTTTAAATCGAGTTTGAGGTAGTTTAATAATATTCCAGGATCTCGAGGAAAATTTGTTCTCAAAAGAAGCCAAATATAGATAGTTATTTAAATAAAATTAATTGAAAATATTCGTTTCTCGCCCAAAACAGCTTGATAAGAAAACGTTAAGTATGATTGAATGAATTTATTAATAACATTAATCAAAAGGGAAAATATCTATTTTAAATTTGTATTGTTAACAAGCCTAAAAACACGAGACTTATTATTTAAATTAATATTGCTAATCAAGTACACTGATAATTTGCTTTTAAAAAATCCTTCTTAGTGCAGCTAGGAACCTGATGGGTCTTTCCAAATGGCGAGGAAAAGTCCCTTTGGTTTAATAATAATTAATTTTTATCATTTCATTCATCGTTTCAATGTCACGCTCAAAATCAATACGAAGGCCACTGGCAACTGACCTTGTAATTTTGACGGATAATCAAAAAACAAGGATGGCACCCAAGTTGTAATCCCACTCTCTTCCACACCACGCCGGGTGAGGAATTTAAGCCAAAATCGTACATCATTCGCGTTACGTGATGGGTATTCAGCGGAATCAGGATTCGAACATGGGGATTGACAAAAAACATCGCCCCAATGGTTCTGACCATGACCACTAGGCTACCACGGCGGCAGTTCTCAATGCAAATTGTCAGCAATTTTTGTTATTGTTCAGCAGAATTATTTTCCAAAAAACAGTCCTCGTAATCTTGAGCCTCTGTCAAGTGATGAGGGCGACACCTGTGTTTGTTGAGTTGGCGCTTCACTCTCCTAACTTCCACGCCACAACAATGTGCGCCATCAGCGGACTCTGGATGAAATTGAGTTAATCAAATATAAATAAGTCATACTTCTTAATGGCATATTGTGAAATATTCTTGTTTTTAAATTCAAGTAGCATAAATGTTGTATGAAGTACTAGTCTAGTCAGTTTGACTGGTCTAGTCAGTTTGAAGAACGATAAGAAGACGAGGAGATAACACTGGAATTTGAATCATTTTCCGTACAGTATCAGCCCAGTGAAAACTCTGAAATTATTTTAGTCTTATGAACATGAACTCCTGATAATAAATAATTATAAACATTAATTTGCCCGGTAGTTAATGCCATCGTTTCATTCCCATACTTCAAAAACATGTATCACTTTTTTTAAATACTAGCTGGTATACCCGTTTTTCGTACGGGGGAATTGAAAAATTAAGCAATACAGATTGAAGGATAAAGAAGTTTTTAATGTGTTAATTTTACGAAAATTGCAAATTAAACAAAATAAAAAAGAATCTTGCATATCTCAGCTGAACAAAAAATACATACGTTACATTTTCAGTCTGAAGGTCTAATAGCTGATAAAAAGAAAGTTTTTTTATTTATAACACCGTAACTCTCTTGGGTCGATTTTTAAAAACACCTTTCTAATCTGATCTCTGCTCAGCAAAAGTAACACATTGTTACACATTTTGTGTAATGAAGCTTTTAAAAAATTAAATTTTTATCTGATCTGTAATACCAAATTTTTTTTCTTGTCTTTTTTTTTATGATAAAATTTAAAATTTGAAAAAAAAGCCCTTCCTTCCATTATAATGGCGATTCAATGGAAATATAACGAAATGTTGGTAATAGAGCCAAGTTGGCATCATTTTTGGCGACCACGTTGATAACTTGGCGATTGATGGAACGGGCAGAATTTGATATGCTATAGCCCCATCTGGTGGAATCTGCAACGAAGAGGATAACACAAAAATCTTCTCCACAAAAAAATACATATATATCAATTTTTATAGTGATCGGTTGAACGGTGTTGGAGTGAAGCGATTTCATATATACAAACATCCTTTTTTATATAAAGAGATTTAATTTCTTAGCTCGTTTGTCGACTACCTAAAAAACATGCTGCAAATATCTTGGGTGCAAGTATTAATTAGATTATAATAACGTTTATTTATCTTTACCATATTACTACAAAATAATGCACGAGAGAAAAATGTTTGTAACTTGTTTCTTATCCTTTCCGCGTCAAAATCTGGAAAAAATCCTAACCTGTCCTTTCCATATTTTTATATTTTCTACTGTTTAAAACCAGAAAAAGAAAAAAAAAACATAGAAGCGAATATATACACAGAAATATAAATTATGACGTTTTGATGTGTTAAAAAAACGAAATCTGAGCATGTCTAAAAACAAATAAAGAGAAATGTTTACGATACTCTCCCTTCCAGAGCTTCTTAGTGAATGAACCTTTTGTTTAGGAGCTGTGAAAACAAAATAAAGTGCAGGTGTTTGAAATACACTCCGTGCTAGATATCTTTCCAGTGAATGAAGTTTATTTTATTGCCACTATTTATTTCCTCAGGAGAAATATCTCGAGGTTCAGTGTCCTAGGGCTCCTCCTTAGTGATGTTTGGGAGCAAATGGGTGCTTGTCACTTTTTGTTGTCTTGCTTTTTTGGTGGGGGAAAAGCTTTGCTTTCGGAGAAGGGTAAATACGATTTAACAAGAACTGTTTTATTTTAAAAAAAAATTTTTTTTAAAAGTAATATTTCAAAGAAAGCAAACTGTGACAAATCTGAAGAGAGTAGGTCGCAAAAGAGAGAGAGAAACATCAGTGATTTTTGAAGGGACGAACATTTGGTTTCGAATAAATAAACAGAGTAATTAATTTTTAGAGATATATATTCCTATTGAAAATTTATTTTTTTAAAAATCATTTTATTTGTATTACCTACTTCGGTTTGATTTAAATTACGTTAAAAATGAAAATTTAAATTAATTTTATTTAATCAGAACAAACGAATATATATATTTTTTTCTTTTTTTCATCAGCAGAAAAATACATCATTCAGTAATTTCTCTCAATGAAATTCGTTTCTTTCACAATTAATTCTGAATAAAAAAATTTTAGTCAATGCAACTATTTAAATTATTTGCAAGGATGTTACTTAAAAGCTTAATTTCAAAACAAGTTAATTATTTGAGAAACTTTATAAATGCAGAATTTTAGCAAGTGTGTGAGCAGAGTGTAATGCAGAAAAGGCGATAAATATAATAAAAAAATAAATGAAATTTTGTAATTTAAATTGCACATGATACTTGTATTATACCGTCGACCCATTTTGCCAAACGAAAGGCAGTCCAATTTAAAAAATGTCTCCAAATGCCGTCATTGTTATTATTACTATTTGAATATGTTTGAGAACGGTTCCCACAATTAAATGCATATCCCGCCATTTGGCGATGCTTTTTGATTTGACGAAATGGGTCAACGGTATATTTCGCAAGCACTTAATCAAATTATATCAGTGGATTATTATCAAAAAATAAACATTTCTCTCTCTTTTTTTCTCAAGTGTTTAAACAACAAAAAAAAAAATGATTAATTGAATTTCTAAAAAATAGCTTTGAAAATTCAAGCGTATGCCTAAATAGAAAAACATCTTTTTTTGCAAGAGGATCTGAGAACAAAATATAGCTATATATTTTTCAAAATGAATCCTGGTAAATGTAAAAATATTAATAATACAAATTAGATGTATAGTAGAAAGTTATATTGCTCCTTCTGAATTTTTAATAGGTCTAATTAAAAAAAGAATCTAATCACCTTTATTACGAATGGTTATAATTATTTTCCCAAACTGTTAAGAGGTTCCATGGTTTTTAAATAATTCCAAGTATTTTTCTATATTTTGTAATCACATTAGATAGAAAATAATTATCGAATAAATGTGACAGTCTTTTCCTCTGTGAGAATAGACTTTAAACTTTATTCACCCAATTTGACAGGTTCTATGATTTGATAACACAGATATAGATTTCGATTTTCTTTAAAAATGATTGTTGAACTTTAATTTCGAATAATTTGCTGTCGGGAAATGCATTTAAGAAAGTTTTAAAAGAAGTGATTTTCAAATCCAAAATTTAATTATGATTAAAAAACTATAAAACAATAAATTATTCATCATTATCACGTGGAAAATATTTTGAAATAATTTATTAATTTATCTGTCTTTTTGATTTTTGCGCACTACACAAAAACTCACACTTCGTCCTAAACAGGGAAATTTTAAGATTTGTGTGTTACACATGAAAGGCAAATTATATCTACAAAATGAAGGGAAAAATATTCAAATAAACCTTTGTTCAAGAATAAGTAGTATTTCACAACTGAAATGCAATACTTTCTTCGTTTAAAGATAAAAAAAAAGCCAGAACATTTAGGTATCTAGAAGCATTAAGTTCCCTTCAAAATCCTTATCATTTGAGTATCAATTTAAGCTTTGCGGTATTTACATAACAGCAACGTTACGTCACCAGTTGTTTTTACATAACTACATGATGCAAATATTTTTTTGGTGAAACAGAAACACAAAAGTAGAGATAAGGCTCATTCAAAATGAGTTATTGATTGATTAATTGATGGAAAAGGGTAAATAGTTTATCGACTTCAGAAGACTTTTATCTCGTAGTAATTGAAAAAAAGAAAGACAATCACTCCGAAAAAATCTTCATCATAATTCAGTTGTATTCTGTATAATTTCCATCTTGTCAGCGTGCATGAGCAAAAATGTAACTTCGGAATAAGTTATCAAACAAATCAGACGCCGATAAAGTCCATATGATGTTTTTTTTAATCAAGAAAATGAATAAAATAATAAATAATATGAAGTACTATTATATAATTAAATATAAGTAAGATTATATTCTTGAGTTTTCATGTTCTCCCCCCCCTCCCTGTTCTGTAAATGTCCATGGACATTTATTTATCAAATGAGTATATTGCTTTCATTTCTTGGATATCAAGATCATTTTTGCCTATTTATGCTTATTTTTAAACGAATGTTATATCAGTAACTTGACAAATTTCTCAAAAATTTAAAATTTCATTTCTAAAAAATTTATTTTTTGTTTAAAAAATGGCAAACCACATGTTTGTATATAGAATAAAGAACAAAAGTTTTTGACGCATGAACCTCATAGCTATTGGTGACTTTTAGAGGGGTTTCAACCGAATTATGACGAAGAAGAAGAAAATAATTGGTAGAAAATGTATCTTCAAGGCTGATTATAAGTTCAAAATGAAATATGTCGTCACAACTTTTAAAATCTTTGGCGATAATCTTTGGCATGGGGTCAGGGGCGGGCGGCTCTAGGGCCGGACAAACGGACGGCCGCCCGGGGCGGCATTTGGATTGAAATTGGAAAATATTTTTTATGTTACAAAAAAATTTATATATTTTCTGAAATATTATTGGATGTAAATTTGGTATTTCATTTAACGTATCTTATTTCCTTAATTTGTACTCTACATGTTTAATGTCAGTTTTCATTTATATTGAAACTTTGAGGTGGGAGTATATCTTAAATCAGGAAATTTGATATGTTTACACATCTTTCAATAGTAGCTTTCTCTTCATCCAGGATTGGGGTCACAAAGACATTCTTTTCACTCATACAATTCCGTGTCAACTATCCAAAATAGGACAAGGGAAATAAGAGTTTTTAATTGATAGAGAGCCACGGGAGATGTTTTATTTTAGTCTTGAATGTAGTTAAAATAAAATTAGCCTGCTGAAACGGGCTATTTCTTTTCTCTTGCATTTTTCTTGTTTGAAATAATAACAGGTAATTATGTGCTTAATTTCAAATTATTTTGTATTTTTTAAGACTTAAAATAAATGTGTATATATATATTGTTAAGCTGCTTTATTGTTTGCTAGAATTATTCAGATTTTATAGGTGTGTATCTATGTGAACAACTCATCTTTTTTTTTTAAGTATAATTTTTTTGGCGAGAGGGGCAGCATTTTCCATTTTTGTCCGGGGCGGCAAAACTGCTAGAGCCTGCCCTGATGGGGTTAACAACAAATAAATTATTATATTACATTTACATTTTTATCACGAATTCTGAGGTTAAAATATCTTAACGAGTAGAAAAACAGAAAATAATACCTGGTAAAACAGCAATTTATACAGAGAGCAGCAACTTCATGCGAATTGTACTCAAACAATATTTTTAGTGTCTTTATTGAGTTTCATATTAAAACTATCCATCACCCACCGCTTTTCTAGATACTTCCTAATAATAATTAAATATACATAGATATCTAAGCCAGATATAGATTAGAATGGCGTAAGATATATACATTATAAGATATATATCCTATATTATCAACAATGGCGATTCAGTGGAAACTTAGCGAAATGTTGGCGATAGACCCAAGTTAGTATTATTTTTCGCGACCATGTTGGCAACTTGGCGATTGATTGAACGGTGCAGAAGTTTGATGTGCTGTAGCGCCACCTGGTGGGAGCTGAAACAAAGAGGATAGCACAAAAACCTTCTCCACAAAAAAATACATATATAATCGGTTGAACGGTGTTAGATTGAAACGAGGTCATACATGCAAACACCCATTTATTATATATAGAGAGAGAGAGATTATATTGGCCACACCAAAAGATTTTCTGCTAAGTTTTGCCTCTTACCTACAATGTTCATCAATGACTTATAAACGAGAGTACATTTATCAAAGAAACAAAGAGCATAAGGAAGTGTTTTAATGCGATAACATATAAAAGAAGGAAGTTAAAAAAAATAAGCACTTGTAAGAGTAATATTGATAGATGACAGGAAGTCACAGGTATTACGTATATAAAGAGAGAGTAGACAAGAATTTCACAACTAAAATAAACCGTTACGTGGAAATAATCGGAGCCGTTGGAAATAAGTAGCCGAAAAACACAAGCGTAGGTGATTAAGTCCGTTACAGAATAAAAAGGTGTTGACTGTGACTGAAGAGGTTCCAAACAGAAGTTTAAAGGGGGAAAAAAATAGGAGTCGAAAATAAAACAGTAAATACGAACTACCAAAACAGACAGATGTAAAAAAAATAGTTATTTTACAGGGAGAGGCACCGAAAAAAATATGTATAAAGGTGAACAACCTTTACAGAAGGTCTGGCTAAAAAGAAAATAAAGGTCTGAGGTCATTCTTATTTAGTTGGAAGGGGGAGGTTATTAAGGACAGACTTTTTTTTCGCCTGTCGTTTGCACATTAGAACGAGAAAGCATAAAGAGTTGAACCGAGGGTGACATATCTCTGCATGCAACTGCAAGTGAAGGCATGGAGGAAGTTGAAAAATAGTGCATTTCGGCGTTTGTGAGTCCTTATCTCTGGAGTTAGAGTTTCAGGCATCAGTCAGGGTGTCATCTCAATGCAATAATTACTGCACTGAAGTAAATAAGCATCTATTTCCGCACTAAAGGTTGGCAAAGGACGTAATTTTTTCCAGGTGTTAACACAAAGTGTCCGAATGGCAATTTCGAGAGAACTTGGTGTTCGGAAATGATTAACACATAATGACACAAATAGAAATATATATGTACTTCGCGAGATCGTGGCGTTTCTAAGAAGTGTCTTACAATTTTAGAGAATACTACTTAAACTTTCTTCTTTGTACTTATACAATCTGTGATCCTAATCGTATATTTTAAGTACTGTTACGTGGTATGTATAGCAGTCACAAAGGGGAAAGCAGGAAGCAGTTCACTCTCAATAAATTTCCATAATTCTCATCCCTGCAAAACAAAATTGGTTTCATTGTCAAAAAGATCTCAATTTAGATGGCAATGGACCAGAGGAGTTAATTAACATAATTGTTTAACTTCTACAACATAATTTTTTCTATCATGCAACTCTGTTGTCTTTCCATCTTCTTCCATTCCTTCTTTTTCTTTATTCATTCGATTTTCTTTTGTATCTGATGTCTTATCTTAAAATTAGCTTAAATTTGTAAATTTCGTAAAATTCTGCTTACATGTTTCGAAGTTAGAATAGTTTAATAGTTTGGTAGTTTAATGGGGGCGCATGAAGCATGTGACAATGAAAAATTTCTACTCAACACTTCTCTCAAAGAATTTTTCAATAATTCATATAATTATTTTCTACTTTTAAAAATACGAGAAAATTGAGGAAGATGTCGCCATTTTGAAGACAAGCTCTAGAAAGTGCATCAATATGTGGTTGAGCATTATCTGGTTGGAATAATAATTGAAATTAGTTCAAGAAGGGGGACCATAAATTAATATAGAATATCTTCAAATTATCCATAAATAATATCAAAGGTTATTTAGAATCATGCAGAATTGGGAGCCTCAAACCCCTGAACCAGGTTTCCTGGATGCCTAATTTTGAGCAACGAAACGTGATATTGGCACTGGCCACGTTTTTTCTACACAAGGATTTGATTGTCATCCTCCAAGACAGTCGCGGCTCAAACCACTCGATGCCCAATGTCCATCTGCGGTATCAATGAAATGCTGTCGAAAGCAGTTGTCTTAATAGTCTACGGAAATTTAACACCGCATTGTTAAACTATAGACAAATGGTGAGATTACTCACGAAATGATAGACAAAAGGTTTCCATAACCCTTTGGTTGCATGCACCAGAGGTTGTTGGTCAGTACACATTTCTTACAAGACTTCAATTTTCTCTCTGTCTGGTTCGTCTGGGCCTTTCTGAATCTGGTTGCAGATATGATAAATCAAATGTTCGACCTCTGTCAAACTCTCCCAGTTGTTTAAATTAATCATTAAGCTTTTATCTAAGGGAAAATCCAATGCGAAACGATGTAACTAACACAACAGCACGAGTCAAAATGAATATGCTGTATTATTAGATTTTCTTTTATTACCCAAAGCTTCCCAGTTTACATTGCATGCTCAAAAGAAGTTGAAAATAGGATTATTCGCGTCTCCGAAACAAATGTACCATTCCTCTAAATTTCAATCAATTCGGTCAACTACTTCCAGGAGCACCATATGTCTTAAAATTTTTAAAAAGGAAAAAATTAATGATGAAAATTTTAAATTTAATACATTCTTTTATAAATTTTTTTAATCATGATAAATAAAGTTACTAAAAACGTTCTCCACATGTAACCTGGGTGACTTTAATTTGATTTCGATTTAAAATTTAATATTAATAAGTAAATTTAATTAAAATTTTTTGGGTTAATTTTATTAAATTTAAGCTAAAATTTATTATATATTTTTACTTTTTTTTCTAAAATCACAAAATTTAAAATAATTTTTCAAGAATTTAAATTTAAACCTTAGACCCCCGTTTTAAGTTTATTGAAAATTTCTGGGAAACATTAATTTCCCCGGGTTTAAATAAAAATTTTATTAATTTTTTTTTTAATTTTTATAAAACAAATGCAAATAAATTTTTTATTTTATTTAATTTGCTTTAGTAAATTTTTTTCAAAAATACTAAAAAAGCTTTAAGGTTTTAGCTATTGGGTAATTTTAAAATTTTAAATTATTTATAGAAAATTTTTTTGTCCTTTTTAGAAACTTTTTTCGCTTTTTAACAATTTTGAAAAAAAATTTTTTTTAATTTTCAAATTAACTTTGAAAAACCTTTTTCCCAAAAGTTTTTGTAAAAAATTTTTAAAGATTATTTTTCCTAATTAACCTTAAAATTTTCCCCAGAGTAACTAAATTTTAAGGCTAACAGAAGTCCGGACCAGTTCGAAACAGGGAAAATTTGTGGCTTTAATTGATTTTAAAGGGCCAAAATTAAATAATTTGAATTTCAAAAATAAAAAGGGGGAAAAAGGTTGAGTATATCCGCAAAATTTCCCAAAAACATGCAGGAAAAGAACAGAAAGGCCCTTAAAATAATTTACCAAAAACTAATTATATCCAAAATGAAAACGAGTCGGTTTAATGACACCACCGCTGGTCGTGACACAGTGTCACCTTACTTCATAAAGACCGGCGCATTTTGAATTCAAGTGAATACTAAATGTTACGAAAGGGAGCCTGTCAGCACCACATTTTGCACTTGCAACATCCAGAGGTTTCTGAAAGCTCTTTTGCTTCTCTCTCGAGAACACGGGAATTCTTCCGTCTCTGCATTCCGAGGAAAATTTAAATAACTTTACTTTAATTTCTTTCTCTACGTCTTTAATAATTCTTTAAATTGCATTAATTAATGTAAAAGGAGGTAATACAATAATATAAATTGATGAATGTAGCTAATATAAGGTGCAACAGAAATATTCTTTTTTTTTTAATAATAAGTAAAAATTAAACTTTTATGTATTAATATATTAACAAGCATTGACAGAAAGGGGCTAAATTTATGTGACGACATAGTCCCATCATAACTACAATCACTTATTTTCAGCCAATCAGTTCAAGTGCTACGCTGTTACAGAAACTTTCTTTTAAAACGTACATATTTGTCAACAGTAACGCACTTAAGTAAGCAAAGCACATTTGATTTGAAAGTGCATGTTTAAAATAAGAATTTTTTTTTAATATTAATCCCTTGATAGCGGATTGAAAGTTAGACGATTCACTTCCCTGTGCTATCATTTTTCACATAAGTTCGCGTATGTGGAATATTCGGGTTAAAGAAAAGCCACAAATCAACAAATTTTTCTCTGAAGTAAGCAAATCCTTCGCAAACACTGTCAAAGTCATTTTATTGCATTCCAAAGCCTTCGGAATAGTTTAAGTAAAAGCAACGCAAATAAAAGAATCATTTTTCGGAAAGACGTATAGAAATGTCCAGGTGGCAAACGCATCAGTTAAGTGAGACGTATATATACGCCGGTGGTAGTTACGGGGTTAAAAAATTTTGGGGGAATTTTTTTCTCTCTTAATACTTTAAGCATCTTTTCCCAATTATACAATTAGGAATATTATCTGAATTTTATAAATATAACAAGTACAAATTTAATGTCTGTTTTGAATTTTACTGAGAACATGCGATCGCCTTTATCATGTGACCGTCATGAATTTATAGCTCATTGTCCATAACATCAATTTGATTTCTATTTCATAATGCTATAGGCCAGGGATGGCGAACCACTGGCACACGTGCCATTGATGGCACGCGACACAATATTTTGGGCACGCCACCGATCGAAACGGTCTTGCATTTTAATTCAAAATAACAAAGTTCAATATGAAGTATTACGAGCAAACGCGAGGATCGGTCACAATTTTCAGAGATTTTCTCGGTTCAAAGAATTATCGGTAATGCTCAAGTCTTTTTATGTACCCTGATGTGATTTCATTTAATAAACTGAACTTGCCCCAATTCGATTAGTTGGAAATTGAAAATTTTGAAATGCAACTGATTGATTTCCAGTCTAGTTTAATATGGATTCAAACAATTATTGAAAAAAGGAGAAAGTTGGAATTGATTGAAATAGAACGATTAACAATCAATGTAAGTAAAAATGCTAATAATGAAATTTTAGAAACATGGAATTCGATTCCAGACGCATTGTAACTGTTGAAAAAGCTGGGCCTTGCTATTTAAACCATATTTTCGTCTACCCACACCTGCGAGTCATTATTTTCAGAGATGAATAGCATTAAAGGCTCGCTTAGAAACTGTTTGGCAGATGACTCCAACTCAGCATGCATTTTGCTAAAAGTAACATCTTACAATCCTAATATAAGTCATTTTTCATCTAATCATCAGCACAGCAGAAATCACACTAATGTTACTTTAATTTGAATTACACTTATAACTAAAACATTTACTACTATAAAGTGCAAAATGTATTTTTTTCAAAATAAATAAGAGTTTTTAGTTGTGTTAGTATTTAGTTTATTATTTTCTCTATAATCAGAAGTCAAAATTAAATATATGACGGAGTGTCTATACTTCATTAAACATTTCTTTAGAAAGAAAGGCACATTGATCCATAAAGGTTCGCCACCCCTGCTATAGGCAGTGCAAAAATTACGAGGCGTATTTATTGTAGCATTAAAAAGAAGTCACCTTGATATAGTAAAGTAATAAACTAATAAGAATTCTTGGTTACTGAACTAATTTTTTTTTTCGTATTGGGGACATTTTAAATTCATTAAATTCTTTTAAAATTATGAGTTAAGAAAAATATGTCACTGCATCTAAGAGTGCTTAATTGCTAATACGGACTAATGGAGAATATTGAAGCAAAACGAGATAAATGACATTTCTAACGCATTATTATAAATTCAGGAATGATTTCAAATTCAATAAAGTGAGTATCTCCACAAAAAAAATAGTCAAGGATCTTTCTAATTATTAAAATAAATCGATTATATACAAAAAGAAATTTCGCGTAATGAAGGAATAACGAACACAAATGCATTTCCGTAACTGAAGGAAAAGAAAATAGTTTTTAAGTTTTATTACTCTCAAAGATTGCATTATTTTAATTGAAAATAAATAATACTTTCATGTTCTCATACAATCAGTTGTTAAAAGAAATTAATTATGTTTATAATCTATTATAAGACGCTTTTATTATATTTAAAATTTTAAAAATATCCCATTACACTTGATGCTATTATGCTGGGGATTCAAGCCAATGCATTATGGGCTGTATTCATATAAAAAATTTTAACTGCAAAAATTCTGTACATAAGATTGATAAAATCCATCAAAACGAAGATAAGGACTCATAAGAAAGAATTTAAAAACAAAAACAACCTTATATTTATGCGAGATAAGCACATTATTTTCAGTTTACTGTTCAACAATGAACCCCAAATTTTTTTAAAAAATGAAAACAACACTTTTGAAAAAAAAATCTTTTAACGGAATCAAACAAATGTGGATCAGTATAAAAAAAAACTCTCACATATTAAAATGGAGTTTCGTGTGTTTAGTTTCAATAAAATTCTGAATTCAATTCAAACCAATCTGGTGGATATTTAAAAATACACAATCTTTAAATATAACTCAAATAGATTTAAAATCCTTTAACGATTGTTTTTGTAATGACAATGGTTATTTTTCAACATGAATAAAATTGTCATTGAACTGTCGTAATTGGAAAAACAGTAGATAAATCTCAACCCCTCAAGGAATTCAAGCTCGTTAAGAATACTATTTGCGCAGTAGCTATTTATATATATATAATTTTATTTCTCAGTTTAAGAAACACTTTCTAAGAGTATTTTTAATATTAGGTATTAATATTCAAAAACATAGAAGTATTTGAATGAATTAAGTATATTTATAAATTTACTCTTAAAAAGTATTAAATTCATTCAGTGGCGTACACATGTGGGTGTCCTTGTTTTTTTTCGATTGGTTATAATCCTATGTATATATTATGTAAAATTTAATTATGTATTTGTTAATATTAATTAATTTTATTAATTAATGCTAATTATATATTCAATAATTAATTTTGTAATGTTTTTGTTCTCAAAAATCGGCAAAATTCAAAAGAATATGTTGGGCAGCGTATTGGAGCATGATACCAAAATGGTGAACTTTCGACCCTGGACTCCCCCACCCCTTGAAAAAATTTTATGTGTCCTACTGAATTCATTTATTATCAATTGAAAATTGTTGGAATTTCATTAATTTAATATAAAATATTCTTGAAAGGGGGTTTGAAAAGATTTAACGCAGTGTACAGCATAACTATTACGCTTAGTGGTTACACGGCATCTTTTTTTTATATTGAATAATCCCAAAGACACACTCTACTTACAAGCTAAATAACTAAAATGACCTCCACATAAAATATTCCAGATAGTAATTAATAGTAATAAATTGAGATTAAGAGAGAATAAATAACCTCTTGTTTATAGAGTTATTCAAACCTTCAAAAACTAAGTGAAGTATCGACACAGCCCACATATACTTTTTATACATTCCATTAGCATTTAAATACAGATGCTAACAAAATTCTCAGAAACTAAACGACTCGATAATTAAGCAATTACAGATAATAAAAAGACTTATTTTTTAAATAAGTGAATGATGTTGAATCCAGAATTACAGACGTATAAATGGATTGGACAGCATATTTACTGCATTCCACAACTAACACTGCCATAAAAAAAGCGTTTAGAGAGATGCTAATTGCAGAGTAAGAGGTTTCTTTTCTGTTATTTATGATTTTTCCGTGCATGCCTCAACAGTTTTTTTTTCTTTTCTTTTTCTGCTCGTATGGGAGGCTCTTTCTTCCTAGAAGGTAATCGGGGACACATTTGGCAGCAAAAATAAGTGTACAGGGGGGAGGGGAATCAACCATCCGATGCAAGAGAGGACTGTTCGGGTGCCTTTTTAGCGAGGTGCGGCACTCTAGGTGTCACAGTTCGTGAAATTCAAACGAATCTATCATACTATCGCCTTACGCACGCTCAGGCATTACTGCGCGATTTTTAATAATAGCAGGCAACAAACGCTCGTGTTGTGTGTGTGCAGCACAAGATTACACCGAGAAGAGAAGCGTGTGGAAAAGTGAAACCGAGGACGTGTTCAAAAGTGCTTGACGTTTCGGAAAAAGAGCGGGATATGTGGAAAAGACAGGAAAAAAACTGCCTAATACTTGAACTGTAACCTTCACGAACAAAGTGCGTTTCAAACGTTCAGGTGGATACAGCTAGCTGGGGAAAAAGGCAGCTTTCTCTCGACTAATACTTTTTAAAAGTTGGGCAGTTAAAAAAAATACCTTACTGTATGTATAAATTCTTATAATGTTCACGTAGGAGCATTGTAAAATTTTAATCGTTACTAGGAAATAACCTAAATATCTGGAAAAAATTTATATTTATTATTTTAATTGATCCTCTTATGTGTTGTTGTTGTTTCCAATTCTTAGTTGGACTGTATAAGACTAGACCAGCTTCATCAGTCGGTATACATTCAAAAAATCAGAAAATAAAAGAGGTTTTAAGAACACGTCCGAGTTAAAATTTAAGCACTGTAAAATGTGTTCAGGTGATGCCTGATCAGCATAATAGTTCGTACAGATCTTAAAAACTTTAGGCTCCTGTTTAAGGGTGAGAAATTTCAAGGGTTCTCTGGCAAATCGAGATATGCAAGTCTGATGACCTCTATGACCTTTAAAAATTAGGGCGCCACCAGGGTACTTTCGTGGGTATCAGACATGTTCGGGAGGAACTCTCCAGAGATCCTTTCGCTTTTTCTTTCAATCGGAGAACTCGCGGAAAGTGGAAGGCATATCAAACCGGGGAGGATCTAAGGTGGCAACCTTTGTCTGTGAGTCTGCTATCTCGTTACCAATAATTCCGACATGGGACGGAATGCATCGAATGTAAAATTCAAAGTTTGCAGATAATTTGTCAATCAACCTTAAGATAGATTATTCCGACCCTATCACCATTCTCCTTCCAGTTCCTTAAAGGTATTCTTAAGTATATAATGCTAAAAAATAAGTTTTTAATGTTGATTTGTTTGGTTTCAGGAAACCGCAGAGTGAAATAACCAGCAGTATGGAGAAAACATATATTTCATTTGAAAGATTATAACGCCCAACAAATCTAGGATGAAGTGATGAAGAGTTATGGAAATGACACTGTTGTAAGGAAATTTTCAAAAAATGGTCACATGTCCCCCAGAGACGATACATGAAGCGAAAGACTATCACTTAATGTCGGTGTTGCCACAGTGAATAAAGTGTAAAACCTTATTCTATTAGATGAATTACCGTGAATGAGACGCACGGAGATAGCGCGATGGGTTTCACGATTTCTGATTATTTTTCAGCAGAAAAGAGGGTGAGACTATCCAAGGAAGTAGTGGAATTTTTTTGAATAAAGGCAAAGAAGATAATAATAAGAAGTCATAAAATTAAAGTTAGTAATATAAGAGAAAAGCGTCCACTTTCTCCAGATTTTTTTAAAAACAGAATTGAATCCTGATGTTAAAAAAAAGAGAGAGATTGAACTTATTTAACTTGTTGAGGTTGCAGTTATCGTGTCTTATAATTTCAAATTCCACAAAAACAGTGTCAATTTAAAAATAAAACAAAAAATATTTTATCCGAACAAAGCGACTAGCATTTAGTTTTGATGCAACGCATTTATTATAGAAAAATGCTTTCTTCTAAATCAGAACTATATATCTTCCATAATTTTTCCCACTCTATTTCGTGAGGACTTTGTCATATTACAAATATGGACTACCATAAAAGAAATGATAAAATACACATTCCATACTAAGAGAAGAATAGTTTTAAAAAATCACCAGGAAATAATAAACACTGGAAAATTTACCAATATTTAAAAGGGAAAAATATTTTCGGGGCAACGAAATGATACTGGACCACCCATCCTTTTCTCCATTTCACGGCCTATCAACAACCGCCAAGAGTCAGAGCGTGATCGTCGAGTTGCACGATGTTGGAAAAGCAAAACAATAACAGATCGTTACCATTGAACCACACTAATTCGCAAAGTCACGAATTACTCCTCAAAGGGTGACTTACGGTTGCTTTTAAACGGAGGGACGAATTGGTAACACGTGGAATGTTTATGTTCTCCCTCCCCTAGTCTTTAAGAGGAGCTGTTAAACATACCCCAATAGAGCATGTAATCCTCTATTCATGCCTATTACAATACTGATGTTAAAACACTTTATGAAATTCAACGACTTATTTATGGACAATAAATGATCTAGTAACAGCTGTGTGTTTCTTACTGATCAATACAGGTTATTTATCGATATTTAACATCGTGAGTATTGCTTCTGTACAGTTAAGATTTGATATTTTTATTCCAATTGCTATTAGAGCATTTGACCCGGAGCTTTTTAAAGGTAAGAGTCTACATCAAAATTCTTCGATATTGTAATTTTCAGTTATTTTTTTAATTGTATGATAATTTTCTAATTTGTTATTGTGTAAAAAAAGGAATAGAGCTATAAAATAAAATGGAGTTCCCTTTTTATTTTTGTTTTGAGCAAAATCTGATGTCAAGCATAAGTGTTTCCCTAGAAAAAAATCTGTTAGGGGAATGATAGGTAATAAATATTTTGATAGCAGTTAAAGCTTTTTTAAAAGTAGATATATACTTATTCGCCTCAACATGTATTGAAGAACGTAAATTTTTTTTGTGATCTTCAAAAGTATCAAATATCAGAGCATCAATTCAAAAATTCGTAATTACTCTTTTTTAAAACTGCCATATACTACAGAGTGAGTGTACTATTGGTCACAAATTTGTAATTTTTTAACCACAGTCAAGTGACGAGGACGACTCTGAGCTGGCCTGCCCCCTCTCTGAATTTCCACACCAGGCTAACAGAATTTTTTTTTGATTTAAGGTATCCGACTACGCGTTCGGAACCGTGATTTTAAAAAAGCGCATAAATGGACAATTTTCATGATATTTAGAGTCACTTAGATTAGACTACATGTATAAAATTGTTTTAAGGACATTTGGACAAAAAAGAATTATTTAAATACAATATTTTGACAAAAAATTAACTTAGAATATTCTTTTTTCAAAATGTTCTCCTTTTGTGAAAAATACTTCTATTATAATAATATTTTGCCTGTATATAGCTCAGACTTCTTTACAGAGGCTCAACTACGATTTTTGAAAAATTCACATTATTTTCAGAGTTACCACCCATTGAAATAATTATCGGCGTTTTTTTCTTAAAATTGCTACCCTCTGTTGTCGTACAATATGGATGAACCCTCTTCTAAGTTACATATTTCAAAAATTCTAGTTGAGCCTCTGTAGAGAGGTCTGAGATATAGACAGGCAAAATATTATTATAATAGAAGCATTTTTCACAAAAGGAGAACATTTTGAAAAAAATTATTCTAAGTTAATTTTTGCCAAAATATTGCATTTAAATAATTCTTTTTGTCAAAATGTCCTTAAAAAATTGTATATATGTATTCTAATCTAAGTGACACTAAATATCACGAAAATTATCTATTTATGTGCTTTTGCAAAATCACGGTTCCGAACGTGGTCGAATACCTTAACGCGACAGATTTAACGTGTATCAAACCCTCTACAAGGCGGGTCTTCTGTGACACTAGGGCTCGAACTCAGGACACACCGGTCACGAATCCGTGAATATAACCACTAGTCTATCGTGGCCATCATATACATCGGAACAATCATGTATTTAAACATTCAAATATTTACAAGGCAAAAAACATGTGAAAGAACAAGCCATTTCATTCTAAATAAATATTTTTCGACTAGCGGTTAAATAGAAATGCTTCCGTTTCTTTCTCATAAAAGAAAACAAGTACAATTAAACTATTTTTAAAGTATTATACAGTGGGAGTACAAATGATGGACCCGGTTTTAAAAAATCATATTCTCCTAACTATTGCTCGTTACAATAAGTGGTACATGAATGTAAAGAGAAATATGCCAAGTTATTTCGTTACTTTTTTTTGTTACAAGCGTTCGAATGCGTGACCCTCTTGTTACACGGCTTATATCGAAACAGTAATCCAGTTCGTTCGATACATTTTGTAGCATCACTCTATTAATGGTTCGTAATGCTGCACAAATGCTTACATATCGTCCTCTGTTATGTGTTGAGCAAGCAGTAGCGCACAAAGGAATTTTTAAGGGGGAATTCCGGGTCGAAAGTTCACCATTCTTGTATCATGCTCCTTTTGATTTTGTCGATTTTCGGGAACAAAACACAGTAAAAAACTAATTATTGAATAAATAATTAGCATTAATTAATAAAATTAACCATTAATAACAAATACATAATTAAATTTTACGTACTATATACTTAGAATTATAATCAATCCGAAAAAAAATCAAGGGCTTTAGGGGGTCCGGACCCCAGGACCCCTCCCTTGTGTGCGCCACTGACTGCAAGTGTGTGTGTGTGTGTGATTACAGCTTTAAATTTAATTTCTTTAGTAAAATTTTATGAGCTGTTTTCTGGGGGATTTCGAGTTAACAGACGGCAACTCTCGTAGACACTTCCGTGGACTTCTAACAAAACTCTGCATCACCATCTCCATTGGTTTTTTCGAGACGCTTTGCGTGACCGTGGTAGCCGAGTGGTCAAGGTATCGGATCGTGGCTGGCCTTATCATTGAGTTCGAGCCCAGTACTACTAAAGACCCGCGATGCACGTTAAATCTGTCGAGAGATGAAACGTCCTCCCATTGGTGTGGTAGTTAGAGAGGGGGATGCCAGCTCAGGTGTCGTCCACGTCATTTGACCATGGTTCGAAATCACCAAAAGCCCTCGTGTAGCTGAACAGTGCGACGTTAATATTCACTCACTCACCCGAGACGCTTTGCCAGGCCGCTGTTTTTCTTTTTACATGAGCAAACTGTTTTCTTAAATTTGTGATAGCATAGCAGAAGGCCTCTTGCTGGTTGGTGCTGCTTTTCCGTAGCGATTTCTAAATGTAGACTGCACCAAACTCTAATACTCAAAAACTGTCATTGTCACCTTGTTTCGATTTCTATCACAGCGATTTGGAATGTGCTGTTGATCATTGGTGGAAAAAAACTTGCTATATTTCTCTTTGCATTCATGTATCACTTACTGTAATATATGCAATACTTTCGAAAATATTATTTTTTAAAATCGGATCCATCATTTTCACTCGCCCTGTATATTATTGCATAAAAAACCCAATTTTGCATCTACAGACCATCTCGTTAGAAAATTTTCCCAATCCATCTAACCTCTTAATAAGCTGACTGGTAGTAAAATAAAAATAAAAAATATTTTTCATCATCCAGATCCAAAATGGAAAATTCCAGTCATCGTTTCTTAAGTCGGAATCAATCTCCAAAACTTACCTGGGACATTCTTCATCGGGAAAACCGATCTCAATAAGAAATGCTACAATTTAATGATCATAAAAGAAAAATAAATGGTTCTTAAGAGTACTAATGAAAAAGTATCGAGTCAATCAGACACACTATCGATCAATTCTGGCCCTATCGCTAAGATTAATCGAAACCGGGACTGAATATTTGCCTCTTTTCCGCGTTCTAAATGTCCAACTGCATCTCCCTCCACCTCACACGCTGCAAATTAATTCTCAGCAAATCAAGTTGTCGTGCCTCTTCCAGGAAAGTGATTGCTACGGTTCAGCAGAATGACACATATTGAACCCACAAATTAATGGCGAATTTTGAGTTGCAGACTATATGTGCCAAGCTGTGGGGATACATGTCATCGATGGCGGCAATTGCCGACGATAATTATCCACTTGTTTGACCATCAATAAAGCCGTTTTTATTTTGTTCGAGATTTATTTAGGTTTTTTTGTTTTTTGTGTTGTTATTTTTCTCTCTCTCTGAAGAACGGCTACTTAAATTCACCTTTTCCTATTAGCATGCTGATTAGTTGTAGTCTAACAGCATTTTCGGATTATTTATGAGCTAATTAAGTTTTTTCCTTCTCTCTATCTTGTTAGAATTGTGGAATAATCAACCGTGTATGCACAAAGAATAGAGTTAATAGTCTTGGGGAGCCATTTTTCTTTATTTTTTATAGTTTGCTGTCAGTATTGATTGACCACTTGGGGATAACACTTATGTGTTATAATAATCTCTTATTCATATTTCTCTTAAATATGTTATGTTTTAAACAAAATGTTCTTAAGGTATTTTTAATGCTCGAAAAAAAAATATTGACTATTATTTGGGGTTTTTTTTCCCAACTAAATTTCATAAAATGCGCTTTTTTAAATATTTTACTTAAATGTTTCTAAATTATCATATACATTCACAAAAAATAATACTAACAAAATTGGTATCGAGTGTATTGATATTATCGTCGTCATAAATTGATATATGTTAGTATTGCCTCTTATCAATAAAAAAAATTCTGGATCTAAAAGAAATTAAAATTGCGTAATAATTACTAGATCCAAATTAAAGCATTGAATTATATTAAATAATATATAAAAAAAATTTGTTAAATTAATATCATTTAATATTTTACAAAACTTCTACTATTTTTTTTCTACTACTTAGAGCAAAATTTTATATTCTACAGAAATTATTTTTGTATTAATATTTTAAAATTCTTGAAAAAATTTTCCTTAGTAAAAAGATTACTTAAGTAAAATATTGAGAGATTTAATCAACATTTCACCAAATTTATTTCGTGAAAAAAGAAAAAAAAATTAAATTCCGGACATCTTTCTGATAAGTTCCAAACATAGAATGTATTCAGCACTTATACATTTTTAAAGCGTAAAGCAGATTTTAAATTGAATAATTTTAAAAAATAAAATTAAACACAAAGTAATTGTAGTTCACTGCAACATCAAAATCATCTGATCCTTAAAAAACAAGACAAGAAAGGGCCGAATAACCGAAACAGAAAATAAATACTTTGAATGTTTAAAAATGGCAGATTCACAATTATTTTGCAATTCTTAATTACCGTAAAATCCGGCGTTTAACACGCACTTTTAACACAAAAAATAAGGTCGAAATTTACTGGTGCGCATTATACGCCTGGTATAAATATGAGAGCGTTAAAAATAAAAAAAAAATAGATGAGCATAGAAAAAAATAAGACTTCTTTATAAAAAAAATAGTTTCTTTTTAAAAAAAATGACATTCTTTATGAACTTAAAGGGTTTCAGTTCTAGAAATATATCATTTTTTTTCTAAAGCTCGGAATAATAACTTGAATTAATGACTTCAAAAAAAAAAAGAGCACATTGCATACGTATATATTTCAGTTAGATCATAAAAAAAAGGGGGGCGCGTTATACGGAGAATGTACCTAAAAACTGAAAATTACAGCTTGAAACACCGTGTTATACGGCGGTGTGCGCTATACGCCGAATTTTATGGTATGTATATTTTAAATCATTTCTTGGAGCATTTTAATTAAGTTAATGTATTAATGAAGAGATAAAAAAACATTAAAAATCTATCCATGATTTTTTTTTAATTGGAGCGTTAAAAAATACCGCATTTATTCGAATTTAAGCCACACCCCAAATTCTATGCAAGTTTTGTGAAAAAAATAAAGAACAGCGTAAAAAGGTTTATCCATATGGGATACTTACGAAATTAAAAAAAGTAAATTTATAACCAGTATTAAAAACTTTGAAATATATACATGAACCTGTAATTGCTCTTACTTTCAATATCGTGTTCAATTTCCCTCATCTAACGAATTTTTCTGCCTTAGGTTCTAAGCCGCACCCGATTTTCAGTAATGTTAACATTAGGAAAACAGTGCGGCTTAGATTCGAATTAAATACGGTAGTTCCTTTTTTAATACAGTTTGAAAAATTACTGGTAATTACTTAAATACATTACTGGTAAAAGCAGGTATGAAAATTGACGCAATCAAGAAATATTTTAATTTATATGTTGTATTACATACTCTTGTGTAACTTCAACACAACTCTTTTAACACAATGCATCAACTGACACTATTTGTCGATTAATTCAATAAATAGAACGTCGTGTTTAGTGCGAAAAAATAATAAACTTAAATTTTAAAAAAAGAAGGGAACAAGCTAAAAATCGTATTTTAATAAACAAAATATGCACACGTTCCTTTTTTTTTTAAAAAGAAAAGAATAAAAGAAGATAAAACTTTATTATTCTTTGTTGAAAGTATCAGACAGATTACAATTAAATATATTTGTTCTTAAGAATGAGGAAATATAAACTTAAAACATAAAAGAAGAGTACCACGTGAAACTTAACAAATTTTTTCGACTGATTCATGTGTTGTTTTGTTTCTTTCTGGATGTTTATATATAAAACCAAATGAATTATTTCCGACTATACATGTATAATCTTTTTTTTCCCTTTGTTTTCTTTTCTTTCGAGTGATACGGTAAAAATATTACCAGCTTTATAACAAATCACTTTATCCATCTTACTTTCCTCGATTTTTTTTGTTTCAAGAAGTCATAATTAGTTTCTGAGAGTGTCTTGCATCTCTTCGTGACATAATTACTTATATTTTCTTTAACTAAACCACAAAAATCAACTGACATTGACCGCAGTGAAATTATCCTGTAACATCTTACGTCCCATAATGATCTGGTTCGAATTTTTTTCCCTGACCCATTACTTCTAAGAATAAACAAACAAAACCAAGAAAGAAAACACCAGGAGCTGCCGTTTCGGACTATCTTTCAACAAAGCCCTCTCGACCTGGATATCCTAACCAGCTGTGTTGTTTCAACAATTGGGCAACATTGTTATTCATTCTCGGTAACAGTTGTAAGACCATTGCAATACCCCCAGAGCTTTATTTTTTTTACCCATTTGCGGGTTCCCGGATGATTATGTCAAGGGATTAGCGTCAGGATAAAATATGGAGGAATATTTCGCTAATTCTTATTCACTTGTCATTTAATGTAGGAATTAGCCGGTTTGCTGAATAGAAAATGGATGCAGTAAGTGCATAGTTGTGATCTTGTTTTGCGCTTTGTGTCCATTATTCAACTCTCTTGCCGCATTATTTATGTTATATTATTGAATACATTACTTGAATGGTAAACCAGATGAGTGCTTTTTTTAGTTAGTTTTTCAAAACTGTGAAATGGGAAAAAATTCGAACTTTTTCCTTTTTTTTAAAGAATGGAAACCAATCAAGACTTCATCGTTAAAAATTGTCCTACACAGCATACATAAAAGAAATGCATATTAATTTTTTCCCTCCAGGGAAAAAGAATACTTACTTTTAGTGTAGATGAAATACTTTCCTGTAATTTAATTTAACCTGAATATATATAAAAATAATAATAATATTTCCTACTATCATGAATTTTTTTGAAAGTTATTTTTTAACCCAGTTAATGCAAATCGGTGCTGTCAAACCAATATCTGCTATGTGCAAAAAGTATAACTTTGAGATTTAAGTACAAATGAGGGACACGATTTAAAAAATATATATATATTATCGAAACTACTGTATACATTACAATAAGTGATACATGGATGTAAAAGGAAATATACCAAAGTTTTTTTTCAGTTACAAATGTTTGATGTAGGATCCTATTGTTAGACGGCATACGTCCAATCTGTAATCTAGTTCGTTCCATACATTTTGTAGCATTACTCTATAAAGGGTTCTTAATGCTGCACAAATACCTTCTTGTGTCTTCCTCTGTTATTTGTTGTGTCAATTACAAATAATCTGGCTTGAAATGTAATTTTTTTTGCAAAAATTTTTTATGCCATTTTCTGGGTTATTTTAAATTTAAAGGAGACAACTCAGGAAGATTTCCGGGGATTTTGAACAAAACTTTGCCTCCCCCTCTCCACTGCTTCTTCCGAGACCTTGACCGGCCAATTCTTTTCTTTTTACTCAAGCAATCTGTTTCTCTAAATTGATGATGCCATCGTAGGATGCTCTTGTTGGTTGGTGCTTCTTTTCCGTAGCAATATCTAATAGTACGTTGCATCGAAATAACTGAAAAAAACCCGTGTATATTTTAACACGCTGGAAATCTTCTTTGTTATTGTCGTCATGTTTGGATTTCAAGAATCACAACGATCTTGAATGTGCTATTGATCATTGCTGAGAAAAAAAAAACTTGATATATTTCGTTTTGCATTCATGTATTACTTATTGTAATATGGTCAGTAATTTCGATAATATGATTTTTTAAAATTGGGTCCATCATTTATACTCACCCATATACACACCTGTCGAAATATCCAAAAAGAGCTCATAACAGATATTGGTTTGACAGCGATGAAATAGTGATCTGATCCATTGAGAGAGCTTCTATTTAGTTCCTTTTTACATAAAAGAATAAATAAAAACTGACAAGGAAAAATACAATGAATGACAAAAGAAAAAAAAATAGCAATAATTTGTGACGTATTCAAATGTAACTCCCCCAACGTGATTTCTGCAACGTATTCTAATAGGGTAACCACACATAATACTGTAATTGTGCTTAGTGATAATATTCCCTATTTATCTTAGTTCGCTACTAATGCATCCAATCAGAAAAGTAATTGTCAAACAATTAAAATTTTTGTCAATTGTCTGTCAAACAATGAAAATGACCAACTTTTTTTAATTCTGTAATACAATCAAATTAGACAATTCAATCTATCGTATTAGTTCCAATACGTCAGTATGTAATTTCTGTCATCAGTACATTACAAGATGTTTTTAATGCCATGAAACATAACATATATATATATATATAAAATCAAATAAGACAGAAGGGAAAGGAAATTATCAGAAGTTTTAAACAATAGTTCATTACAACAAGTTCGTTATACCAAAAATAAAAAGAAATATTATTGAACATATTCATGTTAAGATAATTTTAAAAATTTTAAAAAATATGTTATTTTAGACATTTATAAGAAATTTATTGATTTCTTATTAACATAGCACTCAAAAGCTACTCAAGGGGTGTTAGTGACGGACTTCGTAATTTTGAGTTTGGAAGTGACGAGAACGTCACCTTAACTGACACTCCATTCTTTAAACTTCACTCCGTGGATTCCTAGCCTCGACAGTTTAAACACGCATTAGCTCCTTTACATGGAGAATCTTCTGTAATACCAAGATTCGAACCACGTATTGGAAAAGCCAGCCAGGTGATCGTGACCTTGAGCCCTCGGTTATTGTGTTCAACAAAACTCGTTGAAAAAATGCGAGGAAAACACTTTTAAACGTACTTTTCTCGAAAAGTAAACTTTTAAAACTAAATATATAAATTCCTTTTTTTTTTGATTAAAAGAACAAAATTTATGTACTGATTATTGAGATCAATAATCGATAAAACAAACATGTTGCGTCGTTCATAAGAAAAGAAATGAAAGTTGTGGGAGAAAAATTTCCGCGAGCATTATTGCACGTTCCCGAAGAGTTGTGTTGTTGCAAAAAATTATTTAGTCTGCGCGACAGCTCGCCGTGTGCTCGTCTCATAAACACGTCAAGACCAAACCATAGAATCCTCGGAAAACGCAGGGTGTTTCTCGGCAGGCGCCTATTTTAAATGTCGGCTAAACAAACATTTTATGCGACATAATGCTTCAGACCGCAGATAAACTACAAGCGAGAGTGAGTGAGTTTGCCACTGTTATTGAATGGACTGCTGCACGCGGCAGGAAAATATCTGTGGAATTTGAAGGGAGGAGCACGTATTACAAGGATGAATGTGGAAAGCTTTCAACATTCAGTTGTCAACTGCGAAAATTTGCGGTCACAGAAATGTGTGCCTTCGAAAAACATTTCAGAATATTTTCTTTTAGTAAGCCAAATCAATTGTTAAATATAATTAAGCATCAATTCGATTATCGTTATATTGAAGATGTGAAATGATTTATTGAAGAATAGGATTTTAAATTCGAAACAATTTTCAGACAGAAAGACTTCTCAGTATTTAAGTTCGAATATGCTTATGATATTTATCAAAAAATCCTAAGTATTAGAAGTATTCTATAAATATAAAAGTTTTTCACTTAAATTCCACAGTTTCTTATCGTATTCTGTTTGCAGACGCTCTGAACGCATGCTTCTACAAAATGGCAGTCTTCCTAGATTATGTTGATGTCTCGGATCCAATGATCAACAAGACTTATTCGAGAGCTATCCAAAATAGGCTTCAGTATTACGCCAATAAGTGACCGGGCTCAGACAATGATGTACTAACTAGTTGATTCATATATTAAAAATTAAGTACTACTAACGACTAACTTCTCAACTAACTAATAACTATCTCTTTTTTTAATCACTTATATCTTAGAACCAATCTACGTAATCGGTTTCACATAAACTTTAAAAACCTTAGAGAATAGTACCTTTTGTTAGTTTAAGAAGGAACTTTACGAGATAGCCCGCTTACACTCACTCTTTATTTATTATTTACATTACATTTAAATTAATTAACTATAAATTGATCATACAAATCCAGTGGCGCACACAAGGTCCTAGGGGTCCGGATCCCTCCCATAAAAAAGCCCACGATTTTTTTCCCGGTTGATTATAATTCTAAGTATACAGTACGTAAAATTTAATTATTTGTTATTAATGATTAATTTTATTAATTAATGTTAATTATTTATTCAACAATTAGTTTTTTACTGTTTTTTGTTCCCGAAAATCGACAAAATCAAAAGGAGCACCATCCAAGAATGGTGGACTTTCGACCCTGGACCCACCCCCTCCCCCGTGAAAAATTTCTGTGTGCGCTACTGTACAAATCGAAACAAAATTCGGAACATGATTTGAGACAAACAATGTCTTAATATTCTTATGAGTTCACGATATTGTAACAAACATATGACTTCATTATACTACGTCTTAAATTTAGAAATATGAAAAAGCAACGCTATTTTTTCGCTTTCGAATGTGAAGCTTAAACCTCTTTCAGCGTTACAGTGTAGGAAGCGAAACATGGAACTCATTCCCATAAGAAGAAAAATTGATTTATTTGATAGAAATGAGCATCCCTGTGTCAGTGGTTCTTTAACTGTGGTCCTTGAAGGTCTCTCAAATAATGTTAAGATGTTCTTATACAGACTCTGAAGTTCTCATGGAAAAATGGGAAGATGTCCATCCTAAACTAGATCACTAAATTGCTCCCAATAAAAAAAAAAAAACTCTACTAGAACATGTATTTCGAACAAGAATATAAAATCAGGTTGTTTTTTACTCTTTGCAACTACATAGCCATTACTACAGCGGCAGTAGCGCACACACGAATTTTTCAGGGAGGGGGTTGAAAGTTCACCATTCTTGTATCATGCTATTTTTGATTTTGTCGATTTTCAAAAACAAAACACAGTAAAAAACTAATTATTGAATAAATAATTAGCATTAATTAATAACACTAATCATTAAAAACAAATATTTAATTAAGTTTCACGTATTATATACTTAGAATTATAACCAATCGGAAAAAAATCAAGGGCTTTGGGGTCTGGACCCCCAGGACCCCTTGTGTGTGAGCCACTGCTCCAGCGCAATATTTTCAAAAAATTGCAGAAGCATTTGTGCAAAAATCAAGAATTAAATTCATAGCGTGCTAATACCGTAATAATTGCATTTAAATCGCTCAGCCATGTGTTGGAAGTTCAAAATCTTGGGGGTCCGTGACATCAGGTTGATACTTAAGGGTTGGGGCGCGGAAATTGAAAGTGTTTATAAAAAACACTGTTGTAAGCCATGCGGCTCACTATAAAATAATGTATAAAACTTGCATTGAAGCATTTTTCGATCAGAAAAAAATTCAATGAATTTAGATCCCATTCTTTAATATTATGCTAAAACATGTCTTTAACATGACCTATCCTTTAACTTTATGTTTAAGTGAAGAAAAAACTTGAACATTTTTCAAACTGAGGAAAAAACTGGTTCTCTCAAATAGAGATTGATAATTTATTAAAATGTCTTTCTTTTCGTATGTTTGTGATGTTAAAAAATAGTGTTTAGTGTGGGGGGCATTTCTTTTTTCTACCTAAAAAAGGTTTAAATAAAAATAAGATATCCATCTAACTTCAACCAATTCATCCTTAAAATTACAAATAACGGAAATATATCGATTACAAAAGATGAGGTGTCAGTAGTATGTAGTAATTCCATTCAATAATTCCTCTATATGGAATAAAGTTAATAATTTAAACTACAAACACACGGAATGACTTAAACCCTTTTCAAATGTTGAAATCAATCAAAGATTAAAATTTAAAATCAAAAATCAAAAATTCATTACGAAATAAAATTGGATGTGTTCTAGAATCAGTCTAAGCGAACTCTCTCTAAAGCCTGGAAAACATCTTGAGAGGGAGCGGAATTTAAAAATTTTGAAAGTCAGGCGATGCAGTAAGGAGTATCATTTTCTCAATTACGGTTGCTCAGCGAAAAGTTAAGTTTAAAAACAGTCGGAGATAAGGAAAATGGATTCCATTCCCTAATTCCAGTGTAAACATTCACTAAAGCCGCTAAAAGCATTACATGGAGAATGTCTTGGCAGGACATGGCGTAGAAAATGAAACCTCATTATATCCAGCGAGGAAAATAATTCAATTTATCAATATTTGCAGAAAAAGCTAACATGTGCAAACAAAACAACAAAAAAATATATCGACGGAAAATGAATTAAATCATAGAGTAGCTGGTAGGTTGATTGAAACAGCTATTTAAATATTGTCTTTACGTAAAATAGTTCCCAGTCAGAAATATAAATAGCATTTTTTTTGTATTATTATTATTGCTTTGTTCATCGTCTTAAGCAGTTAAATACATAGAGGAGAAAAATACGACAGAGAAAAGGCATATAAATAATAACGCGGCAAAGGATTACTTTGAAGGGAAGGAAAGAAAAAAAAAATGAAAGCATGTTGGTAAGAACAGGCCCCAATAATTGTGAAAGAAAGATCATTTATCAAGAATAATTTGTTGATGGATGGCAACACGGCTTAAAGGTTGGAATTAACCAATCGCGTTGCGGATTTGAATTAGAGAATGTTTTTCGGAGTCATTTTCAGATACTAGGTGTCGCCACAGGCCATAGGTGATCTAGTTTTGAAAAGCAATCATTTAGGTCGCGAAAGAGAAAATCTATTATGTAAATGTCTATACAGATTGCGTTCACTTATTTTCGGATTTTTTTCCCCCTCCATTATGTATTCTTCGACGCAATATTACACTATTTTTTTATAAAAAGGGTGCAGAGATCGAATAGACTATTTTGTTTTGAAAAGCTACGATAATGATTATTTTGTAAATTGATTTTAAATTTTATTTTTTCGACATTTAAAAACTTAAAAGACTTTTTGTTCGCGTTTTGTACACAAAATTGATGGAAAAGTCTTGACAGTTTAGGAAACAAAAATGAGACATAAATAATTTACGTGATTTTTAAATTCGTTGACAGTTCGAAAAGATGAAATTTACTGTAAGACAAAACTAAGAAAGTTAAGAAAAACATCTTTGATCGTGGGACAGAAAATTATTATGCCCCGATTTCCTTCCCTAACCGTACTGTAGAGATTTTAGTTTCCTAAACTTTTCTTGTCACTGATTATGGAATAAAAAATGCTACTTCTCTCTTGAGACAGACACAGCTCCACCCAGAATATATCTTTTAAGTTGAATTTGTTCAAGAACGGAGAGTATAGTAACGTTGTTTAAAGTTTATTAAATTTATAAGTCTCCATTGGGAAAACTAAATTATGTTCCTTGAAAAATATGAATTAAAAAGTAATTACTTATTGAATTTTATTCACAAATCAATAAAAAAATATGTTCATTTTCATTGAAAACTGTATGGATCAGATCGAGGGAAATGCTTTAACTGCTTACAAAATTTCAGAAGAAAAATTAAGATTCCCAACACAAGGGAAATAATTTGAATTGATTTAATCAAAATATAATTCCATGAATTTTACATAGTAATATTTCAAGGAAAAAAATGGTGGATACTTTAATCGCTCTGTTTTATTCTCCTTCTAATCAAGAAAAATCCTTAATTAAAATAATGCATCAGAAATATAAACAATGATTTTAAACGTTATTCAATGGTGTATTACATATTTCTTATATGATATCTAAATCATAGGTCACCAAACTAATCTACTAACATGATTCAGCGTGCCACACACTCGGATATTTTTGAAACAACTCTTATTCCAGCAATAATGCATGCAGAATTAGAGAATAGAGGACAATAATACAGATTTACTGTTTTATTATACATTAATTTTGTATCATTTAAAGATATTTCTTAACATAAAAATAAACAGCATAAAATATAACAATTTCTTCAACAAAAATAAAAAAAAATTAAAATTGTACATATATTATGCATTTCTTTAAATATATTTATTAAAATCAGAAATATTTTTATAAAACAGTTTCGCTTTGTTGACTCGAAATATTTTTCAGATGAGGAAAGATTTTTTTTTTTTTTACTTAGGTATGTAGAACCAAAATGCGGAAAGCAGAGTGCATGCAGTCTACCTCTCTTCAAACAATTAAATCTCTTCATATGACGTTGGCAATAAAGGCCTACAAAACAGCTGTAAGTTTATCTTTTGGAACACCTTACAGGTTTTTCACATGTAATCACAAGAATCCTAAATCTGAAGATGTTTGTCAAATAAGGTCCATTACAAATTTATCAACTTCCATCCATTAAAAAATTGACAAATTAGTAGATTAGTGCAGAGTACCAATGAGAATTGTACCGCGTGCCACATGTGGTACACGTACCATAGGTTGCCGACTCCTGATCTAAATTATTGCAGACTCGAATCTTTCTAGGACTTAAGTAATAACACCTAAAATTCTACCACCGAGAGCCCGTTGGAAAAAAAAAAAGAGTTATTTAAAATGAAAAAAATAAGAAATCTCCCAAATCTTTTTACACACGGTTTCATATATAATACAACAATAATATCAATATAAAATTGCAATACAAAATAGCTCAAAATGTTAATTTCTTCCCTTAAAAACTTGGTCATTGCGTATTAATTTCGATTTTTTTTTAAACACATAGAACACTTTGAAAACAAAATTATCAGAACTGATATTATATAAAACCAAACTTATATGTTCAGATATGAGCCTTGCATATAGAAATGAATCGTAAAATCAAAAGGATACGGCAAGAGAACTAGATAGCTGAAAGTTACATTTATTTTTAGATATGAATCCTTGGCCTCATTTTTTTTTTCCACAGACGATAATGACTAAGATGCATTACAGTTTCCTTTTATTTCTGAATATTTATATATAAACTCATAATATTCATTAAGAAAAAAAATGAGCGGGATATACGGGTAAATTTTAATAGATTTTTGACTGATATTCAAAAGGTATTGCAAAAAATAATAATGGATTGGTACATATAAATTTCATTTATGTTTGAAAATAATTTCATCAATAATGCTATACTATACTCAAAACTATACTTTTTTTTTGTTTATGAATAATGTTTGTATAAAAGCACATGAACATTCAATTTTGAAACTAAAACTCCTTGGATCTTTGATATGTAAGAATTTCATTTACTACCGCTGGTTTGAAATAAGAAACAAAATCAAAGTTCTTATAAGAGATTAGAAGTAAATAACTGGAACAAACAACTTCACTCAAAATAATTAAAATTGAAGTTATACACAGATTTTACAGAGTTATAACAATCTCGATTCCTTAAAATAAAAATAAGATTTAATAAATATTCAGGAAGTATCCAACCTTATTAAAGTAAGAAGCTTGAAAATCCAATGAGTTATATTAAAAAGTAGAAACAGACATATTAATATTAGTACATGGGTATAGTAAAAAAAAAAATTAAATATACTCAAGTTAGCGTGATATGTACATGCATAAACATATTTAAAACGTCTAAAAAGTTATTATTTTAATAACCACAAACAATGATATTCAATCATTTTAGTTAATCATGCATAATAAAAAAATCGATAATTATATATTAAAACAGTCGAATTCATTTAAGAAAATGTATTTATAAGTGGAGAAGGAACGGTCAGTTAAAATATAAATAACCGACGATTTTTTTATTCATTTTGCTGATAACTGTCTTTTAATTTTTAAAATTGTTAAATCGTGAGCCTTAAACACACTAATGTATATTTTGATAAAAAAATTAAGTTTTATTTTAAAAGTATTGCATTATAAAATATATATATATATTTCTATATATATATTATATAGCATCTACATTATTATGAAACCATTTTGACGATGTTATACCAAAATAATACCGAAATCCTCTTTCGATGAATAGTTATGCAAATTTAACAAGCGCATCATTTATTTGAAGCCGCGAAGCACCGCGAAAGCAATTTGCCATACTTTAATCCTTTATTTTCTGGCGTGAAAAAATCAAATTTTCCTCTTTAAATTCACTTTTAAATCTGTTTCATGCATGGGTGCATCCAAACCGTCACCGCAGAACTTATAAGAACTAGGCTTACTCCACAGATTTCCCAATGTATCACTAATAAGAACTTCCGCTGCCTACTACAGTGTGTCTGTAACGTTAGAGATAACACATAAAAAAGAGTGCATTTTGAAATTCAGATAGAAACAACACAATAAATGGGAGATGACGGTAGATCATCAGACACTAAAGCATTAATATTTTTCAACAGAAAAACATAGCATTATCCCAGGCAAGCAGGGTACAGAAAATTACAAAATATGCTTATTCATGGCGTTCTTGAATAAGATATATTTTTTAAAAGTTTCTGTAAACAAACTTGAGCAACTTCCTTTCCCTGGATTAACTGGAATTGAAAAATAATTACGAACTAGGCGAGTTTTTAAATGTCTGTGGTAGTGGTGGCCCAATACAAAAATGAATTTGATTTCAAAAGACCTTATCAAAACAAGAGCTTTAAGTCTTCCTTTTTTTTTACACAATTTCTAGGTAGTTCGAGTCAAAAGCAAGCCATATTTAGGTTTGCTATTTGCTAAATTTCTTAAAATAAGGGGGGTCTAATATAAACCAATTTGAAATAATAGGGAAATTTCCTTATAATTCTAAATAATAAAATTTTAATATTTACTGTTGTTTTTAATGTAGAACACTGCACATCATTTACGAAAAAATATTTTAAGATCCTTTGAACTTTCGGGAACCCGCTGGAAAACATGGCGCATTGCTGTACCTGCGATGCGACGCGGCTTTGCCCGAAATTTTTGGCAAATTGCCTTTTCGCCGCTTTTGTTTCACGCTTCTGTTTAACCTGGACGTATAAGTAAGAAGTTTCCGGACGAATACGGCAACGGGCTGGCTGAAAAACGCAGAAATTTAAAACACGTGAGAGCATAACTTTTAGCAAGGTAAGATTGGCTGACTAAGCTGATACCAGCATGCGGAGGACGACGCAGAAATTTAAATTCAGAATATGCAAACTAATAACACCAGGGGGTTTGCTGGAAATAATATATATTCCACATTTAAATTTTTTAAACCAATTCTTTTGATTCTTTTTCTAGTGTTTTCTTTTTATTCGTCGCCCATATCAACCCTGTATAAATGATATGTTGTCATCTATAAAAATGGAATTAAAATAAACTTCACCTCTGAAAAGGCGGACATAGGGCTTCAGGAATTCATTTCTGTACCTCATGTGACACGGCCTTTATCAAACACTCATACAACATGATGCAAGGACAGCAAAACCACTGAATCTCTTTTCTTATACCGACACTGGCAGAGGAGGACATGTGATGTTGGATCCACTAGATAAGTTATGCTTGAAAATCAGTGGCGGTTGTTTCTGACCAGCCTCGTAATAGGATAAAACTGATCCTGTTTCAATGACAGTGTTCACAGTTCAACTATAAAAAGTTTGTTTCCCTGTGTAGAAATGGAGCAGAGTTAAAAACAATAAGTCTTTCCAATAAATCTCTCGAGTAGCCTTCTAGAAATAGTATTCTTTAAAACTTGAGTTCCTAAGACTGTATGAAGTTCTCAGCTTAGACGAGAAGCTGCTGTATTCTTGTCATGTCTTACACTGTAATGGACAAATATCGAGCTTCATATGACATCATGGCTATAAAACGATCTTGATAAGGACTTCTCTGAACGGATGCAGTTTCTTCAATCTGTCTCCACTCTACGTTACGCATTCAGAATCACATTTAAGTCGCCTGGCACAAATCTGTCCATGCCTTGTCCTCCAAAGGGTACAGCAATATTTCCATTTCTTTTGCCTCAGTAATAACTGGAGGCAATTCATTTTAAAAACTTTGCTTTGTGAACTCTGAATGTTCTATGAAATACGAAGTCTTCGTGATGTCGTATTGAACAGATATCCCGAAATGACCGAAAGTTATATAACATTCAGGCATCAAAATCTGCAGTAGTTCCATTTTTAGTGCGTCAAAATATTTATCTTCAGAAGAAACGAAGTATAGGTAATATTTAGCACATAAACGTATTTATTCTACTTTAAAATAATAGTAAAATGATAGCAATACCATAGTTGGCATCGCCTTTTCCTTAGGAGAATATGGGGGATAATGATTTCACAATCGATTTAAAGATTTCTACAGCATCATTACTCTGCACGACGGTTTTAGATGGAATTTAAATTCGAACTCAATGCTAGATTCGAGTGCACATAGTTATGCTCAAAAATGAATTAAAGTTTTATAGGATGGTAAGTTTCAATTAGAATTGTTTCAACAGCCTTACGGGCAATAAAAATATATTATTTTTGTCACTTAACATTTATTTTGCTACGTGCTTGAAATCCCTCATCTAACTCAGCTATTCCCAGTTGTTGTTTTTTAGAGGCCTTAAGGGTATCCGACTATTCGGAACCGTGATAAAATGCGAAAAATGGAAATTTTCATGATATTAAATCCAATCAGATTAACCATGTATAAATTTTTAAAAAGGGCATTTGATTTAAAAATTATTTAAATGCTATATTTGGCAAAAATTAACTTAGAAAAATTTTTTTTCAAAATATTTCCCTTTTGGAAAATGCTTATTATATTTTTTGCCTTATATGTTTAGACTTTTCTTCAGAGGCTAAACTAAAATTTTGAAAAATTACATTATTTTCCAAAATTACCCCCAATTGAAATATATAAAAATTTATGCTTTTTTCTTAAAATTTGCTCCCTCTGTTGTCGTAAAATATGAATAAACCCACTTCTAAATTATATATTTCAAAATTTAGGGCCCTGTAGAGAGAGGTGTGAGAAACATATAAAGGCAAAATTTATTTTAACATTTTGGGTTTTGAAAAAGATTATTCTGTAATTTTGAAAATATGGCCATTTAAATAATTTTTTTTGTCAAAATGTCCAAAACAATTTTTTATCTATTTTTTAAATACATAAAATTACCATTTATGCTTCAAAATCACGGTTTGGGACGTATCGGTTCTAAATTTAAAATAATTTAAATTTTATTCTATACTGTCAATGTTTGTAATCGAAATCAAATTATTTATTTCTTTTAAACAATATACTTACACTTAAATGAAATCACAAAATTTACTTATTGAATTAGAATTTAATGGGAACAATGTACATCAATTTTTGTGAACGTTCAAAGTAGCTTCCCTCCAAAGGTTTTCTTTTCTAGTCTTTCAACACTTTAAAGCCGATTCATTTATCATGTTGAGCTTCCTAGACATAGAGACCAATGAGAGAACGACATACTTCATTACATTTGGAAGTCATCATGAGCATACTTCTTTGGCGTGCCTTCGATTATTATTTTGTTTAAGCCTTGAGATACGCGTACCCCAGTTAGTAGACTACTGTTCTAGATAAATCTTGTTGATCAAAGTTATTTGTGCTTGTTAACAAAGGAATCACTGTATGTTAATACGCTATCAGTATTTCACCTCAATGAAAACTCATACGTAAATTTCAAAAACAAGACAAAAATGATCAATTCCCGTAATCTAGATTCTAACAAGTTCACGAATTTAAAAAATCATCTTAAATTTTGCCGAGGGTGTTTATCCAAAAACAAAAGTAAAAAAAAAAGCGAACAGGAGTAACACAAGTGACAGTTCCCGGGAACATTTCTCCTATTTTTGTAACAGTAATAAAAAGTTACCAATTAACAATTCGCCGGAAGAAATTCTAGCTTATCAAAGAGTGATCTAGAAATGATATCAATAACTACGAGAAACGAGTCTTTTGCGGCGAATGACACGTATCCCAGGGTGGAAAATAAAAAAACGAAAACTTTTCAATAAGAGGGGAGGCATAAAAGAATTTTGAATGACAAGCAAGGAAATAATATCGATGGGAATAAAGAAAAAAAATGCAACAAGACATCACATAAATTGAAAATCTGGCACTGGATGTATCTACTTAAAATTCCAAGCTCGCCCCATTCGTTAGACGGGCGCAAAAAGTCCGCCAAAGTGTGTCACCGCGGGACGACGTGTTAATCAGTTTGGCGACTCCTTTGGCTGCCAGTGTGGCCCAAGAGAGGGATCCATCTCTGCCAAAGTCACTGGAAAAGAGTTAAAAACGGTGCCAATGAGGAATGGTTTCGAGTTACATGCGTTAGATAAATGGACGTCACTGACAGAGTGATAATTTAGAGCGTGTTAAAAAGGCGTCAACGTCATGCAATGGTCTCGCTCGGGTTCATGTCCGTTTAGTTCAAAGTCATCTTTAATTAAAGTGAGAGAACACAGGGCAATATGGCGGCTTGATGATGTGGTTAAATTATCGATTGAGTGATGGGTAGTGATCAGATTCGTGAATAATTTATTCACATTAAGATTTCAAATCAAATGACTCAATATAATCGAAGTTAAATTGAATCGAAGTTGATTGAGAGACAACTATCTTAGATACAGAGTTCTGTTTTTTTAATCCCCTCAGTAGTGGTGTAACGTACTTTTCTGCAATCTCCGCCTCGCAGGGGAGCAGGATTCTAAGGGGCCCAAGGCCCTGATGTTATGGTTTCGTAATACTTCGTAATATCCGGCATGGGACCCCAAACCTGACTTTGTAGAGAGGCCCCTACCCATCAGTGGTACTTTCCAAGACCTTAGAAAGAAAAATTATTCTTTATTTGATTTTTTAAAAATACTGATTATTTTCCTAAGATTAGTGTGTGGGTTTAATTTGATTTTAATTTACATCGCACTCTGAGACAAAAAGATGGCTTTTGGTGATCAGGTCGAGTGACGAAGACATCTCCTAAGCCATCCCCCTCTTAATGTCAGCATCACACCAAAGGTGGGGGGAAGGGGGCTTTGAGCCTCGACAGCTTCAATGTGCATCACAGCCCCTCGACATGGCGAGTCTTCAGTGGCTTTAGATTTTGAAACCGTGATTCGACAAGAATTCCTGTCCACTCGGCTTATTGCGAGTACTTAAATATGTTTTGAAAATATATGAAAAACAAGCTAATATCAAAAATTATGGATAGATATATCTTGAGATCATTGCTATTGGTTAGCTATCATTTTTTTTTTAATGACTCATCAGAAATTTTACTTTAGGTGTGTACATCTTACTTTTCTAAACTCTATACTCTAGCGCAAAAGACCATAGAGGGTCAAGACCTACTACACTCATCTGATTTTTCATGACCTAGGGCACTGAGATGCATGAACAGATGTCATGGTTAGGTGGTCAGCCCCCAGTGTTTAGTTCCCAAGCAATCTTGGCACTCGTTTATCGACCCACTGTAGGGATGAAAGGTTGATTCGACCTTGCCCAGCCCGGGGTTTAAATCCCGGACCTGTGACGTGGAAGCGCAACACGCTACCAAAAATTAAAATACTGGACAATAATAATTGCATATTCCTTGACACAAACAAAAATATTAGAGAAAAAAATTCAACTAAAAAATAAAATAGCCGAATTCTTTGTAAAAATTTATTAAACTTATTAAACATTTATTTTTCATTTACACGTAAATTCATCAGCTTTCTTAAGAAATTCGAAACAATTTTTTCACAACATTAAATCTCATCTTCAATATTTATAATGTATTTGAAATTTTAAGAATGTATAGTAAAATGAGTAGATAAAAATAATATAAACTTCGTCAAAACCTAATCTGAATTTTTGGTTATGCATAAAATTAAGCTATTCATTCAGTACTTAAGTATAAGTCATGTCTTATTTGTACCTTAAACCATCATTTTGTTCAGTTATGAAAGAACTGAAAGTAAAATATAAGCCGGTATAAAAGAATATATATATATATATATATATATATATAATATATATATATATATATATATATAATATATATATATATAATAATTTTATATATATAATATATATAATATATTAGCTTTAACTACAGTCGCAAAGTTTTATATCTCAAAACTTGCTACATATAAGCAATTAGCCGTACGTAATGACTATACAACTTACCCTATTAACTTTTTAAAAAGAGTATTGTGCTTCAAAATAAATACGCTAAAAGTAATTCAAAAGGGGAAAGTCTATTTAAACTTAAAGTCAAAAAATAAAATTAAACCTACAGTAAAGTTATAACGGAACAAAAAGAATAATTTTTTTTTTAATTTTCATCTGTACGAATGTATAATGTTTGACATTTCAACATCTTTTTGTACCTTTAATTAAACATGTTTTTATTTCTAGATATTAATAAGTTGTAATTAATCTAGATGTAATGAATATTTCTAGATGTTATTTCCGATAACAATACATTTTGACAACTACAATTTATAGAGTTTGATTTTAAAAATGAAAATTTAAACTGTTGCCATAAAAAATACAAATTTATGAACTTGATTAAATAAAAATTGAATTACACATATTTTAAACGTAATTTTTTAAAAAAGCATTAAAAAATAATAAAGTAAAATATTAATTGTCTAATCTATTTGTTATTGTTATAATTTTAGCTAATAAAAGATGCCTTTTCATTCCAAGAATTTATTATAGAACAAAAGTGAATATCTTTACTAACGTAGGAAACTCATAAAGGACCACGGTCCAATTTGTAAGAGAAATCGCCTTATTTCGCGTCCGTATGCAATCTTATCGTTTTGTACTTAACCTGCTCGTGACCTATGCTAAATGGTTGCAAAAACCCAAAGAGAAAAACAGATAATGACCATGGTTTCTTAGAATAATTCGAAGAGGTGAGAAAAGTCTAATCTACATGATTAACTTGTCGTGTAAGCTGTCATTATGTCAAACCGATCCCGGGTTTTACATTTTTCTTTCGATGCTCAGGGTTGAAATTATTCTTTTGGCAGCAAATTAGTGAATGGGATTTATGATTATCGTCTACATCGAAACCTACCTATCTGTATCTAAACCTAACCCCGAGGGTCCTTTTAGTAAATGAAGTCTTCGGTACAGAAAACAGAAAAGAATTTTATGCCTAATGCATAAACAGATGTTATCAGACATATTAAAAGATCATTTAATCTAAATAGCTGCGTAATGTTGTGCGAAATAATAATACATATAAGAAAAAAAAATCATGCATAGATCTTGTATTTATAAATATAAGGAAATAAATCTTGCATTTATCTTTAAAAACAGTCATTTAAAAATAGACGTAATTATTTTATTTTAAAGCCTTCTCAGTTTCATTAAAAAATGAATATTCAGTTAAACTTAGGCTTCTTCTTCATTATTTCAAAATCCATAAGAATTCGTTCTTTCAAGTAATTAATTCCTAGAGCTGAAAAAAGTACTCCAAGAAAAATTCTGCTATGACAGTACTATTACAATAAAAAAATAAATAATCATTATTAAAGCATTGATGAAAGCTTAAAGAGGCATTGATAAGGGATATTCTCATATATTTAATAAATATTAAAGCTATTAAATAGATTTATAGTTATTGTGAAAGGTGTATTAAAATTATTAAAAATGTAGTATAATTATGTTTAACAGATTACATTTTATTTTAATCAAAATTATATTTAAAATATGTTTAATTCTTTTTAAACTTACAAGTTATACATTTTTTAAGAAGTTAGAATTAAAAAATGAATTCTCTAATACCATGTATTTTAAAGAAAAACCGTCCATTATGTGTTCAAGAAAATTTTGTTTCTTCCTAAATAAGAAAAAAACTTCCCAAAAATTTTAGTTTTTTTTTATATATAGCGTTTTTATTAAAATATAGAATTTATATAAGAATTTTATGATTTCTGAAACAATATGTTGACCAAGACATTTCAAATTTGTCAAGTAAAAGAAATTTACTTTTGAGGAAATGATTAATTCATAACATTATATTGTGATTTTTTATCAATTTTTAAAGAATTTTAGAAACAGAGATTATCAGAATCAAATACGAAATGACAGAATTTCTAAAAGAGAAGATATTATAATGAATAAAATAAAAAGTTTTATGGTTTTATATTCACATTTCTACATTTATATATATTATATCTATGCATCACAACTACATATCGTATCTACATCTTTCTTATTATATCTATATTATTTAATCTATAATATTATATATGTATATATTTCTTTTAAATCAATCATTTAAAATTGATTTAAAACTGATCTAAAACTTCTTAAGGATCATGAAAAACAAGTATTTCAGGATTGAAATGATTAATATAGTAATTAAATAAATAATTGAAGTTCTTAAAAATGACTGTAAAGAAAAAGATGTGAAAGTTTTTATGACATACAGATTGATGTAGAACTCAAAATGAAAACAAAATATTTTCTCTTACAGTCAATAACTTGAATATTTATCATCACTTATAACTCGAAGAAAGTAATTTTAAAGTTTTTGTCTTTTTACGTAAAAGAACAGTACCTAGGAATAAACAGAGTCTATGGGACAAAAAACGGTAACTAGAGAGGGAAGGGGACAAGGGAAAAACAGACAAATAAAAGAACAATAAAGTAAAAAATAATAAATAAATAAAAATAAATATAAAATGTACTGTGCATTTTAAATGCAAAATGGTCTTTCATAACTTTCTCCATAAAATTTTAATTACAGAAAATAGTAAAAGTTCAGAAAATTCGGAACTATTTTTCATATTTAAAAAATATCAGAATAGTATATTTTGGTTTGTCTAATATACAAAAGCACCATATTCTTTTGAATGGCTTCCTTGCTATGGAATCGAACAATTTTTTTCCTGTTTAAATGTTTTTCATGTTTCCCCTCTCTAATATTATAATTTTGTTCTATTATTTTTTAAATGATTCTTAACGTTATGGGAGCAGCATCATACATTTTAGCATCACAGCCACACAAACTTATATTAACACAGGACATTTTCTTTTATGAAAAAATTATTTTCATTTTGACCCTTGTACATCGACATTAGGGGAAAAAATAGAAATTGTGATGTCATTTGCAATTTTTTACCCTTTTTAAAAAAATTCAGCATTATTTTTTCGTAACCATTATCTGACTATAAGGGTAATAATAACCGAATGTTATTTCCATTGCAAACGATCTACAGAAGCTGCATGTTGCTAATTCAACAGAACAATCGCGATTGAAAGAGGTTTGTACAATCGAGAATACTTTGAAGCTGCTATTTGCTTAAGTCACTATCACTATTCTTAAAGTGGAAGAATTAAGTTAAACAAGTCTTTGATATGCTAATCACCTATCTCCACAAGCTTCGATGAGTGGTGTAGCTACTGAAAGTTTAAGTATGGAGGTCAAAATATTTTCCGTAGGCTTGAAAAGTGCGTAATTACTTTTCTTTTCGTATTATAAAACGTACATTTCTGATTCTTATATTTAAAGAATTTACTTTTATTTTATTATTATGAACGTGCAATCGTAAATAAATTTTCTATTTTCAAATTTACAAGTAGTTGTATGGATTGCTAAAAAAATTATTTTACTCGAAATAACTCTGTTAATCAAACATCTCAGAAAAGATAAACCAAACAAGGTATCTTTCAAAATGCATTTTACGAGAATTCTAAAAAAAATGTGATAAGTTTTCTTTCTTTGAAACGTGATAAGAAAAGGAAAGCCAAATTACCACATAAAATTATTAATTTTTAGTAATAGTATCAAAAATTCAAAAAACAGTACTTAACTGTAAAACAGATATTTTGAGGAACACACGTAAAAATTGTCAGTTACATCTAGTCTCTACTCCTATATTAAGTGAATCTTTTTGACTAACACACACATGAAATTAAGGTGACATACCAATCGATGGTACTTCTGCATAATTTAAATTTAACAAAAGTTAAAAAAACTTAATGTTATAAAAGTAAAATTGCTTATTAAGAAGAGAGATTTTGCACAGCATTCGTTCAGTGGCGCACACAAGGGGGGGTGTCCCAGGGGTTCGGACCCCTCCCAAAGCCCTTGATTATTTTTCCGATTGATTATAATTCTAAGTATGTAGTACGTAAAATTTAATTCAGCATTTGTTATTAATGATTAATTTTATTATTTAATGCTAATTATTTATTCAATAATTAGTTTTTTTACTGTTTTTGTTTCCAAAAATGGACAAAATCAAAAGGAGCATGATACAAGAATGGTGGACTTGCGACTCTGGACACCCCCCTTGAAAAATTTCTGTGTGCGCTACTCCATTCGTTGCATATTTTATGCAGTTGTTCGCCTAATGAAAATATACTATTATACAAGTCCGCTAAAATCTAAACCGAATAGTAAATTTCTATTCCAAACCAACATCAACTTTTTAATTTTACAGATTGTTCTTTTATTTTCAGACCTGAAAAACAATCCCTAAATCAAGTAAAGTATCTTTGAAATATTATCATTCAACTCCTATAAAAAACAACTTAAGTGCCGAAATAATAATAGTAATAGCCAAAATCTACAAAGAAAAATTTTCTACAACCATTTATATTATCCAAGGTGATGGTTATTTTGTGATGTCGCACATAATCACACATAAAAAATAATGCATGGTGTCACAAAATAAATGGATAGATATTTTGTTATAATTGGGACAGACAGTAGGTCAACGATCTTCGTTATCCTTCAATGTATGAGTTTTCTGGGAGTCCTTGAAACTAGTGTTTCTACTCGAAATGCGTGAAAAAACAAGAGATGGGAGCTCGCGACCTTCGGACCATAAGACCTGCCCATCTGTTAAGGAAAGTGAGGAGAAAAAAAAACTTATCGTTAAGTTAGACACAAAAGCCATATTTCAGGAGATAGAAATGGAAGCAAAAACTTGCCTTAGATCTTTTCCGACTTTGTAAGGCATAACAATAGGCTTAATATGTTAAGTATGTCAAGCTGGACGGTCGTTAATACTTATGAAGGGTGTTAAATGCTTTTTTATAGCTTTGGAATATGCATTTCTCATCTAACAAGGAACATATATCCGGGAAAATTATTTAACTTTAAAAAATTAAATATTTTAATTTTTAGAAGGCTGAATAAAAATAGAATATTTAAATTAATAATTGAATGAAAAAATTTGCTAATCTGGCAAATTACTTTAAAATTTAATTTGATGCAGACTGGACAGATTTAAAACAGTTTCAAGTTGTTACTTATTCCACATGATCGACAGTAATATCAGATCAAGCCTCGTGAAATTCATCAAAGCAAAGGGATACATTTATGCCTGTCGTTAGCCGTAGTTTTTAACACCAAACAGGTGACAGTGTGGTTGGGCACGATTCTACCCCAGTTTTGCTCAGGGGCAACCCACCTCTCTTCTCCTTCCACCAACTTCACGAGAGGACTTGCGGCTCAACGGCTATTTAGAGTACTCCCATGCCGCAAAGGCACAACTTTTGCCTCAATGGCTCGACAGCCCTAGGTAGGCTCTGGCCTTCTCCAGAAATCTTCTCTAGGCATCCCTACTTTTGGCAACTGTTTACCAATTTTCGACCTTTAAAATTTTTAAGTCAATCCACCTTGATGGGGTTCAAATGCACTATAGATTTACAAATATCCATGGCTTCTCCGGGATTCGAACCCAGGCCCTACGGTGACCACAGTCAACGTCACTAACCACTGTACCAGAAGGGTGACTCAGTTTTATGGAGGGGCAAACAGCAGCTTGAAAGTGAGAGTGAAACAGAGTTTTATTAAAGTCGCAATCTAAAGCAACATGAAAACTATTGGCGAGGGACCTTAATTTTGAACTCGGCTAAGTGAGGAGAATGCACCTGGGCGTGCATTCCCATTCAGGACTTGGAGTCTCGGTAGATTTAACAAGCATCGAGCTTCTCTACACGGCGGGTCTTGAGTGACACCAAGACTTGAACCTGCGATGCACCGGCCACGAGTTCGTGAACATAACTATTAGGCTACTGTGGCTTCGCAACAGTGTGAAGAGGACAATATCAATTCTAAAATTGTCTAAGGTTTATTATACAATACAATTAAAAGGAGATGTCCCAAGCCGAAATTTCCTGAATGGTGGCACCATTCCTACATAACAAGGTAGATTTCTTTTAGAAGAATAGAACAATTTAAATGCATTAAGTGTGTAATTAATGAAAAAATCTTATTATAAACTTTCACAACAAAACTTTTACACGCATATTTATTTCAGATAACTGTCTTACAATATCCCAAGAAGCCTTATGTTTGGTATGACTGAAATTATTAAAAGGAAACCAGAGCCGTAACGAAGAATACTGACCTTCCTTCAAAATCAGGTTTAGGGTCCCTAGAACACCTCTCCCCGCAATGTGGATGTTGGGGGTTACGTTACGCCACTAAATGAAACAATAAAGCTATTAAAAGGATTTTAACAAAATATCTCATTTGAATTCCAGCTGTATTTCCACAACTTATGAGTATAATTAATACAAACCAAATATAGTCAAGAAACGATTTGTAAATCAGTATATATATTGTGAGACGGGCTCACGCGTCGTTTCATTAACATGTCCTTCGGGTTCTTTGGGGCCGGAATTAATGGCAACTCTTTTCCAACCAAACACAAGAAGTGAAGCGTGAAGGAAAGATGCAAATTAAGAAGTTTTTAAATATCAGAAGTTAGAGTAAGCGGGGTGGCAATTCTAGGAATGTTATGATAATCAATGATTCAAGCGTGAAGAGGTTTTAGAAAGATTAAGTGTCAACTAACAGAAGTTATTACTGACATAAAGCCATTAGGTCAAGGTGCATACCATTGCACTTTGGTGAAACGCAACTGCAACTAGAATCGGATTGATCGCTACTCCATTCGACATTAAGGTAGGAGTGACTATTTAATATTCGGATCTGTGATAGAATTATAATTGAGCTTAGGCGAGTTTATTATTGATAGTGGTCCGGGTTACGTTATATTTCGGTAATATATATATATATTGAGTGTTTTGCCACCGTGTAGATTCTCTCACATATATTATTATTATCTAATCTGTTAGATGTTTAAGTTTTAAGATCTTAATAAAGTCAAATTAAGATCATGGCAGCTTCTAGTTCTTCCATTATTCCTACACCTCTAGCTCACGCTGATAATCAAGGGGAAAGGCACCCGAGAGGGGGGCCCTTACAATATCATTTTTGCTTAGAAAAGATAAAAATTCAAACATTCTGATAAAACATGATGATTGATAATTATAATTAACTACGGAATTAGAACATAAATATAAGAAAGGCTTAAGTATGCAGAATTATTTTATTACATTAAATAACTCATAAACTGAATCATGCGGCTCCAGTATTATCCCGAAATAAAGCAAAAACAATAGCAATTCTACTTTGTATAATATGCATATATATACAGTCGAACCTCCATTTTACGAACCTCTTATGTTGCGAATTTTTCTATACAGCGAACTTTTTCTTGGAACCAAGAACAATTCACGATTTTCTTCGTAAAAAACTTCCCAATAGCAAAGTATATTTTCTATATTGCGAACTTTTTCTCTTGTGATTCAATTTTTTTTCTCTATTTTAAAGTATTTCTGGACATTTAAAGTTATTCTTTCTTTTAACGCATTTTATGGTGGTCATAAATTTTGAACTGGTTTTATTAAGTGCCTAACCAGTGCCGATTTAAGTTAATTTAGGGCCCTGGGCGCAGAAGATCTACAGGCCCCCTTGGCACTGGGGATTGAAATTTATTACCAGAAAACCTGATAAAGTCCACAGAAAGCGTCCCAAGCGTCCAATGGATAAACCGGCACTGTGTCTAACTCGCCGAGAGCAATAAAATTTTGGGCGTTTCATCAAAGTGCAACCTCTCACCCCCATTGTCCAGTTCACTGGAAATATCTTCTATAAATAAATAATGTTATAAAATAATGTATGTTTAAAATTACTTATATGCTTTAAATTAGAAAATGCTCTTAAAATTCATTAATTTTAATATAAAATTATTTTCTTAATGTTGAATACAGTGTATTCCTCAACATTTTTTTTCTTGTTTTCCTTTTTTTTTATGGGTAAGATATATAAAATACATAGATTCTAATTTATACAAAAAGGAGTGAATAACTATTTTCTTTTGATATATAGTGTTTATGAATTTAAAATTTGTTTTATGTGGTTTATAAAGTATATTGAAAGATAAATCTCTATATAACGAGTTTTCCATATAACGAACTTTTTTTCGGGATATATTTGTATGTATTTATATATACATACATACAACATAAACATGTATTAAAATCCAGGAAAAAAATAAAAATCCCTTTTCTGAATGCGTTTCTCTCAAATTTTTCCTAGTCAATTAAATTCAGTTTTTAAAAAAGATTTCTGTAATCGTATGCAATAAATAAGCAAACTTTCTTACAAGAGAAATGAATTAATTCTTCATAATTTAAAAATTACGTCACGCATCCGTCTTGAGTAACAACTGTTTATACTGCGACGAACTATCCGAAATTTACTGGAAATTCTGCAAACCCACCGTTGTGATTGCAAGTTCTCGAAGAGTGTCCTCGATCTATCCGAATTAATTAAGAGATATATGCGTACTCGGCTCATTTCTTGGGTGTGCGACCCATCCTATGCGTTATAGTTTTTCTTCACAAGACCACATTCCCCACTTCACTGCACAGATGTTCCTTCCAGTCATCCATCAACAAATACTCACAGAAAATTCGAAGAACAACTTGTTTACGATATCCTTTTACAATTTATGAAATGGTTTATAAGATGGTCCTTCAGTTGAATGTGTCGTTCCAATAATAATTTTATCACGTCTTTTGTCACATTAGTTTCGATAATGTATGCACCTTTCAGATTACATTCTTCACTTTTTTTTTTAACTCTAACGATCTGGTTTATTAAATGAAGGGAACCTAAAAACTCGATACTCGTTAATGAGGTTTGTTAATGAATTAGGTGAAAAGAAATTTTTAATTTGGAAATAAATTAGCATTTAGGAGAGAGAGAGTTCGGGTCTTGATCGTAGAGCATAATTAAGATTGAGAAAATCACTTATGGTTTGATTGATCGATGCCCTAAAGAAAAGCAACGCTGCATGAATGAGACTCATTTGAAAGGGGTGTTGACTGCATTTATCAACAATGTAGGTATCGATTTAAATCGATACCTATATTGGTAATCGATCGCGAGAAGAAATGGATACTATTGTATTACCTGTAGTCGAAACCAAATGCATTTAGGACATTTAGATCATTTAATGTCTAAGTGAATTTGTTGGTTAAGTTATTTCATTCACTAATCGCCTACTAACCTTCACTGACATTTCGAGGTGTTTTCAGGTAAAGCTCTCCCATTTTCTTTTCATGTCTCTTTTCAATAGTAATTTTCCTACTTGCACTCATCACACCTTCACTAGCAATGTCGTCTTAAGACTTTGATGACCTGGGTCTCTATGCAAAAGCAGGTTATCAGCGAACCTTTTTATCAAATTTGGTGTGTATACACATGTAAAATTTAACAAAAGTAATCCATCATAAGATGATGTTTTTTTTAGAAAATTCGTTCCACATTATGTTATTCGCAAAATTTACATTACATTTTAAATTCTCAGTGCTGCCACTGTTGTCAGTTTTGTCATATAGTTTGGAGTTCCCAGTTTTTCAGAAAATTTGTCCGAAAAACATTCGACGATCACAATGGATTCGGATCATGATCTTATTGAAGCCGAGGCTAGAAAAAGATAAGGCCTCTTGGAAGCCATGCCTTAAAACGTTTCTTTTTATAAAGCGATGGTTCCACATCACACAAAATTACAAATAAACCCCAGAGGCTACTTAAGGGAAATACACATTAGAATCCACTGTAATTCCTGCAAGCTCATTTAAGTCTATTTAAAGTTAACAAGCAGAAGTTTTTTTATTTTCTTACACATAACGTTCATATCATATGTACATATATAAAGGTTATTATACATTATATATATGTGTGCGCGTGCGTGTGGGAGAGTTCATGAGAAAGGGGTAAAGTGAGTACTCATGCACCTCTACAATTTCCCTCAAGGATTTCATAAATTTATAGATTTGACACTTCGGGGTAACTATTTTTCAGGTTACCCAACTAATGGAAAATATGTTGATAATCACAACTTTATCTCCAAAAAATTTACCATATTCGCGAGTTTTCTTTTTTTTTTAATGATGCACAATTGCATCATCCGCGTACATTCAGCTATCTCTAAAGTCTTTACCAGAAAAGATAGGATTCTAAAAGCTTCCGGTTGAAAAACTTCATAATATCCGAGATCTCCTGCGTGGAAAAGAAGGCTTTTATCTCTTGTGATGTCCCTTTATGTTTGCGATCGTCATTAAGATGTGGATTTTAAAATACTAAGAATTCCTAATCTTCAACAACTGCAACAAATCAATAGATTCTACTAGTAAAATGCCTTACTTCCAGTGAAATATTCATTTTATAAATATAAGGAATTAATAATCGATTCCTCTACGCAACTAACTTCGCCATCAGAGTCGTACATTCCTTACATATGAAGATCGTTTCCTAACATTAACAAAAAGAGAAACTGATTCATTTAAATGCAAATGAATACTAATGACGGATCCACTGTGGAAAGTGTGAAAAGAGCATTCGTAATTAAATTGGAAATGTTCCTTAATGAATGGAAACACGACCGCCACTCCGTTGCCTCTACTTAAAATAAATGACTAGGGCTCATTATTAGAATGAAATACTGGACTAAAGACTGTAATTGTGCCTTCATTCAACAAGCAAAAAAAGTAGAGGCTGATGGCGCTGTGGTAATTAGATCAATTGATGGTTAAGAATTTGCGTGCCTAATCATTTGGAATGTACTAATGATTTGCCTTTATCATGCAAAACAACAAACTGTTCATTAAACGCCAATTTCTAATTTTTGTTGCGATTCGCCAAATGAGATTTGCATTTGAAAAGAAAGAAGCAGAACTTTTTAGCTCTCCTTCTTTCTTTTCCACCGCTAAGATTTTTTTAAAAATTAGTTAAAAGAAAAATTCAACTTTGAAAGAGTACACAATTATCATGGGATAACTTATGTATAAATTTCTACGAAATAATAATCGTGTATTTGGGCGAAATGGGTTAACCAGTGGATTTCAAAAACATTTAATCTCGTTTACAAAACGAAATGTAGCTCATTCTAAGCGAAGAGATGATAAATTATTTTTTTAACAAAACGCGAGAAATGAATTGAATGACTGAGTTGGAGTAGAATAAAAAAAAATCATTCAACTTTAAAGATAAAAGGCAAAGTGTGCCGCTTGCATGACAGTTTGGTTAGAAAAAAAAAGTTTTATATTTCATTTCTGACTCTCTTTATAATTTTTTTTGTTGCGAGGAATCTATTTATTATTATGACGCTGTTTGTTTAACATTTTTAAGCGAAAGCGCTTTCAAAATAGTATGTTTTGCAAAGTACATTTACAGATGGTAAACTCGACTTATTTTTGTTCGATGTTCGTATTATATTTAAAAAAATTTTTTATCGATATGCATCGTTATCACGTTTGTCTTTAAAACTCTAGAGCAGGGGTCGGAAACCAGTGGCACGCGGTACAATTCTCAGTGGCACTCAGCACTACTTTGCAAATTTGTCAATTTTTGAGTGGATAGTAGTTTTTATGTTGTCATTCAAATAAATATGTACTTAAAACTACGTAATATATGTACAATTTAATTTTTTTGTTGAAGAAATAGATATATTTTATGCTTTTTATAAAAAAAGCTGCTGTTTAGGAAATATCTTTAAATGATGCAAAATTAATGTTATCATAAAACTCTAAATCTCTCTCTGTATTTTTCACCTCTATTCTCTAACTCTACATGCATTATCTCGGGAATCGAAATGTTTCAAAAATGTCCTACTGTGTGGCACGCTGTATCATATTGGTAGATTGGCTTGGCACAAGACAGTTAAAAGGTGGCCGACCCCTGCTTCAGAGGTCGTCATACCTTGACAAATTTTTGACTATAACGGGATAATGACATCTAAATGGAGAGCAAGAGTCCAATTCCCAACAATCATTCCAATGCCATTGAAGACCCACCGGTGTTGAGGCTGATGCATATGAAACTTGTAGTGGTTCAAAGTCTTCGTGTTAGTGTGGTGTGGCAGTTTGGAGAGGGGATGACAGCTTAGGCGTCGTCCTCCTCACTTGACTGAGTTCAAAATGACGAGTTCCGTCGCCAACAGCCCACGTATTGCTTTATAATGCGACGTCACTAAACACTCCCCAATAATCGTTCCCCGTTCAAAGTGAGTTAATCGATTCAAGTGATGCAGCCATAATCTCGTCAAAAAAAATTTCAGATAAATCATTTTACAAATAAAAGCCCTGACAGTGCATTGTCCCGTTATACATTTCATGCGTGTTACTACTGCCATCTAGACAACAATTAGACTTACTTGACAGGTAAATAAAATGCATAACTTCTATTTAAAAAAAGTTTTAGATGGTTTATTAATTATTAACTTAATTTTACCATCGTAATAGTTATTTTAGCATCCTTTAGAGTAACTAAGAGCTTAAATTTGAATCATCTGGTATCAGATTTTTCATGCTTTTCAGTATTTTTTGTTTGAAACTATGTATGTTATAAACTTAGAAAAAACTTTCTCTTTCCGACCTTGAAAATAATAAAAAGCTTTTAATTATTTACATTTCATCGTCCCGTTCTGAGCTTACACAACACATAAGGATTTAATTATTTATATATAACAGAGAAACGTTACAACTTAAGACTTGATGAAAGATGGCGAGAGTAGAATAATTCTTTACAGAACAAATGAACATACATCAAGTTGCGTATTTTTCACGGCTCATCAAGCACATTTTCGAAGCATTGCAAGAACAGCACACTCCTTTCATTACACACACAGGCCGTTTAATTTATTCTAAACAAACTCTTCCACAACTATATTTACAGCTGACCACGATACATACGAGTGGCGATTGAAGGGGAAAAAAAATTTCTCCAACCCAAACCGTATATCAACCTATTAGTTCCACGACCTATGCCGACTGCATTAAATTTGCACACAATATAAAAAAATCCGCCATGCAAATTAACTATCCAAATGCTGTACCACAAATTCGCTGTGACTGTAACCAATGGACTAAGGGAGCGTCCAGCCCGAAGCAGTTTCTATTTTTTTGGCCCATTATTATTACAAACAGAGCACTTAGTGATATGCGGCGCCCTACTTCTAGGTGTGGGTGTAGCTGGTCTACCCCCTTGACCCTAGAGGCCATTTCGCAACCTCTTTAAAACGTTGGATGTATCACCGAAACGTTATTCAGACATTAGGAGAGGTGTTGTTCCTTGGGCCGTGCCCTGGGGCAGTCTCAGGGTATAAAGTTTGGTTATTTAAACGACGCCATTAGTTGGTTTTTCTTTTTCTTCTCGATCCCTTCTCCCTACAAGAATGGTGTGGTAATTAAAGGAGCAGCGTAACATGAGATCACTTCTCGGAAGACAGGGAACTTTTTTGCTTTTGCTTTTTGGACTCGCGTTGAAAGATGAAGGCTGGGACCTGAACTTTCTGTGTGTGAGGTTTCGTGGGGTCGTGCGAGACAATGCAACAACATGTGAATACGTAATTATAAATTTGTTTCTCTTCTTTTCCCTGGTTTATGGCTCGGTGTTAAAGACTGAATGAGGCATACTTCATAAATTGATAAAAAGAAGATAGTTCGTACAGAAGTGGTTTCTTAAATTATCTTCCATGTGCAATATTTTTTTTAAAGCTGTATAATTATTAGAAGAAATCTCGTTTTCAACGCAGAATTAAGATAAGGTGAGAATTTTGTAGTTTCGAATTATAGTATTAACCATTCTTGTATCATGCCCCTTTTGATTTTGTCGAATTTCGGGAACAAACACAGTAAAAACCTAATTACTGAATAAATAATTAGCATTAATTAATAAAATTAATCATTAATAACAAATACTAATTAAATTTTACGTACTAAATACTTAGCATTATAATCAGTCGGAAAAAAATCAAGAGCTTTGGGGTTCCGCCCCCTTGTGTGCGCCACTGTATATATATATATATGTAATAATTCCCTCTAACACATACTTTTTAATTAATTCTTTTTAATGATCTATAAATAATTTTTAATTCTTAGGTTTAAAAATAAACATTGTAATCTTAATCGTAATCGGCTAAACCGAAATCCCTATCCCACGCATTCTAGCCAATCAGAACTACCATTACGTAATAGTCACGAGCTTGTGCACTGTTGGTATATAAACAAAAATCTGATGTAATCGTTCTCTTTTCTCTGCTTGCCGCCATCATGTAAGATTGCAAATATTTGCAGCTTTCTTTGTCTTTTGTGTTTGTGTTCGTTAAGAAGTCGCCCCTGTTATACGTATATGTGCTTACGTATTATACCCAATAGATGTAAAATAATAATAGATTGACCAGTTACGCTATGTGTGCTTCAAAATAAAAGAGGAAACTCAATTCTGAAGATGTCATTGCTAAATCAAATATTACAGCTACATACACCGGCCAAAACTACCTCAATATACCACACACATATATATATATATATATATATATATATATTCAGTATCACACACAGGAATTTTTCAAGGGGGGGAGCCGGTGTTGAAAGTTCACCATTCTTGTATCATGCTATTTTTGATTTTGTCGATTTTCAGGAACAAAACACAGTAAAAAACTAATTATTAAATAAATAATTAGCATTAATTAATAAAATTAATCATTAATAACAAATATTTAATTAAATTTTACGTATTATATACTTATAATTATAACCAATCGAAAAAAATCATAGCCTTTGAGGGGTCTGACCCCAGGCCCCTTTGATTATCTATGATATATATATATATATATATATATATATATATATATGGTATAACAACTAAACATACAGTTTAGAATAAATTGCTTTTAATTAAGAAATAAATCTTATCTATCTAATTATATAATATATTTGTTTCTGGCTTTCATACGTGAGAAAGTATTAATAACATCCTCTTACATAACTTCTTAAACTAATTGTGCTTCAATCTTAATAATGCAGGTGCATTAAGCCTCTATCTTGCTTCATACCTACACGTAAATAATTTTTTACTCCTTTGAGGTTAGAAAACTATCTTTTTACAGAACAATTTGTTGCAGGAATACTTAGATAAATACGATACATAAAGCAATATCTATATTTCGATACATATCGCAGAGATCATGTGAATGTCAAAAATTCATTTATTCTTGATGCATAGTCTTACAGTTGATAAAAAACAAAATCGATTTCAAATTTTTGCCGCCTCAAAAATGTTTGCTTCCCATGGGCCTAAGCCTAAATCTGTCCCTGATCATCATTTCTTAACACCTGAAGAATTTTCGTGAACTTATTCAACTTGCTAGTTTTTCAGATATATTCCCTTAATATAGCTTCTGTATTTAGTATTCGAAAAGTGTTTAGATCAGAAATGAACGAAACTTAAAGAAAAAAAGATGTTTTGTTATTTATGAAAGTGCAGGTAAAAAAGAAAAAGAAAGAGGAAAATGATGCATTACATATGAATTATTTTATATTTTTCAAACATTGACAAATAAATTTAATAAACAATTAATCTATTTGTGCATTGATTAATAACTGTTTTAACATTTGGTTGATTTCTTTAAAAACAACACACACAAAATAGTTCTTGTGTTGTATATGGACTTTGTATTTTTTTTCCATTGGAAATATTTCAACTAAACATTAGTTAATTAATTAGTATTCATTACGTTTAAAAGTAACTTATGTAAAGAAGAAGAGTCACGGGTATCTCCAATATAAATTATATAATAGCACAATAAAGTGTTCATTTTTATATGCATGATACTTATATATCCATAGAAAACCAAAATTTCACGGGAAAACAAACAGAAAAGAAAAGGAAAGTTTTAAGAAAAATCCATTTTTGTGACGCTCTTATAAGAAATTTGTAATTTATTTTATGAGTAATATTGCTCATTAATCATAGCATCTTTTTTTCGTACAGAAAATTTTTAAAGTAATGCAAGCGTCAATTTTTCAATTCAAGATATTACAAGCATCAAACAAAATAATAGCAGACAGGCACTTCAAACATACTTGAGGAATACTAACTCAAAGAATGCATTGTTTAAAAAAACATGAGTACAATGCATGTATGAAAACAGTTAGGTGACAAGAAAAGCCTTATAAGGCAGTTAGAAGGCAAGAAAAAATAATGTCTGTAACAATAAGCCACAGGAAACTTCTTTCAAACCCAGTTAAAATTACCAAACAGCTTCTGAACCATTACAGCTCACCTTTCAGCTATTGCGTAGCACAATCTTACTGTATTGTATTTAAAATTAATGCCTTATACATATATTCAAAAGGGTGAAAATAATTACCACTAATAACAAGCAACCGACGGCATAAAGCCCTCGCGGATACCTTTTCTTCCAACGGAGTAAAATGATCCACAGTTTTTTGTTGGTTTCTTTAATTATGTGAATAAGAGTTAACACCCTACATTAAGATAACCATTAATGTAATATCCCAAACTAATATGGTATCCCAAATAATGCGATACGCAACTTACTCTGTCATGAATAAAAGTAAACACCCCGTATCAAGGCAGTCGAAGGCCATACCATGATTTCTTTAATTCAACAGCCCAACCTAACGGTACAAACCGGGGGCCGGCCTACAACACCTAGGGCCGCCAGATCCAATTTAAGCAGACGGTGGGGATGGAACAGACAACAATCTATCATTCATTAATGACATTTCTCAGTGGCTGCAATTTCATCCGAAAATAAAAAGGAGCAGAGAAAGCCAGCGCGCTCAGGTAAGTTACCGTCTACCTGGCTGCCATTCTGACCAGGCGTGGGCGTCTCGGGCGACCATCTGTTGGGTACACGAGAGGGGTCGCCCACACAAGGTCGGGCGGAAGGAAGCGGAGGCGGAAGCACTGCGGCATCTTCGTTGTACGGTCGCATCTCTTCAGGCGGTGTTGAGAAGAACGCGCGGCCCATTGCGTAAGGACGCCCTCGCACCTTTCCTCGTGACAAAAAGCTATGTGTGTCGCGAATAATTGGCGTAAATAACGTCTCTGGGAAGGAGGGTTGGATGAAAGCGGCGGCGGTAGCAGAAAATAACGGGAGAGGAGAAAGAGGTAATACGTTATTTACGAAATTCATGCCTTTTAACGTGGGCATCGATGCCTCTGCGCTTAGTAAATTAAATAATGAAGGAAGAAAATAAAAAGTGTTTGCTATGACTGTTTTCTTTGTTTTCTTCTCAATTACATGGTTCATTGGTTCAATTAAAAGCTATTAGCTGCTCCTCGGCGTTATAAAATGCGATCACACATAATAAGGACGATACCTATATTGCTCCTACATTCATCGAATTTTTGCAACATGCATAGCGAGGAGTTGGGGTTGATACCGGGTTGCAATTTAACGTGCGTGTGGATGGTCAATAACGGGATCCGGATCATTTTATGCTTGGAATAATTCTTGCAGCATGTTGCTGATCTAACTTACCCTCAAAAAGATTTTCTGGTGTGGTGTAAAATTTTAATCTTACATCTGTGCAGAGGATTGCAGTCGATAGTCTTTTTAACGCTAGACTTTGCTTAAAAAAAATATCACGCAACTGGAACTTCAGCTTCAATTCGGGTCGAAGTCCTAGTAGTCCATCTATATGTAAATTTAAAGACCTATAATCATCGCGGGATTTTAATGGAATACAGTTTCGGAGCCATGAACCACTAGATCGCTGTCGTATTAACAGGCCGTTACAATTTCGAGAACCATTATATCATGATCGTCATGATTTTGATAACGTTGTTTTAAAGCTGCAGAGCAGGGGCGACCAGGGCCCGGGGGTGGACCCCCCCCAAAACCCTTTTGTTTTTTTTCCATTTTTTTATAATTTAAGATATAATACGAAAAATTTAATTAAATATTTGTTATTAATATTAATTAATGCTAATTATTTATTATAATTTGTTTTACTGTGTTTTGTTCCTGAAAATGACAAAATCAAAAAATAGCATGATACAAGAATGGGAACTTTAGCCCTGGGCCCCCCCCCCCTTTAAAAAAATTCCTGTGGTTTGGGGCCATTGGTAACGGATCTCATAAACGGAATGACCCCTGACTGGGATTTTTCCCCAAAACCCCACATCACGCCAATATAACAACTTTAAGTCTCGATAGATTTAACGCGCATCAGCCGCTCTACAAGGTGGGTTTTTAGTAGCACCAGTACCAGAATACAAGATTCAACAAAAACTGTAGCAAACACAGACCATGGCTATTTGAATATAACGTCCTTTTCAGGATGGAAATAGAGTTATAAAAAAAAAAGTTAAGAGTTCGTGTGAAAATAATGAATGTAATGTAATATTAAAGAAACAAGCACCATGGATAATTTAAAGTGTTAATTTAACGAACCTTTTTGTCTCGTTTTACATTACTATTCATTGTTTCTGTAAAAACTAACATTATTCATTCAGCAATCACATTGATCATATCAATAACAAAATGATATATATTTATCGAATAAGTAAAACACCTTTTCGAATGCCTTCAATATATTTAAACTCAAGTTTGAATAAATTCCTAGTTTCAAATTTATGATTGAATAAGATTAAAATATTTTGCATTTTTCGCTGCCTAACCAAGCACCATGAGAGAAAGCTATATAAACAAAATAAATTCACCCCATGAAAGGCAATGATTTATAAAAGAATAAAAATTTCATAGATTAGAAAATGTTCACTATAAGTGAAAATTAGAAATATAAAAACTATAATTTAATAAAGAAAATAACTTCCGTAAACGTAGTTCATACGAAGAAAAATTGACGAAATTATGATCAGATGTGCCAGTAATTATATTGAAAGCAAAGTTCGTTAAATCAGACATGTTTTCACTTTTTCCTGTCTTTATATCTTTCACTTTTATTACACGAGCAAAAACGTCATAACGTAATGTAACGTCATAACATTACAAAAAAAATTAAAAATGGCTGAATAGACAAAAAATTTTGATCTAAAAATCGACACATAACTGAGATAAAAGTACAAGGAAAAAAATAATGAAAAAGGGGAAAAAAAGAAAAAAAAGTAGTATTATAACACATGAGAAATCCACCTCCAAACCTGTCGACCTTGCTTCCAAAATGACTTGACACATCTCCTACTTTTTTTCCCCAAACGTGTGATGGTTTTTATTTTCTCTATCCACTACTGTTAGAGGCAACTCGCCGCGGAGGCGAACAGATCTTACGGAGAGATAAAGAAAAAAACAAATTTAAAAATAAATGAAAACAATGAAAAAAAAAAAGAAGAGATTTTTTTACTTTGTGGGGGCGACTTTAAGGGAGGAGAGCTGTGAAAAATAACAAAAGACACGTTTCATTCACTTAAATTATCTTTTTTTTTTCAGTTGATTTTTTTTCTGGGTCGTTTCCGTTCTGATTGCAGATTAAGGGCAAGGTTTTTGGTTTAATGAACTAGTAAACGTCCTTCGAAGTTTCTGTTTCACTTGAAGACCAACTGAAATACGTCATCGGACTTCTTCACCTGTGTGCATTCCTCACTTAATTACACTTCTTTTTTCATTATCCTTGTGTTTTGAGTACATTTCCAATATTTCTTAGTTAAAATTTTTCATCTCCACTTTTTTTAAAATTAGAAAGGATTTGGTTCTTTAAAATACCGAAATTTTAATTATTTATTTTTAAAAAAACATTTCAAAGCGTATGAAGTTATTTTTGGAGAGAATTTAATAAAGTTCTTCAAAACGCATTGTTAAATAAAACAAAAATGTGGTAAGCGACTGCAAAAGAAGACATATTTCATATACCTCCTACCTAAGATATTCCCTTAAACTACAAAAGAATCTCAAATTTCAATGTAGCGTCGAAAAAAGAAAGATGTTTACTTCTGTATTGTCAGCTATTCCTCAAAATAAAAACAAAACGCTAAAAATCTTAGCTTTTTAAAACAATTCTTCAAAAAGTTGACTGTTTCATGTGTTTTATATTCTCAAAACATTTGACAAAATTTGTAATTTATTTTATTTTACTTTTGAAGTTTAACCAACAACATAACATTAAAATGAACGTCTTTTAATACACTGAAATTTGCGAGTCTTTTGTAATTCGTATCACAATCAAATGCTATAAACCCTTGAGATAAATTAAAACGTATTTTAGAAATGATTCATATTTTTTAAATTTTTTTAAAAAGTAAAGAAAATTCTCTACCAGAGACGTACACAGAATATTTTTTTATGAGAGAAATTACATTAAAAAACGTAGACGGAAGTTACCGAGACGTAATATTTTTGCTAAAAACTAAAAATCTATGAAATGAGTTTGAACCCTTGCGTATGCCGCTGCACTCAACAATTTTTTTTTTTAATTTCTTTTTTTCAAAATTAAAAATCAACAGTTTTTTTGCTGCCATTCTAGAAAAACTAAATTTTACAGAAACAAAGATAAAAGTATGAATATATAAAATGCAACAAAGTTTAATAGCATATTTCAGCAGTATAAAACTATGAAAACTATTCACTTTCTTGTGATTGCTTGTACTTTTGTTTTATTTAATACGTTTTATGAGACTTCTCATAGTAACGTTATCAAGTGGCACTTTTTATGAGTTTTATTACGATTTCTTCCTCTCAAAATATTGTACTGCATTTAATACTTCCTCCGAAACTATTCGTTTTATTAGAAAATACCATGAACCCTTATTGTTTGGTATACGGGAATTAAATCGACTTTCTGCAAGTAGTTGTTTGCAGTTTTCAGACCTCTACAGTTTAAAAGTTATATTCTGGTTTTCGATTAAGGGACACAACACCTAATAATTACAAACCTTCCATTCTTATCACCACAAACTTATTTACTGAGAAATAAATGCTGTGGCAATTACATGTGCTGGAGAAAATCCAAAACATTAAGTCAGTCCAGACTCTCTCACAAACATTTACGAATATCTACCGTCTCAAGGTGAAGTGACACGTAAATTAAAAAAAAAGAGAGAGAGAGACTTGTTATTTATAACGTGAATCAAATGATTTTTCAAAATCTTGAACGGTTTTGTTCCTTTAAGTGAGGAAATTGTATCGTATTTTCGATCGGTTGTTTTTGCTTTTTACAATGGCCACAAAATCAATGTGAAGATTTTATTTGAGGTATGACGATTTTGGCACAGAAAAAATCGGAAGAGTGACAAACATTGTTTCACAATGAACAGTTCATGAAAAGTAAACAAAAGAACCAATATTATCATTAGATAAATTGTCTCGTAAATACAAGAGAAAGCTAGTTTTCAAAGAGTGGATTATTCCCCTTTAAATCTATATGTAAATAAAAGAGAAAAGCTATATCTCCTCACGATATCTTTAGAACTGTTTTAGACCTACAGACTTGAAAGTTGTCAGTCATATTCCTTTCACAAAAGAGAAATCCGTTACAAAAGCCATTTTTACGAAAATCGACCCCAAAGAGGGTTGGGAGGGGTTAAGGGTGTTGTAAATAAATATATTCCCGTTTTTGAACTACTAAAATTACAGATTTAAAATTAGGTAGGCATGTTCCTTTTATGGAGTAACGATCCGCTACAAAAGGATTTTACGAAAAACGACCCTCAAGAGGGGTTAAGTGGCGTTAAAGATGAATACATATTCCCATCTTTGAACTATCAGAACTATAAACATCAAATCTGGCTGGCATGTCCCTTTTGTTGAGTTGAAATCCACTAAAAATTTGACAAGCAGGTTTATTTTGTTGAGTAGAAATCCACTAAGAATGGGTTTGGAGGAAATCCACATCCACTTTAGAGGGGTTACGGGAGTGTAAAAGATAATTCTACCTCCAATTTTAGAAATTCTTTTTATCTAGAGAGGCGAGAGTTATAAGAATTCTTTTTCAATGCAACAGAATGTTTAATGCAACGACAAACATCTATAATTTATACATATATAAACAGCATATATTCATACGACATCATGAAATACCCAGTGAAGTGGGCGGGTAATGCGGCAGGTATATATATTTATTTATTATTTGCACAATGTTATTTTGAAATAACACTTATAACAACAGGCAGATTTTTTTTATTAATATTTTTGCTTTCACATATTCTGTGTACATGCTGTTTTCTCAACTTTTTTTTTTAATCTTATTTTTAATAATTTCTTCTCCTTTAAAATTTTCTTAGAACAAAAGTACACGGTTGTGTCCCACGCAACAGGAAACGGATTTGCAAGGATATTCACGGGGATCCATCCAATTTCAAAGGTGTGGCGCAAGGAAGATAAGGTACCACAAAATTCGAGCAGAGGTTACAAGATCCGCCTCTCCATTCACACCCTGGGGTTGTTTCGAAAATGGCAAGCATCTTATGTAGCAGGTACATCATTAACAGTTTAGATCACGTGTTGAGAAAACCACAAGGTGGTATAAGAATAAATGTTATAGAAGTAAATTATAAATTGAGTAAGATGTAAAAATACACAGATCAATTTTATTTGACAATACATACATCGATCTTCGTTTTTGCGCATAATTAATACAGTCATGCTATTATTCTGACGATTTAAGTCTCCTTTGATTCATTTTACAAATTTGTTACATATAGCAAACTATTCTAAGTGCATTCTCTCTCAGAATTAGAAATTATAAAAATAAATGAATAAAATTAATTAATTAATTAAATTGGAATATTTATTAAAGGAATATTCTTAGTTGACCCCGATATATATTTACAAAATAATAATTTAATTATAAATGAAATATTCCAGAAAAATCATAAGTTGTTACTTTATTTTTGAAAAGCTCAAATAGAACACGCAACAAACCCTTGATAATCTTTATACATAAATCCTTACACATTTTTCTCAATAAAGCTAATTCTACAGATATGGAAATATATTTGTATGCTATGAGATTTCCATTTCAATATACAGTACTATTATTCCATTCTATCTACATTAAAGTTAAAAATAAATAGTTTTTAATAAAAATACCTCTGCTTAAGCCATATTCAAATCTAGATAAAAATAGTTTTTTTCTTTTAACACAAATAAAAATTCTGTAGAAGTTTTCCTTGTATTAAATAAAATAATATACTCTGAAAGAATGTGACTTCAGGAAATAATCACATTCAAGCAAAATATACACGAATAAATGAAAAACTAATGATAATATAAGGAGAGATAATGATAAATTAAACAATGATTTACTAGATTTATAAGGCTAAAATCATTTATTTTCTCATAAATTGTAAAATTCGAGTAAGTGCCACAAAATGATTACAAAATCTCGATAGTTAAACTAATTAGAAATCGAACTGAAAAAGGAATTCATCACGAGAAAAACTTAATATGATTAAATTTATGAATACAGAAAAAGAAATTATTGTAATGAATGATATATTCAATTATTTTGAATCAAACTTTTCAAAATCATTAATTATACTTTCAGCCATCCGCCACCATCAATTAACTAAAAATCATATGAGCTGAAATGCTCAAATGATTCATCCGCGTGTGTTCATAAAAAAAAAATCGATTGCTCAAATGTAACAATATGGATTTATTATATTAATTATTTTGTTTAGTATCAAAGAGTCAGATAAATACAAACAAACATCTACAATAGAATCCTTTTTTCTTTAAAAAAAGAAAGAAAGAAAGAAACCACCTTAAATACAATGGCGCCTGTAGCGTCAATAACCATTAACCCGGTTCTTCTAAAAGTAAAATAAACAAAAAAGAAACCTACTAAAAGGAAATTACATAAAACAAACTTACTTATCCCGACTGAGTAAAATATACATGTTAAATGAAGATTCACCAAAACCACACACGTCGCAAAGAAAAAAAGGAATCCAAAACTGGGTCGGGCAAAAAACGGCTGATAGTATTCCTGTCACATGTGCACAGTAGTTTTCTAATGTTCACGTTCATTATTTGTTTCTAAATTGCACTTAGTGAAAAGGTATGAATGAAAAGTGGACCGGTCTGCCCACGCTCGCTGCTGCTAGTAACAGATTTCCTGAGTGGACGAAAGCAAATCGACGGATTAACCGTGGATTTATGGATCATAAATTATTCTGTGAGTCAATATCGAAGAGGAATTACAAGGAGTTCAAGGATTAGGTCAAAGAGTTTAATTCTCTGGAGAAAATGACATTTTAAAAAGCAAAGTATTTAAATTAATAAGGAGAAAGAAAAGCATGCGCGATTGATGATAAGTAGATTTTGAAATATTCGTACACCTTGTGATTAATGTAAGGCGTATATTTTTTGAAGAGTTTAAAGATTTATTTGTACAGAAATATCCAATCATGATTGTTTGTAATAAATATAACTTCATATTTTCATGAAAGTTACAATAATTTTTGTACGAGTAAAGCATTATTATAAGAATTACAAATTATTTCTAGTACATCAACAAATTACACAAAAAAAGATTTCAATTATTCCTTTTAAGAAAACTTATTCGTTTTTTAAATTAAAATGAAAATTTTTATTTGAGTATCAGATTGAAAATCATTCAAACAATTTATTGATTTCCCCCCATATGGAGTGAGGGAATGTTTTATTGACGTTGCACTATAAAATGTTCTAAACATAGTGGCGCAACAACCCATGAGGACCAAGGCCTACTGTGCCGGTCTCAGTATACGTGACCATGAGCAAATGTCCCGATCAGGTGGTCAGTCTGAAGCGAAACCTCCAGGATTTTGTCTCCAAGCAAGCTTGGTACTCATTTATCGACCCACTAAAGAAGTGAAAGGCTAAGTCGACCTTGCCCAGCCTTAGGATAGAACCTCGGACCTGTGTGGTGTGGAATCGCGATACACGCTACAACTCGGTCAATGGGCCTTCTATAAGACATTCACTCACTATAAAACATGCACTAGGGCAGTTGGCGATAGACCTTGTAGTTTTGAACCATGTTCAAGTGACGAGGACCTGAGCTGGCACCCTCCCTCTCATAACTTCCACATCAAGCCAGGGAAGGACATTTATCCTCTAAAGACTTAAGTGCATAAGCCCTTCTGCATGATGGGTCTTCAGCAATGGCGTAGCAAGCCCTGAGTTGGCCTTGTATCAAAATTTCTTGGGGATCTTTTTTTGAAAAGGAATAAAAGACACTTATTTGTGAAAGTGTCAAAATGTTACACCTAATGGGGCCCTGTGTTATTGAAATGGTCGTAGCTACTTCCCTGGTCTTCAGTGACACTAGGATCGAACTGATGACACGCCAGCCACGAGCTCGTGACCATAACCACTTGGCTAAGGTTCTCGATGTAAGGTTCAAGGCTAGGTCACTTTCCTCATACAGAGCAATTAGTACAATCTTACTTGAATACTATCATTCATTTAAATTTTTTTTAAAAAATAAAATTCCCACTTTTGAGTATTTCCATAAAATAATATGAAATAATGTTATCAGCGCGAAAAAAACTTCAATGGAAGCTTCTCTAGATAATTAAATCCGATTGCATGAACTTTAAAATTATACAAGAATCTCTGCAAATTGACCTATCAAATGGAATAATTCCGACTCGTTAACAAAGAGGATCAGCAAAGTTTTCTCTAGCATATGTACCATTTAAGAATAAATATGAAGTATAATACCCGATCATAAAGTAAATCATTCATAAAATATCTTTCAATTTTCAAATGATCAGTCATAGTACTTTTTTTAGAAAAAGATTTAAAAATATTGATTTATTTTTTAAATTCAATACAAGAATTAATTTAGAAACACCCTTTGCCTTTCAGTTATACTTAGCATATCCAGAAATATTCTCATAAATAAAATTTAACCTTTTTTTTAAATAAAAATAAATTTTGAAAATATGTTGATAAATATTTAACAACAGTTTGAAATTTTTTAAAAAAGGACATGTACGTTGCGATAATTTTAAGCTAAGCGTCTGAATTTTGAAGAAAATATGTGTGACGTAAAAAATTCCAAATTTTATTTAAAAAAAGAAAAGAAAAGAAAGGGTCTTCGAATGATATATTTTGATAAGTATTCTGAAGTGAAAGATTGAAAGAGTATAAGAAAAGTACGAGTCATATACAGTCTATTTCATCACTCAAATATTGAAATCTGACTGTTATATTCTCAAATTACTCGTGATGAATATATTTATTTTTAAATGATTTTTTCTACTAAGTTGTGTATATCTGTTATTAAAATACTTTCACTAAATTTAAATAAGTCACATATGAGAAATAAACTATATTTCCGGAATCTGTTCCTAAAAAAAAAAATCTGTCTAATGAATAACTAAAACTATATCCAACCTTTTAAAAAGAGCAACAAATACTTTTCGTTTTTTAAGGGCAATATATCTGCACAATAAAAATGGACCTAACATCTTAGTAACATGAAAATTCTTCCCGGTCACTCAATGCTAAGAAATCCTAGGGTGCCAAATTAAAAAAGAAAAGTTTCTACCGAGGAGTCACTATCAGTTAGGCAATAAAACGGCATTTCATGTCTCAATTGCCCTTTCCGAGGTTCCCTACTATTTTTCGCCTTTTATTATTATTTTATTATTCATTTTCTTATCGTTCAATTAAAAAGCAGTCCACCTTTATCGTATGTTCCAGTTTTTCAATGAATGCAATTAGTATGTGGAAGCCCACGCATCTTCGGTTCGAACTATGGAAGGCGCTGTCGGGACAAGGAAAAAAAAACTTGGCGCACTAAAAACTGTTAAAAGAAGGAAATGTTTAGAGCGGAAGTTGGACACGTGAAGGTCAATACCCTCCAATTTGTTAAACGCCACCAGCAATAAATTTTGTGACACTTTTAGACATGCTAAAAGTAGCAAAGGATTCTGTGATATATAAGCCTAATTTTAGCTTTCGCCACCTGGGTTCGCCATGTGAATAATTTCTAAATATTTATGGCCTTTCAGTCGATTCTTCTTAAGCAAGATGAAGTATGATGGAAAATATTTAATATGCAACGGAAACCAAGATGCATTAATATAAATAAAATATGTAAAAAACTACAATATTACTTTTAAGAAACTTCAAGAATAAAGTTGACAACTTAATAAAGAATTTTTAAAATAAAATCATTGAAGAATTATAACGAATAGTAAATGAACTAAAAAAATATTAACGAACTCCAGAAAAACACAAAAATACGCCACAGATGTTATTCTTAAAAAAATAAATAAATAAATATTCTTTAAAAGTAAATGCTTTTTTGATCTTAATATATATATATATTTTAAAATACATATTTTATCTTACGATTAAAGGGTGAAAGAGTAAAATGCAAATATATAAAGTAAAATGCATAAACTAAACTAAACTGGTTAAAAAATTTTTATTTAAATTAATTAAGAATATTTTTATGTAATATTGAGGCTTATTAATTGTATTCAAAAATTATTTCTTATATACCGTTTAAGATATATTACTGTGTATAAATCGACATGTATAAAAGACGAGAGTGTGTTTATTCCTCGTAAATTTAACCAAAATTCGAAATCTGGATGTAAGCCGCATTGAAAAAACGTTCAAGTGATTTTAAAACTCATCGCCTTGAAAACGAAAATGTTATCAAGAGGGTAAAATGAGTGAAATATTTTCGAATAAACTGCTGTAAAGTAAAACGCCAGACGTCAACGACAATAGTTTTATTTCTGATAACCTTTCCAGGAACTACTACATTTTTTTTTTGTTTGTTATTTTATCCTGTGTCTAATCTAGTTATATTTTTTAAATAACTTTTTTCGGAAAATTAGAAGAAAGGGAAATTTGTATACAGCACATGATCATCGACCTGTGTTTTATTCAAGGAAAAAGTCGCTGCATGACGATCACTCATTGAGGCATCCTAATAAGAAAGCGTGAATTTTACAAACTATCCGGATACTCGAATCCTAATATTGACTTTAAAAGGTTTATGTCACTTGTTTTGTTCTTTTAGAATAAAAGTTCCATTCAAAGTACCCCAAAAGTTACAAGATTAAAATGGCTTGCGCAAAGGTAACTGAAAATGAGAAAAAAAAGGCCGTTTTTTTCTAAACACTACCTTTCAAGATTTGTAGGTGGCCGCGGTAGCCGAGTGGTATAGGTATCGGACCGTGGCTTGCCTTGTCACGAGTTCAAGCCCAGTACCACTAAAACCCACCGTGTAGGGCAGCGATGCACGCTAAATCTGTCGAGAGCTGAAACGTCCTCCCGTTGGTGTGGTGTGGTAGTTAGGAGAGGGGTGCCAGCTCAGGTGTCGTCCACGTCACTTGACCATGGTTCAAAATTACGTGGTCCGTCGCCAAAAGCCCTCGTGTAGCTGAACAGTGCTACGTTAATATTTATTCAATCAATCAATCAAGATTTGCAGATTCGTATGTATAAGGTGACCTCCTTAATTGCACCTTAAAAAGGTCTAAAAATTTTCCACTTATGCAGGGAAATTACACAATATTCAATAGACGATAATTTATTTAAGTGATTTCTATGCAATTAAATCATTTTTAAGCACATATTTTCTTTTCTTTCAAATTATTTGATTAGCTTCGATGGCAACCAAAGATTTTAATAATCATACGCTTATTCTCTTTCATTGTTTGAAAGAACAGAACTCTAAATCAACCCACAAATAAATTCCACAATTGCATTAAATGACTAAACAACATGCTAGAAATTTTCCATGAATTTAAAAAAAATAACCGAATAAAACGATTGGTATATCCTGTTCCACATCCTATTACATCCGTCTTTTAAATCAAGCAACAAATCATTTTCAAGTGCAATTCCGGAAACCACCGCTATGCTTTCTCTGGGTCCGCAAGTAAATCCTACCCATTGATGTGCTTTTCACTGATTCATCTATGAGACTCATTACAAATCAGACATTCGGGAGGCAGAAGAAAAAAAAGGGGTCGCTTTCACAACAGGAATCGAACCTAGACCAGAAAGGGTATAACAGCGAGATGTCCTAAACTGCGCCGCGTGGTTTCCTAATAAAAATCATCGCCCCTGAATCATGAATCCTAATGAAGATGTATTGTGGAAGAATCGTATTGGGACACGAGATAATGAAAACATCAAGTTGCTTTTTAAAAGGCATTTATAAATGGCAAATAATTTCTCGGCAGAAAGTCTGATATGTTTAACATTAATGTACACTTTTTACCAGAGGGTGCAGTGTATGGATGAATATCTTTGATAAAAAAAATTTTACGATTTTTTCCGTTAAAAAACGTTTTAAGAAACGAAGCGTGTTGCATTTATTTTATGGCTTCGCCTTGTAAAATTCTTATTAAGCGATTTCCTGGATACGAAATAAAAAGTAATGTATTCAATTCAGTTAGACAATATGGTATCCCATAAACTTAATGGTAAAGGGTATATTAAAAGTTTTTCAGTAATGAAATTCAATTACGGACTATAATTAAATAAAGCGAAATAAAGTTTATTTGCTTTTAGAGTTAACTAATATTACATGAATTTATTAAAAAATAATAATGAATAATATTATTAGAATCATATTATTAATTAATTATGTTATATTATCTTAATATCAAAAGAAACTGCAGGTTGTACTTAAATTTTTGATTAAAATTGTGGGTTAAATTATAAAACTTGTTTACTAGTCTCACAAATTTAGTGAAACCGACCTTTATATTTCACCTCTAATGAAAAACAAATTTACATAATTATTTTTCACTCTAAACAGAAGGTAAAATTTTCTAAGTTCTTTTCCTCTTAAAGACAAATTGTTTCAACAACTTAAATCCACAATTTACACAAACTGAAAAACGTTTTTTTTTTATAAATTAAATACGTCCTGCTCGGGTTCAAAGACATAGCTTATGTAGGTCTTTGGTGAAAGCCAGTTATATCATTAGAGTTATTTTCTTCATATATTTGATTACTGGCTTAAAATCTTTTTTTTTAATGTGCTGCATTTCGGTGGCTAAGCCTTTGAAAACACGGCAAGTCTTCAAGTGTGTGAGCCCTTTTATTGGCAACATCTAGCGGCGGCACTTGCAATCTAATTTTTGACGCTTGAATTTATCTAATTCAAGATGTTCAGGTTTTCAGGATATTTAATATTGCCGATTATTGATTATTAATATTCTTCCATCTTTTACGTCACAAAACTTAAGACTTTGTTCACTTTATTTTAATGCAAAGCGACTATTATTATTTATCTCGAAGTCTTTAGCAGAGCCAGAACTGAAACTCGGCTTAAAATCAGTCATGCAGAAGCACACGTGGCCGATCTTGTCGACATGATTTAGAATTACGAGACCTGTTTAGCAATTATTAAAAAAAACTACATTAAAAGGCACTAAATCTCTCTCTCGACAGAATTCTTCAAAGAAAAGATAAATGTTTTTGTGTGAGACTTAAAAGAAAATCTCTTTACTCAAATATAATTGATCTTCCAACTGCCAATATAAGTATGTAATGATGATTCGATGGTCATAAATATTAATCGAGTTCTTTGAATAAGTTGCAATAAATGAATTACCGTAATAAAGTTGACACATTTTAATTAAATCAAATATATATATATCTACGACTGATTTCATCTAAGCAAAGTGATTACCATCTAATGAAAAAAAAATGGTGTTACAAATGAAAAAAATATCTTTTGCTTAAAAAAAGAGGCGAAGAAAAACATACGAGACTATCTATCATAAACGTCACAACTTTCTGCACTTAGAAATGTGGTCTTTTTTTATTTATCTACACTTATAACTAACATGATTTCTTTGATATATCGCTTTCATCACAGACTTGCAATACACAAATAAAAAAAATTGAATTCACAAAATTTTTCTAACTTCGGGCATTATTTTTGAAAAAATTGTACCCAGTGCGACCTTCGTTGAACAAGATATATTGAATTTATGCTGCGGGGAATGTTTTCGAAGCATCCTCAAAATTCCTCGAGGATTAAGAAGTTCGTGCTCTCATTCTTTAGGTATTGGAGGGAAGAACCCTCGAATTCGCATCACTGAGATTAAATCATCAGCAGTGCCTATCCTAGCAAGTGTGCAGCGCGTGCACCGCACTCGGACGACTGAAATTCTAAAAGATTCAAGCAAAATTTTTTACAAATTTCTCAAAATTAAATTTATAATATGTCGAATAAATATGTTGAATTTTAAATAAAGTTATTGAAAAATCGAAATAAGTCTCGATTTCCCGATATCGTAGCAGAGTTTAAGAAAACTAGAACGCTAGTGCACAATGGGTTGTTGGTCCGTAGTACATTAATGTCTGCTCTTTTTACACATCCTTCATTTGGTAGCAAAATTCGTGGCAGAGCCGGCAATACCACAAGCAAATGCTTTTTTATCAGCGGCACTAACGGTGAACTATGGATCGATTCTTAACAAAGGTGTCTCAAAAATGATTTTTTGCGGAAGTTGCTTTACGAAAATATTTAAGTTACTGTTAACATATTACCTAAGACATAGGGGTATTTAAAATCAAATATGCAATGGGCTTGATTCATGAAGTCACATGATAAAAACAAACACGTGTTTTCCATTGAATTCAAAACAAACATTAAACTAATTGTACTTGTTGTTCTATTTGTAAAACTCGGATAAAATTTCAAATTTCATATTTGGGTAAAGATGTTTAAATGTTAGGGAAAAAATTTCTTCAAAAGATTTTTAAATTAAAAAAGTCGTATTTTATACTTATACTTTTAAATAAAATGCATTTTGTATACATATGTACTTTTTAAGAGAAAATTTCTGCAAAGAGCAAAACTTGGCAACACCGGAGCGCGTGAACTGATTAGTTGGAAACACAAGATAGTTTTTATCGTGTGACTATGACGTCACATGAGTTTTTGAATTGATTGGTTAGAATCATGTGGCTTTCACTATCATGTGACTATGACGTCACATGAGTTTTTGAATCGATAGGTTAGAATCACGTGGCTTTCACTATCATGTGACTATGACGTCACATGAATCAACCTCATTGGGGAAATTGAAAGCTATCTGTTTAATAACAGCCCTACAATTCAGAAAAACAAAATAGAGAAAAGAAGTGATTTTCGTGTCTATTTACAATTTTTGTTTTACTCTTATACAGGTAGATGAGTTTATAACGTGAAACGTTATTATTCAAAATATGGAAAATTCTCCAGAGAGGGTGGCAACATTACATCTTTGCAAACGGGTGGCTGACTTCCTATGATCGGTCCTGACCATCAGTAACAGGGAAGGCGCGGCGGATAGAAAACTGCAAAATTATTTGAATTGAATTCCTTATGTTAAAATAAATTTTGTTTCAAGAGAGAGGCTATCTTCCCATAAAAATAAGGTTTTGTTTCCCATTTTAATGGCTGTAACCAGTGGCGCACACAAGAGGGGGCCTGGTCCGGACCCCCCCCAAAGCCCTTGATTTTTTTTTCGGATTGATTATAATTCTAAGTATATAGTACGTAAAATTTAATTAAGAGTATCTGTTATTAATGATTAATTTTATTAATTAATGCTAATTATTTATTCAATAATTTGTTTTTCAGTGTGTTTTGTTCCCGAAAATCGACAAAATGAAAAAGAGCATAATACAAGAATGGTGAACTTTCGACCCCGGACCCTCCCCTTGAAAAATTCCTGTGTGCACTACTGGCTGTAACTAATATTTGGTATACTTTTGTTGTTTTTGTTGCGGATGAGTAAGGGAATATTAACGTCGCACTGTTCAGCAACACGAGGGCTTTTGGAGAAGGACCTCGTCATTTTGAGCCATGTCAAGTGACGAAGACGACACCTGATCTGGACCTCCACTACGTTAACGTGAAGAGTGTGAGCTCCAAAATATTTGGCACGCATCACAGCTACATGACTCCGTGTACTCTAGTGATACTGGGGGGAGGGTTTTATGTAGGAAATAGTTCTAAATTTAGTTCTATTCTTTAAATCAATTCAATCCAATGTATATACGGTCACGAAGTTTGGTTCCCTCTACTTCACGACAACTACTGGGTTTATGCTCTATGACTCTGTTCTTACATTCTACTACTATTTTCTTACTACAAAAATTCGCTTTATACTTAACCATCTAACCAGAACCATTCGTCTCTCAGACAGGGATGATTTGCTCTGATGCCTGTAGATGTGGCTCTGTTATGTGATTTTGGGGTGGACTCTACCGAGTGAGAGGGTCATGTGGTGGCACATGGCGATTTTTTTCAACTACAGCCCTCTACCAGAAGGATATTTCTATAGTTTTTTCGTGTTCGGTATTATTATTTTTAATTTCTTTTACATGAATATAAATCATTTTTAATCAGTTTTTATAAAAATACTAGTCACAATTCTAGTGATAAAAATATATTGTTGCGCTTGATTTAACCCCACACATCTTATTTAAGCCATACTTAATTTCTTGAGTTATAAGGACATTTAAACAGTCCTTAAGGTACTAAAATTTTTTTAAAAAAATTACGTACCCGTCTATCAGACGCATGTTTCTGCGTGCGGCAAAAAAAAATTGATGTTCCGCCCAGAGGATTAAATATGATTCTAATATTACAAAAGAAGAATAAGTTTAAAAACGGACCATCTTTGTTTTGTTTAATTTATTATTGTTTTCTGGTAACGAGTGTTCCTATGACTCCAACTTTTAACAAAAATAGAAAACAACGATATGTACTATTAAACTAAACACAAGTCATAAAAATGATGCTCGGCTATTCCCTGGACAGAGGTTGCAGGAAATTGATTTTCAAACCCATGCGCTATTGAATCACTGCAAACCGACGCCCCTCATCCCTTTCAACCTCGTGTCATTCGTCTTTGGATAGAACAGCAGGAATCACGATTCGTGGACAGGACTCGCCTCTTTCGCAGCACGATCCATCACGGTAATCACCCCGATAGTGAAGCCCGCTATTACTCCCAACCATAACCTAGTGTTGACGCATTTTGCAACGATCATTTGTTTGTTAGTGCCTCTTTTTCCGTCATAGGATTCTAACAGTAGGGTGGATACAGTCGAGAAGCTATCGATGTTTTCATATATTCGCGAAAGAAATAAAATGGCATTTTTTTCCTCACTTCAGAATTGTATGGGCATAACCAAAGACTTTACCCTCTAAAATTGAATTTCTAAAATACAGGGGTTTGTCAAGTTCTCATGTAAAAGGTAGGGGGATTGAATATTGACTTCCCCTTTCAGCTGAGGGCTTTTGGGGGCCCCGTCATTTTGAACCATGGTAAAGTAACTGAATGAACCAGCGGCACCCCCCCCCTCCTAACTACCCCCCCCACCTGGGAGGACGTTTGAGTTCTAAAGGCGGGACTTTTAGTGGTACTGGGCTCCGAACCCTTTACAAAGGGCCCGCCACGATCCCATACCTTTACCCCCTACCCCCGGCCCCAAGTTCTCTGAATGAGTAGGTTATCTATTAAGGCGTAGTCAGTGTCATCAGATAACGGATCAAAACTAAAAATTACCGCCCCAATGGTTCATTTTGTAAATTTAATTACTACAAAAAAAAAAAAGTCTGAAATTGTTTCTATCTTTTAAAATAATTTAATTCTGTTGCTGTTGTTGTTACTTATGTCACCTGATTGACAGTAACATCAAATCAAGGCCCACGAAATTCATCGCGGCTAAGGGCTAGATTTCTACGCCTGTCAGTAGCCGTAGCTTTGAGCACCAGGCAGGTAACAGTACGATTTTGCTCAGTCCCACCCCAATTTTGAGGGTCAGGGGCCTCCCACCAACCTCACGAGAGGACTTGCGGTTTAGGAATTAAAGTACCCCCATACCGTGAAGGCACTATACATTACAAACAACCATGTCTGGGATTCGAATCCAGGCCCAACCGCACCGCAGTCAGCGCCACTAACCACTCTACCGGATGGGCGGCCCTGTTTTTATATTATTTATTAAAAATAAATGCACAAATAAAAAATATTTCAAAAATCTTTAATGCAATCAGACGAATACAATTAACTAGATTTGAGAATACAAGCAGAAGAAATTCCCCCATAAATTTTCATTCAAAATCATTTCTAACTTACAATATAATTTAGGCAGTGGCTTACGCAGAGGTGGGATTTGGAATTCAAACTCGACTCACAAAATTATTTTGTGTTACGCAATTAAATTCAGCAAGAGGAAATTTTAAATAAAAATAAGGAATAATTTTGCATGAGAAAAATAAATGTATTTGGACAAATATAACAAGAATTCCGTACAAAAATAGAATAAATAAGACGAAAAATATTGAGATTGAAATTTGGGTTAGAATTTTGGTGCATCCTAGCAGGATCATTTGAGAATAGTTTATTGAACAGCACCACTCGACTTACTAGAAGGTTCGTAGATTAAAGTGTGGATTAAGTAATAAATAAAATAGACATCATTTAAACCGCTTGGTTTTCTTAACGCTGAAAATTATACCTAATAATACCTAACAGTATTTTATTGCGATTCAAGTATGAATAAAAACTTTAAACATTCATAATAATTAAATCTAAATAAAAAGAGTTGTAATGTTCAAAATAAAATCACATTTTTATTATTATTATTATTATTTTGGCTTCTTTTTCAAATCTTAGTTTTCAAACAAGTTTTTCGAACCATTTTATTTTAATAAATGAGGTCAACATTGTCCAGAATATCTCTTAGTTGACGATCCTCCTATATTGAAAGGGGGAGATGTTTCTTTCAAAATTAGGTTTTTCAATGAATAACATAATTATGAAATGAATAACATAATATTCAGTCTTATTAATTAATACTGAAGCAGGAATTACCTACTTCAAGAGAAGAACAAGAATGTGAACACGCAGAAGAACTCTTGTCAAAAGACTTGGGCAACCGACACGGTGAAAATTTCTATTAAAAAAACTGACGCCGCCGAGACGAAGATAATGACTCACGACTTCTTCCTATTATTATCATTTTTTTTCTTTATCTATAAACATGAAAAGTTTCAATTATTCGGGAAATAGATTTCCAGCCCCCATAGGGAAATGCGAAGACAGTTTTGAATTAGGAACATCCACCCTTTTCTCACGAAATGCGTAAGATTGTGTAAAAGGTGTCGGGAAAAATATGAGGGTGTGTAGCCGGGCCTTTGCCCTGACCCAAACACGTTCCTGATTGATTTGCATCCATAGTTCAGAGGAAAATAAAAGATTTCGTGCCCAGAGTTCGGGAACGGTAGCGCGTTCGGTTTATAAGTTCATCACGTAGAGGTGTGGGAATGAGTACAATACTTTATTTTAGTCAACGTCACGATGGGAATCTTGACGACGACAGGGAGAGAGAAATAAACTAAAAAAACTCTTCCACCAACATGCATTAGTTACTGTCTGCAAACACAACCACACTACGAAGAATTGACGGATATTGAGGCTTATTTTCAAGTGGAAGACTTTTCTCTTATATCAAAAATAAATAAATACATAAAACAAAATAAAAGTGTTCTGATTATTATACATAATATATATAAAGACGTGGCGAGAGTGTAAGGAATTTCTTTATCTGGATCGCTATTTGGATGGCAGATGTAATATGGCTGGTATTGATGACAGTCTTGTTGACAGATAATCCACTTGATTTAACATTTAGACACTTGAACAACACACACACACAAACAAACAAAGATGGACATAGCACAAATACAACAAACGCACGTACTACATTTTGACGAAGACAAAAAAAGGGCAGAGAGATTTTCCAGAGAGTTTCTCGGTTTTTATACAAAACGGCACCGAAAGTACAAAAAACTCACATGACTTCCATGGACGGAGCTTGTGATTGGTGGAAAGACATCGAACAAGAATATCTTATGTAAGTTTAATTTAAATAAGCTGAGGTTTTTTGATTTTTAAGAGATACCTGTTTCGGTTATTCCTGTCAAGTGGGCAGCCAATAAATATTTACATTAGAGTCCTGAAAGTAAGTACGGACCATTACAAACTAAAATGTTGTTAAGGATGAAATTAAAAGTAATTATCACACACACATTATGTATATATAAATTTTTTTAGCTGAATAGAATGAGAAGGAAATTTTTAAACGTAGTCATCAACTTGAAATTTCAAAGTGATTGGGCATAACTTAAGAAAAAAGAAAAGATATGACAAATTATATGATCTATCTGGGATATGCAAGCTAATCCATCCAAAGGATTCCTTCGTCGGACAAAAAATTGTCCACTTGTTGAGTACAATATGGCCTGGATTTTCCATACCTCTTTTGATACCCTGCCTCGTAGGTGTGCGATATTGCTTTCAGTCAAGGGAAACCATACCAGTTATTAAAATTCATTTTTATTTGAAAAACCACACACATTTTTTTTTTGTCTGTATAAAATGCATGAACAGTGCATTTTTTGTTTACCGACAAATATCGTTAATGAAACTTAATTATTTTTTGGTCTTCATTTCATTTTTTCTCATATCTTACAATATCTTTACATCATATAACAGTGAACAAAACATTTCTTCATTCGCAGTTTATATCCAAAATCGTAATATCCCCTAATTGTTTTCAGAAATGTATACTCACTTCCAAAAGTTAAGCACGGAGAGGAAAATGCTAATTTCCGGAAGCCAATCAGAATTGAAGAGGATGCAATTCGCTGCAGAGGTAGATGGAGGTATGCAAATATGTTAGGTAACAGCCAATCGTGCTTTCATGTCAAGAAATATGCAAAAAGTGCAGTCTTATAAGAAGACAGCTTTATGAAGGGTTACATAAATTGATTGTAAGTGCTGATAGAAGGAGTTTAAAACTTTCGTACAATTTGTTTTCAAGACATACGTGTTTCTATGACTTCCAGAAAACGAATGGGAGATTCTGAGCGCTTGCGTGCTGTGGGGCGTATTGAAGCAGGACAATCAATCACAGATGTTGCTCTTTTCTTCGGCGTTCATCATTCTGTAATTTTACGTTTATGGAAACAATTCCAAACCACACAGACAGTTGTTCGAAGGCCCGTAGGCGGTCGCCCAAGGGTTACAACCCCCACGGAAGATCGATATATTGCTATTGTAGCCAAGCGGAATCGCAGAGCGACCTCCACACGTGTGACATCTATGGTTACAGCATCCATTGGCAAGGCTATATCTGCAGCTACTGTACGTCGAAGATTACATATGAATGGACTATATTCCCGGATACTTCGAGTTTGTGTTCCTCTATCCGTCCAATCAAGAGGGGCACGATTAAAGTGGTGCGGGGAACATGGCAATTGGACTGTGTTTGACTGGGGCAATGTCATGTTTACTGATGAGTCAAGACTTGCTCTGGAGCCAGATGACAAGCGTATAAAGATATGGCGTAAACAAGGAACACGCAATCAGCCCCAAAACATCACCGAACATCACGCATTCTGAGGCGGAAGCATTATGGTGTGGGCAGGGATTTCATTAGGATACCGCACCGACCTGCACATCTTTAAACGGGGTTCTGTGACAGCTGTCCGGTATCGAGATGTAGTCCTAGAACCCATTGTGAGATTGTACGCTGCAGCAGTTGGCCCTACTTTTGTTTTAATGGAAGATAACGCACGTCCCCATAGAGCTGACATTGTCGATGACTACCTGAAGAGTGAAGGAATTGCGCGTATGACATGGCCAGCATATTCGCCCGACCTTAATCCCATTGAAAATCTTTGGGATGCTCTCGGCCGTGCTGTACCTTCACGTTTCCCACCTCCAGCCACTCTTATTGAGCTGGAAACTGCTCTACAAGAAGAATGGCGATATGTTAATTCTGCGGTGGTTGACCACCAATTGAAAGCATGGTCAGAAGGTGTAAACTTTGCATACAGATGAGGGGGGATCATATACCCTATTAATGTCCTTTTTTCATTTTATGCTGTTTATTTTCACTTTATACATAATTTTGTTTAAGTCTCCAGTATGACATTATCTGATAACTTGCAAAAATTTAATATTGTTTTCATTTCTATATATAATTATAGATTTTGTTTTATGTATAAATATATATGCTACTTTACTGCCAAATTTTGTATCAATCAAAGCAATATTTGTTGATTTTTTTGCATTTTACATCTTCGTGCTTAACTTTTGGAAGTGAGTGTATATTCATCACAATAAGTGTGGCAATTAACAATTATGTCCAGGAAATGACCCATATTTTGAAAAACAAAGTAACGCCAAAAAATTATAAATCAACAAAAAACACCTAATCGAATGTCTTCTCTCTCTCTCTATATATATATATGAATTTCTCTTCTTGTATCTGATATTTACATTTACTTTGAACATAAAATTAGATAAGCTTCTCTTATCGGTTAAACTGAATGTTCATTTAATGGAAAACTGAAAACACACGTAGCAAGCACATGTGTTGATCAAAAATAAGAATACATTAGCATTATAAATATTATTCTGAATGGACGTTTCAGACACAAGACGTCTTGCAAAATAAGGAACATATTTTTCTTTTTTAAAAAATAATTTGATTTGATTTTCTTTTAAAATTAACAATGCATTCTGAAGCTGCAGGGGGATATTGGTAAAATACTTCGTAATCTTAAATCCCGATAAAATGACGATGATGACATTTGTGCTGGCATCCCACTATTCAAATTTTCACATCACGCCAACGTGGGGAGTTTCAGTTCCGGCATATTTAGAATCTTCAAAACAGGTTTTAAGAGGCACCAGGACTCAGCATAGATGGTAACGAGCTCGTGACCATGACTGCTTGTCCACCTCAGTCATGCGGATTTCAAACAGAAACGTGCAGAGCAATAAAATATTCAATTCGCTGTTTTAGTATAAAAATATATTACTACAGAGATATGTTTTTCTACTTCAAAAAAAGAATCTGAATTTGGATCCTATTTTGTAACATGAAATGAATATAATTAAAATAATACCATCGATATGAAGTTAAGTACGTGCGCTCCATACTAATCATGACTTACTTGTTTTGCATTTCTGCATTTCAAACATAGCTATAAAAACACCAGGAAAAGTTGCAGAAAGTAGAAAGTATTTTTTTAACAACTTAATTCATACACCAAAGGAAGAGAAAATAAGCAGATAAAATAAATGCAGAAAAATAACTGAAAAATGATAGCGGCTGCTTTCAAACTTTACATATACCCATATTACCAAACTCTAATGAAGACAGATATATTCATATGTATATTTTATGATGCATTTACTGCGAAGATTGTCCTAAATAACATCCACATTTTGGAGAAAGGCACAGTTGTTAAGAGTTGTTTATTTATGGAAATGAATCTCTCTACGCGGTATTAATTTCCATCGCTTCGTCTCATAGAGGGTGGGGATGCCATCAACTCGCTTTTTAAGGGGTGTCGGCCTCATATTCAAATGTTAAACTTGGGTAACAGATTAGCATAGGTGTAAACAGACTCCATAATTAGATGGCAACTGGTTGACCTGTTGCCGTAGCACAATTGGGTTGGAAAGAACTATAAGAAGGTCGGATTCGATTACGGATAATATAGAATGGAAGTAGCCAGTCGTCTATTGTATAGAGATGGTAAGCGAAAATTTTGAAAAGGAAAAGGGCTAATTTAACATGAGATTTATGAAGAGAAATTTTCCTTTTAACTGGCGGTAGGAGTGTTTATCGATTCTTCCTGGGTAGGTGGTTAGGCTTGATAAATGATGGGACAATCAAAAAGACCAATAAAGGGAGAAAAAAGGAAATTCGTTTTAAAGCATATGCAATAAATTTTTTTAATGGGATGAGAGCGGTGACCTACACAAGGGGGAGGGGGAGGTCCTCAGGTCCGGACCCACCCCAAATCACTTGATTTTTTTTTTCGATTGGTTATAATCCTATGTATATAGTACGTAAAATTTCATCAAATATTTTTATTAATAATTTTATTAATTAATGCTGATTATTCATTCAATAATTAATTTTTTACTGTTTTTTGTTCTCGAAAATAGACAAAATTAAAAGAATATGTTGGGCGGCGTATTGGAGAATGATACGAGAATAGCGGATTTCAACCCTGACCCTCCATTGAAAAATTCCTGTGTGCACTACTTCATGATAGTATTGGCCTTTTCAACATTACCGTAATATCCGGCGTATAACGCGCACTTTTTACACACAAATAAAATGATCGAAGTTTAAGGGTGCGCGTTTTACGCCATGTATAAAAACGAGACCTTCAAAAATTCAAAAAGATAAGCATAAAAAACAAATTAGACTTCTACCTAGATGGAAATACTGTTTATTTAAAAGAAACGACACTCCTTATGAACTTAAAGGATTGTAGTTCTAGAGTATACTATGTTTTTCTAAGTTTTAGAATAATACTTCGAATTAAGGACTTGAAAACACAAGAGCATTACGCACCTACATTTCAGGTTTCTTCTAAAAAATGGGGCGCGCATTACATGGCGAATATACCTAAAAGATTAAAAATTGCAGCTGAAAAGTTTTGGTGCGAGTTATACGCTGGATTTTACGGTAATTAAATATTATGAATTAATTTTTTTAAAGCTTATTAGAGTGAAATTTTTGCATAAATATATTTGCATTTTACAATAAAAACCAAAATTCCCTTTAAAACATTGCAGTTTAAATCACATCATTTATCTCGCAGATACACTATGTATAAACGCTCTTTTAAATATGTCGTGACTCGTTGATCACGGATGGGAGAGGGTTAGAGGAACAAAAAGACATAATCTTAGAACCGCTACTTTTATCCAACTTTTAACACTGAAGAATGCACTTTAATAACCAAACCCGAGGATCAATGAGAATTATTAATCCGCAGCAATTCGAATATATGGAAGTACTTATCTGAATTATTCTCTTGTAGGATTCTCTGCTTTCCACTTGCCAACTCGTTTAGCCCTAGTGGACGTTTTCCATGTTCTCGTGGATCCTTGTACTAGATTTAATATTACAATGTGTGACCACCGGTCGTTCCACTTTTGATCAACTTTTGACCATTATCTCGCCTACTCAACGATTGGCACTTAAATAGAAGTTTTCCATTGCATAAAATCAAGTCATCTCTATGGAAAGGGGTTTTCAAGCTAAAATCACAGTTTAAAAGAGTATTTTTCCCAAGAGGATTATAGTAGAAGCCGAATAGAACCCGTTACAAATTAATATATAAGATTTTTTTAGAAATTTGATTTGATTTTATGTAAAGACCCAAAATATTAGCCAAGAAGTAATTACAGTAATTTCGTATCAATGCTTTTAACTGCATGTCATTTAAAACTCGATTCATTCATACGTATAGCCATTTGAATTAGTATATAAAAAAAATATAGTCCATACAAATTAACTGGCATAATTTGACGCAAAATCTCTCTTTCTGCCTTTGAATTATATTGACATGAAAAACGTCACACACATATTTTACAACGATTTGCGCATATTATTTTGGTTTTGTTAATTTTTGATATTAATTCATTTTGTCTGTTGGCATGGTATAGATATAAATAGAGCTTTATATCCATCGTGATTCATCTGTTCATTTAAGACTCTTTATTTAATGTTAAAGAATAAGACCCAAATTTGGAAAAATTTTCAGACTTAAAAGAGCTGAAACCAGTTGCGCACACAGGAATTTTTCAAGGGGGCGGGGGGTCCAGGGTCGAAAGTCCTCCATTCTTGTATCATGCTGCTTTTGATTTTGTCGATTTTCAGGAACAAAGAACAATAAAAAACTAATTATTGAATAAATAATTTGCATTAATTAATGAAATTAATCATTAATAGCAAATATTTAATTGAATTTTACGTACTATATACTTAGAATTATAATTAATCGGAAAAAAAATCAACGGCTTTGGGGGATACGACCTAGGACCCCCCCTTATGATGCGCCACTGGCTGAAACAATTATATTTTATTTAGGCTTCACTATGCTACAGAGAGCAGCATATTTTATTATACTCCTCATTTTTATTTGAGTTGATGTATTTTTTCCTGGTATAAAATCTGTTTTGCATTTTCCCCGATTCCGTAATGCTAAATGAGCCATCTTTTACGTATCAAAAGTGATAAATAAATTATCTATGGAATATTTTGAAATTTTAAAAGCACTGTATTGTAAACAGATGTATTAATTACATTGTTGCAAATCTTAGAAAAACAGATATTATTCTGTCTGAAAATGAGCTCCGCTGCTTAGTTTAGGCTCTTATACATATGGCGAAGACAACCTTAAGTGCTTTTGTATTATATCTGGAAAATTAAGAAAACTTATAAATCCGTGAAAAAACATATATATTTAATAAAATAGGTAGAATCATTTCGAATGAAACATTTCAGGATTATTAATGTTTCAATAATTTAATGTTTAAGTACATTGTGAGACAAGTCAGGTGTGTAATCTATAGCATGAAATAATGAGAACGGTTTATAATCCTCTCTTTTATGATCGCGCTAACTGTTTTTTGTATGACACACAATATCCTTAACTAAGATATAAATAGAGCTTAAACAAATAAAATATTAACAAATATAATAAAATATTTATTTGTAACAAATAAAATACAACTTTAAACAAATAAAATATAACTAAACAAATAAAATATAACTTTAAACAAATAAAATATTTAGTTGTAATTACCATATTGTTAAAATGTTGACATTATTCAAATTATTTCACTCAAATCACAAAGTTAAGCGTTTACATAAATATAATTTTTATTCTTGTACAGGGGCGTAGCCACCACCGTATGAGCCGTATCAATGATAGGGGGCCCCCAAGCTAGAGGGGGTCCAATAACAGTGTTATCATATCTAAAAAAGGGCCCGAAGGAATTTTGATACAGGGCCCACTCAGAGCTAGCTACGCCAGTTTTCTTGTAATGCAAGGTAAATTTTTTCTTTGCAATAAGAAAATTATAAACTTAATTTAATGTCTTGGGTAATATATAATTTAAAACTTCTTTTTTTAAGAAAATAGAATGCTGAATACTTTAAGATCCTGATGCTTATCTAACTCGATAAATTGTTTTATTGATTATTTTTCAGACATATGAAATATTATTTAAAAAAAAATGAAAGCTGTTTAATGAGGATTATATATCTTGTTTTCTTACGCTACTCTTATATAGCCGGCCAAAAACTTTTCAATGATCGATTTGCATAATTGAAATTACACGCCGCTTGCAAAACAATACAAAAACAATTAAAATCCTAAAATGGATTCGGAAAACAAAGAACAATGATTTCAGCAATTCACCATTGTTAGCAGACTTTATACCTTAAAGATTACCTCACTTATATCATTTTAATCGCTTAAATGAAAGCAAGATGAAATCATTACATAGGTTCCCCAAAAGAACCAAGTTCAAATGATGCAGACCATTACGCAATTAAAGAATACATTACAGCATTGCCTTTCGTCAATATTTGAAAATTACCATCGCAAATTGATACAATGGATCTCTATTATCCATACTGATTTTCATAATTGGAAAAATTACAAATGAAAATCAATTCGCCAGTTCGAATGTGCCAACGGAGCGTAATGATTTTCTCTCTCTCTCCGCAACATTTCCCAAACGAAACTTCACACAAAAAGAATAACAGACACCTCAGAGCGTATTTGAAGCAATAACCCTTTGATCTATTGTATGAGCCGACCTTACGGCCACCACCCCTCGAGGGATGGGTGTTCGACATTTATCGTTTGCAGTTTTTCTTTTTTCCCCACTACTCTCCGTCTCCCATGACCGGTTCTCTCGGATAAATCATCTGTGGGTCGGAATCTTTTTAAGTGGGTCATCCCATAAGGGTGAGAAATAATGAGAAATGAATCAAATGGCACTTTTTTTAAGTGTTGCTGTGTGCACTACGTCATGGTGGACGTATATGGGACGCGCTAGACTGGCTAATGAGAGGAGCGGGAGAAATTATTGATTCGGATGAGGCAATAATTCTTTAATGTAATTAGAGAGTCAAAAAGAATCATTGGAGAGCAACACCCAGAGATACGAATGGCATTCAGTGCAGGACAGCTTACACGATTGAGGAATGTTTCCTTCATAAAGGGTTTAAATGATTATGAAAATCATTACTACATACACAATGGATTTTCGATTACTTGAATAAACAAGAGAAGTAATTTTCTTCATGTTGAGAAGTGATTTTTTTTTTGTTAGGCAATGAAATTAGGGGAAGAAAAGTTTATTTGTGAAATTAATGATGTCAATAAGTTTGAATCAAAACAAAATTACATACATTACAAAAATACCCCTCCCCCCATTCTACGTAACCGATTTAGAGAAGTAATTTAATAATTCAATGAACAATAGCCATTCTCTTCAACTTAATGTTCATTTTTTTATAAAAAATTCTTTTAAAAAATTTGTATTGATGAGAATTGATTTATTATTGTAATTGTGAATTGATTTATTATTGTAATTGTGAATTGATTTATTATTGTAATTGTGAATTGATTTATTATTGTAATTGTGAATTGATTTATAATTGTATTGGAGAAGCTCGTACATATGAAGTGTGCCGTTTTACAGCAATTTATAATTCTTTTCCGCTCTATTTTCTTATCTTTAATATTAAGTACCTTTATGAACTTAGATTCCTGTTCATTCTTCAGAAGAATTTGTACATTACATATCTAAAAATAATATATTATTACTGAATAAGCAGAAGTAATTCATATCTTTAATTCAGAATTTTCACCATTTTTATTTACAGTCGTAGTTTTGTATGCCCAAGTTTGCGGGTTCGACCGGGCTCAAGTCGGTGGATTTTCATGAGGCAAAAAACCAACAGCGTCCCTGTCGTGTGATTATGTGGCCTTTAAAAGATCCCTTGAGTGCCTGTTTGGCTTGAATGCTCTCGGCTAAATTAAATTTCAGTAAAATTTCGCATCGTCAAAGCTCATGTGTCTTCCTCTGGGGAGGAAACTGAGCGTCAAAATTACATTGTGGCAATTGATGTATACCTATATGGTGCTGCAGTAAAAAGTAATACCAGCTCCTGGGGAATGAATGTACAGGTTTGCAATGGTAAAAATATCAATTTCAGCCCCAATTGAAAAAAAAAAAGAATTATAGTCATGGAAAATTTTGAGTATTTGTTAATTATTTATCTAGTTAAGCAAACGCTGCCTCATATCAAGAATTATTTTTACGTTTTGCATTGATTTTTATTACAATAGCGTACGTTGGGGGTATGAACCCCTCCCATGACCAACAGATTTTTAATTTTTACTCGGTGCATTCTCTTACATTTTATTTTAAAATATAACCTCTCCCTATGAAAATAGTTTGTGTACATCACGGTTTTGTTAACATATTAAGTTTAATTTTATTTTTCTTTCGTTCATTTATTTTTATAGTTCAGAAAAATCCACCAAGGGGAAAAAAGACCTTATAATTTGAACGCATTTAATTTATAAATCTATGAACTGTAATGCCCTTAAATAATTCCTACGTTAAAATAAATCATACTTCTTCTAGAAAACTTGAACAATTTGTATTAGGGCTTTACTAGGGTAATGAATTTAATAAAAAGCGCTATGATTTCAATTGTTGTTCAATGCTTTTTTTTCAAAGGACAATATTATTTAATCCGGATCAGTTTTTTTGGAGGAGAATAGTGCCCAATCAATAATTCAAAGTTTTATTTGGTTTCTTAAAGTAATGGTAATTATGAAGCACTTTTTAAATTTCGACATCTAATACCTCTGGAAAAATAAAAAAAAAAAAGTTTAATTAGTTGATGAACAGTTTCATGAGAACTAGGTCATAAAGTCGCTTTATGAACTAAATAACAGGAAAACAATATGAAGACTGTTATTTTAGAACACAGAATACGTTATGTTAATTATTTAATGAATAATAGTATGATATACTCAGCATTAGCAGTCACACAAAGATTTCAATGTTCTTTGAATTCCCATGCTTAATTGGATCGCTTCGGTTAACAATAACGCTCGATTACATATTTGCGAGCATATAGTTTGTTTTAAAGTGGCGAAACTTCTAAGTCCACTTAAGTTACATAACACTGAAAATCATTCATAAAAACTATACATTTCACCGTTTTAAGGGGAAAAAATGAAATAGTATGAGTTAAAGATAATTTGTATGCAGAGAATCCGGCAACGTTTCTTCAGTTAACATCCAAGCATGCAGATCAGAATCTGATTATCAAAATTTAACAACAATAAGAGGTAAATTGCTTTTTTTTTCATTCATAAAAATTATTTATAAAACGTTTAATTTATAAAACAGTAAGCATTTACTTTAAAATAAGTAATATAAAAATAAATTTTAAGTCAATTCCTACTAAGAAACAACAAAGAAAATTTTTATTTTAGTTACTTTTTATCAAATAATTACGATTAATATAAATATGTATATACATATGATAGAATCACTATATTAAGTAGCAATTAATTTTTATTAATTATCATTAAAGTATCATTGTCATCCAAACCAATCGTGCCTTTAAAAATTCAATTCAACTGAATGCTTTAAAACGTGAGAAAAAAAATCTTTTACAATTTTGACCCAAGTCTCTTAAAATGAAGCCAACGTGTCTGTATCTCTGTAATTCATTAAATAATTAGTTTCAGTCAATTAATTTTAATTAATTATAGTTAAATTATCGTATTTTCACCCAAAACAATCTTGTATAGAAAATTTCAGCTGAAATGAGTGCTTTAAAATGTGAGAAAAACCTTTTGACACAAGTCTCCAAAATGGTCGGTAAGTCGCCAAAAATGATGCCAATGTGGCTGTATCTGTAATTCTTTGAATATAATTAGTTGTAATCAATTAATTTTTATTAATTATAATTAAATTACCGCATCGTCATCCAAAACAATCGTATATACAAAATTTCAGCTCAATTGAGTGCTTTAAAATGTATTTATTTAACGATTGAAAATTTGAACAATATATAAAATATATCGAGAGAGTGAGCTAAATAGTAGGAATTGAAAAAAACCATGCACACAACCAAATATAATGCGTTTAAAAAGACTTCAAGCTACAACATAAATTCAGTTAAGGTATCCAACTACGTTCGGAATCGTGATTTTAAAAAAGCGCATGAATGGATAATTTTCATGATATTTAGTGTCACAGATTAGAATACAAGTACAAAATTGTTTTAAGGACATTTTGACAAAAAAAAATTTATTTAAATACAATATTTCGGCAAAAAATTAACTTAGAATAATTTCAACTAGAATTTTTGAAATATATAACTTAGAAGTGGGTTTATCCATATTTTACGACAACAGAGGGGAGCAATTTTAAGAAAAAAACGCCAATAATTATTTAAATGGGCGGTAACTCTGAAAATAATGCGAATTTTTCAAAAATTCTAGTTGAGCCTCTGTAGAGAGGTCTGAGCTATATACAGGCAAAATATTATCATATCAGAAGCATTTTTCCCAAAAGAAGAATATTTGGAAAAAAGATTATTCTAAGTTAATTTTTGCCAAAATATTGTATTTAAATAATTTTTTTGTCAAAATGTCCTTAAAACCATTTTATACATGTATTCTAATCTAAGTGACACTAAATATCATGACAATTATCCATTTTTGCGCTTTTTTAAAATCACGGTTCCGAACGTAGTCGGATACCTTAAGTTCAAAATTTAAATCCAAGCCTGGGACTATCAAATTAAAGATGGTATTAGATATTGTATAAAGGAAGTGTACAATAATGCCTTCACTCACTACATTAACTCAACACATCCTAGTTTTTCTCTTTAATCGACACTTCATTGTTTTCAGACCGAATAATTTTAAAAAAATAAAAGAGAGAAAGAAAAACTAAAAGATTTTTTTAAATCTCTTCTTTATTTTCATAGGTCAACTTCTGAAAATCAATTCGGTTTCGGTACTAGAAGAGTCGATAGAAGAGATAAAAATGACATGAAATAAATATTAATAAAAGGCAGAAATTCTGTGTAAGTGCTTATAAATAGATGTTTGAAACACGACGGAAAGATCCAGACGAATGAATTTTGGTAAGCTGAAGTTATGGTGATGTTGGTGTGAACCTCTCAATGCAATTTTCGATATACTTTTCAGTTCAGCTCTCGAACAAAACGTTGCAGGTTTAGGATTCTCAGACTATTTAGGACAGAGGTCGCCAAAGTGGTGGTCCGTGAGAAAATTTCACTGGTCCCCAGAAAAATGTGGAATATACTCACTTATCACGTTAAGTTATGTTTAAAGTTATATTGAATGTGTTCTTAGATCACATTTTTTTATAAATATATTTAACATTCACAAAATCCTATTAGTAGTCCGTGGGGTCAAAAAGTTCGGCGACCGTTGATTTAGGAGATTAAGTTTTTCTTAAAGGCTTACTCTATTCCGGTTGTCTAAGCTAAGCGTATTTTGGGAAAGATTTCCAAAAGTAGCATTGAAAAGCGTCAATTTTGAATTGCTAACAATTTTAAAATTGAACCTATCTAGAAATCTACCAAACTAAAGATCAAACGCAATAAACAGTTCACTCCCCACCCCAAACACCTTTTTTTTTAAAAAAAAAAAATTAGAAATTATTTAGCAGTGGATATTTTATAAAAAGAATCTTTAGTTACACAGTCAATAAACAAATCCTTGGTTTTTTTAGTTTCCTTGCATAAAAGATTTCCGACCCGTTTTGCATAGCTTTGGTACAAGTGTATATTTGCTTCTGACAATTTGTTCTTCATAGTGTTCTTTTGGAAGAGTTGTATTCATTGTTAATATTAAAATCTTAACAAATAGTTGAAAAGTTCAACTGTGCGAAAAACTATTGTTCCGGTTTTTAACGACTCTTATAAGTTTAAAAAAATAAAGAATTAAAATAATTTCAACTATTTCACCCCGACCCACAGATATTTCACGCGATTTCAATGTCTGAGACATACACATACACAGAGAATCGCGAGAATGAAAAAAGACAAAAATTTAGGAGGGAATGCTCAAATGAATGAAAACATCAAACGAAATTTGATACAAACATTAATCCAACATAAAAAGAAATAACCCTAGTTAACTGAATATCATTGATTTTCATTAATGATATCAAGAAAAAAGACGAATAAATTTCTTTTTGTTCTGTAATTACGACCCCTCTCTCCCAGCTTTCAGAGACGGAAGAAATCAACTTCCTGCTTCCCAGCGATCCCAAGAATAATGAAACAGACTTTAATGTTTTGTTTATAAGGCTTTAATTAATGGTTTATCAAGGGTGAATTTAAAATTCACCAGCACCACATATTACGTTCCGAGAGAGCTACAACAATTTATTATCACCAGCTTCAATAATCCAGGGAGGGGGGGAGGGAAGTTACTGCGATCGACGTGCACTAAATAATTACGATGACAAGCATCCAAACAAGTTGTTTCTCAATGATCCTGTTATCGAACCATTCCGGGGCTGTATCATTTACCTGTCTTCCCACCCCTTCGACCCATCCCTCACGCCGCCTTCATACATACAAATGGGTGAGAAAAATGGTTTGTGGAGACTATGATATCCTGTTGCGACTCGGTGACAGATTAGCCTTTAGCCTGGACCCAAAAGCTGTCTTCGATAGGAGCCCCACCCAAAATGGCGTATCGTGGCAATCCATTACTTTTCAAGCCTCCCTCCCCCCACTCATAAAGGAAACGAATGAGGGGTAAACTATTAATAGGGCTGTGGCACCGACATCAAATCCGTGCCTGAAATGGCACTAGGGAGTCGTGAATTTCGCGGCGATTTTTTATCTTTTGTGTTTTGTTAAATTTATTTATTGTGATTAGTATTAGTGTTTTTTTTTTCACTGTGCTCTTATTATTCGGTTGTAAAACCTCGCCTCTGCAATTAAGCGAAAGGTATACTTAGCGGATAAAAGTCCGACGAAATGTTAAGAGAAATGGTTGTTTGGCTATTAGCGGGGTCGGAGAGCCTTTAACAAGAGGAATGTTTAGGCAGTCTTGTTTGACGTGATTCGGTTCGATGCACACACGCTTTTCATGGAAGGGAGGGGCCTCTGATATCGTTTGGTGGAATGAAGTAGCATGCCCACAGCAGTGTATTTCTTAGAAAATAACTACAATACAAAAGTGGGAGAGAGAAAAGGGATCAAATTAAATACCTTCGAGGTATGAGGTGAATATGCATCACGTTAAGTAAGAGATGAGGAGTGAATAAAAGACAGATATATAAATTTCTCCATTAATCTTTAAGGGGATAATCACTCAAATTTTGACGCAACAGTTTAAAGTTTTGAGCTGATGCATTCGAAAATAGATTGGGATTTTGAATATTGAGTTGGTTCACGAACAGAGAATAATAATACTTCCAAGTGTTTATGTATAAATGTGAAATTATCTCAAACTTTAACTTCAGAAAAATAAGATATTTCAGTGCATGTTGTGTTCTACAGTTAATATAGCGAGAAGAATCTCGTAAGCAAATTTGCCTTTTGAAATTAAAGTTTCAATTTTTTACAGAAGTAATTTAAGAAATGTTAAAAAAAATGAATATTTTAAAAACAAATTCATTTCTCAGATAGTAAGTAAATTCGGCATCATTTGGACTCAGTAGCGCACACAGGAATTTTTCAGGGGGGGTCCGGGGTGAAAGTTCACCATTCTTGTATCATGCTATTTTTGATTTTGTCGATTTTCAGGAACAAAACACAGTAAAAAACTAATTATTGAATAAATAATTAGCATTAATTAATCATTAATAACAAATATTTTATGAAATTTTACGTGTTATATACTTAGAATTATAACCAATCGGAAAAAAAACTAGGGCTTTGGGGTGGGGGTCCAGACCCCCAGGAACCCCCGTCTTTGAGTGTGCCACTGCTTGGACTAAAACAAATAAATAAAAATTGAAGAACAAATATAGCTCTTTAAGGTTGAATTATGTAAAATAAGGTTAATAATTTTAGTAAGGTAAAATAGAAATTATATTTTTCAGATATATCTCCATATCATATTTGTTGTGTCTGGCAACACTCTTGCCATCAATGTTGTGTGACCGACATCTTATTTCACGCGCGTGCAACCCGTGTTTATTTTGATTTTACAGGGGAAAAGTATTCGAATTCGCTGCATTAATTTTACGCTTAGTTAAATGTATTTTAAATTTTTGTTAATTTTATATTCTGTGTGTTTGAGTAATTATAACGTTACGCCTAATTAAAATATTAACATGGAATTATAAGCTGCTCTACTTATTATGAGAGTTATTTTCTGAACGACGAAGAAATTTTAAAAACCGTTTGTTTTCTTGATTCACGGCGACGTTCGATAAATATGGAGAGAAGAAAAGATAAGTAAATTTTTTTTCAATCAATATATAGAACTTTTTTTTTTATTTAGCTGAATTTTTATTGATTTTTTGCGATACTATTATGAAATTCTAATCACATCATTCTCTTTATAATTTTGATTAAAGTTTCTTATTAAATATTTTCCATTTAATGCTTAACAAGTATGTTTTACTCCTCGTAATTTACTCAAAAAAGGCTAATTTTTCGATATGTTAAGGTATCCGACTACGTTCGGAACCGTGATTTTAAAAATGCGCATAAATGGATAATTTTCATGATATTTAGTGCCACTTAGATTAGAATACATGGATAAAATTGTTTTAAGGACATTATGCCAAAAAAGTAATTGTTTAAATACAATATTTTGGCAAAAAATTAACTTAGAATAACCTTTTTTCAAAACGTTCTCCTTTTATAAAAAAAAATGCTTCTATAATAACAATATTTTGTGTGTGTGTGTGCTTATATAAAGTAAACAATTCTCCAGAGAGTCTGAACTAGGGTTTTTGAAAAATTTACCTTATTTTCAGAGTTACAACCCATTGAAATAATTATCTGCGTTTTTTTTCTTAAAATTTCTCCTCTCTGTTGTCGTAAAACATGGATAAACTCACTTCTAAGTTATATATTTCAAAAATTCTAGTTGAGCCTCTGTACAGAGGTCTGAGCTATGTATAGGTAAATATTATTATAATAGAAGCATTTTTTCACAAAAGGAGAATATTTTGGAAAGGGGTCATTCTATATGTTCATTTTTTGTCAAAATAGTGTACTTAAACAATTTTTTATTATAACACTATTCTTAAAACAATTATTTATACATTTTCTAATCTTAAGTGACACTAATTATCATAAATATTATCCATTTATACGCTTTTGCAAAATTACGGTTCTGAAAACGTAGTCGGATACCTTAAAACACTCCTTTAAAAACAATTACATGCTTTTCTTGAAACATAGCACAAAATGAATACATCTGAATTGATTTCCTGTTACACACACAGTTCAATCACATGCAATACAAACAAATCCCGCTTCTGCACGCACAGCCGAAATCGAAAGTATATTTTCGTTTAATTCAGCCGACAAACGTAATCTTCGACAGATCCTTTAGAAGGATTGGCGTGGATTGACAACAAATCCTTTTCGCATGACAGTCTCACTCTGTGTTTCAAGATGGATGAATCTGCTTATATAACCCGCAGATCAAATAAAGACTACCGCCCTGAACAAATATCATTTGCTTTTAGTAGTCGGAGCTTTCAGAAACAGGTGTAAGGAAGAAAAGAAACACTTTTTGAATGAAGTTCCAAAAGTGGAAAGGATATGAATGAAATGTTAGAAATTTGAATTCTAAATGAATTAACAATATATATATATATATTTAATCAGTTTTTATATGTCCTGAGTTGCTGATTACATTCTGCACTTTTGGTTAGTCGTTCAAACAATAATACTTCAGTATATCTTTTGAAATTTTTAAACTTATTTCTGTCCTGCAATGGCATTTTATAATTCATATATTATATACATAGATTTTAATTGTTCTGGTGTCGTTTTGTTAAATATGAAAATAAAAAGAAATTTGAAAAAAAATCATTCAAAGACTTTTTTAAAATTCTTAGAACAATATATATATATATTTTTTACAATCTATTTTTATCTTTTAACTCATGAGCTTATTTTTCTAATTATCTTAATAAATGGAATATATTTTAGTAGTATACGTGCGTGGCAGGACTTCTACAACGTGTTCAAACACAGAATAGGAATTTGTACCTTTTGAAATCTATATTTTAAGTACACAAAAAATTTCGAGATTTATTGCTGGCTGATTGTCTTAAAATACATTGTAGAATTGTGTATCAAAAACCCAAATATGACATTTCAATCGCAACAGAAGCAAATGAACCCATTTATCATGGCAAGATATACAACCTTTGTTTCATTGCTTAGCATTTTTTCCAACAAAATGAATGTTTGATTCAATTTCAGAAAGAAAGAAAGTTAATTTAAGACACATAATTAATGCAATTTAAGGTAAAGGTCATGCAAAAGGAAATTTGCTGGTTAACAGAAGTTAAGGTATTTTCAAAATGCAGTTTGAAAGCAGAAAGACATTAAACGGTTTATGTCAACTATTTAATACCCACCAGAGGAAAAAGTTCAATAAAATTAAATATGAATTTTATTAGTAGATATAAATTTTTATAAAGGTGTATCGCACTAAAAATTCTTCAGAATATTAATTAATAAGGCTTTTATGTTTAATTTATACATTTAATAGTTAATAATGGTGAAAGACAAATTCTTAGAATTACTGCTAAAAAAAAAGTTATAAAAGAGTATCAGCCAAAGTTTACGCAAAGAAGACTGAATTTTTTTCTATGCTTTTAATTAATGCTATTAGTCAGGCGGAACAGATCAATGAGAAAATTATAAATACATATTAAACCTATATTCGACGGTAACAATAAAAAAAGCGTTTAAGAGGATGGACAATTATGTAATGTAGCCAGAAGCGTAACAAAAAATTTTCTATGGAAAGAGGCCTTCCTATTTAAGTCATAAATGTAAGTTGTTAATTTTCAAGGTGAAAAGATAGTTTATTGGAGTACTGCGATTTCAAATATTAATTTTTTTCTGAAAAGAATGTCTAAACATAAAAAGGTTATTAGAAAGTGACCCATTTAAAATTTTAGTATACATTAATCCTTATGGGAGAGGGTTATAACTCCCACTTTCTTCCTGTGTTACGCCACTGGATTATTTACTTATTTACTTTACATATATTTATTTTTGTTGCTGTATTTAGTTTGAAACATACTATTTTCTTGAAGCAGTAATGATTTAAGGATAAATTTTGTAGATCTGTACTTCCTTCCTAGTTCTGAAATAACAGAACAATTTTTGTACAAAATAGTCGCACATACTTGTTTGCAGTTTATATTTAAAATCGTAAGATTATTTAATTCCTTTTTAGGATATATATATATATATATATTATATATATATTTATTATATTAGTATATATATATATATATTTGTAATATATATATATATATAATTATATATACATATACAATATATATATATATATATATATATAATATATATTATATATGTATATATATATATAATCAAGACTATATATATATATATATATATAAATATAATATAATATTATGATTTTATATATATAAATATGTACAAAACAAGTATGTGCGACTATTTTGAGTTTCTCTATATCAATCGCCTCATGCTTTAAATATCAGGAGGAAGAGAGTTTTTTATATTTTAAAATATTAAAATCACATCTGACTATCGAATATTAATATTCTAAGCTGATTTTCGTACACTTTTTAATGTTCAATGAAAATACAATTACACTTAATACTTTAAAAAATGCTTGCTTTTTAAAAATGTTTCAGCCATAGGTTCATCCAGCTTGCAAATTCATGACCTTCACATTCGTTTTGCAACTTTCAAAGTTTATACTCATACCACATTATTTAATCGAAGCGCTCATTTACAGTCTTTAAGAGCAAATGGAATAAATGAGATGATGCTCCTGTTATTAAATGAGAAGGGATGAAGAATTCCAATTGATGATTAAAATGCCAGAAACATATCTGAAATCGTATCACTCCTGTACTCGCTTTAAAAACGTTCCCAAAGTCTTAAGCTATTTTCCTCAAACAAATAACAAGCGTACGCATCAAAATACAAAAGAGTCCCATAAATAAGTTCCTTTAGCATACCATAAATAAACATTTTTAAAAAGAAAAATCTTCTCAAGAAACTCAATATCTCGTCACAGTCGCCGACCAAATCTTCAGTAATAAACTTCACCAGTCCAAAGAGTCACTTATCATTTGGTGCAGCAGAAAAACTGCAAGGTATCAAGTGACGAACAATAATGTTTTTATTCCATCATTAATCCTCCGAAATAAAATAACCAAAAAGAAAAAAAAATGAATGCAATCTTTGGTAATTGCTTTGGGTGTCGCATTCCTCCCCATGAGGCGAGAAATTTCCTTTCTTTCTATCAAGTTCAAGCACAGTCATCTACCCAAATGAAATTATCTCACTTAAAGTGATTAGATTGTTCTCGATATATTTACATGAGCAGTTAATCGATTTCGGTTGCAAATATTTGTGAAAATAATCGATAATCGCTCCCGCATCATTACGCCGAATTGATGATGAAACCTCTTACAAGGCCAGAATACAGTCCTCTCATTATACTCGGGTCCGTGATATGTTTTTACGGCCACCACCACACTGTCATCTTGAATATCACAGACCGAAGGTTATTAATCATTTGGCGAATATTTTCCAGTGACGTCCACTTCGTAGAAAATTACCAGATTCGATCCCCCAGACCAGGTGGTCAAATGTCGCCACACACCATTCCCGTCATAGCATGAAAAAAAAGTTTTAATGCTCCTTTTTTCTACTCCAACTGTTCTCCTCTTTAATAGGCTGTGTGACATCTGTCAGATGTAATAATTTACAGCACTGCCCACGATGTTTACTCTTGGCTTCAGGCGGAAAATAAAAGTCTTTATAGAAAAAGTCATTTTGATTTTTTTTTTTTGTTTTGTTCTGTGGCTTGGTTGAAATCCAAAGGCAATCGATCTGTCAAGGGTGGTCCAGTCGATGATCTACAAAATCGATAACTTTTTATGTCCATATTTTTATGGCTTGTTTAAGAATGGGAACCTCCTATGCATATTAACAATGGAATTGATTGGCATGTCTTAAGGGTGGTATGTTTCAGAATTAGCACGCCAGGAATCATTAATTTCGACGATTAAGTTCTTATTTGCTTTTAGAATCCTTTAAGGCATATTAAAATTGTATTTGTTGGTCTGTGATATGTTATGCAATGAACTAGATTTCCCATTTCTTTTTAATTTTAAGTTCAAATCTTAAGTTGAAACATTTAAAACAATATAAATTTTATGGAGAACGAAAGTTAAACCTCAAAAGTTGATCAAAATTAGGCTCCTGACCTGAAATTACATTTCAAAATATATAAAGTTTTTTTTTTTTCGTTGGCCTATTTTACTCAAAATATTTGCCCTTTTTCCCATTTAGTGCGATAATTATGTAATAAATTAATGAGAAATAAGTCAGAATAAACTATAAGATACTTGAAATAATATTTAGATCTCAAAATTATGGGAAATAACACTTAGACTGAAACTTTAAAGAAATATTTTTGAATCCAAACTAAAAAAAATATTTTTTATTATTTATGTAAAATAAATAGTTCCCGAAATTTAGCTGAGCAAAATTTGAACTATAATAGATGATGCCCCCAGTAGCGCAAAAGGAATTTTCAAGGGGGTCGGGGTCGAAAGTTTCCCCATTTTTTATCATCTCCTTTTGATTTTGTGTTTTCGGAACAAAACCAGAAAAAACCTAATTATTGAATAAATAATTAGCATTAATTAATATAATTTCATTAATAAAAAATACTTTAAATTTTTTAAACAAAATTTTAATTTTTTCTAAAACTTTTAAAATTGTGGCCACTGTCCCCAGTTTCCCATTTTAAACGTAATATTTCTTCAATTTCTGTTTGATTAAATCTTTCTAAAAAGGCTTAATGCATAACGATATAATCTAAAGCCATTAAGAATCTGAAAAACTAATCAGTAATGCTTCTTTTTTTTTAAAAAAAAAGGTAATTTGCCTTATGGAAAATGGTAGTTCCTTTAGAGGAATGAAAGACTGAAAAATATGTTCCTTATAAATGTTTACTGATTATAAAACAATATGATAAGATTTAATAGAAAACAATATGAAATGTCGTTACGTATTTTTTCTATTTATCAAATTCCAAAAACAAATGAAATTTCTAAAACATTAAATAACTGCTTTAAGTTTAACAAAGATGGTTTCGAATCTACGGCATTATTTCACAAAAACGTTTGCTTATGCTCAAAATCCTTTCATCTATTGGAGAACGTTGCAGCTACCTAACAAGTAAAAAAACACTGTATGGAAAGAAAAAAAATAGGTAGTTAAATGTAAAATTAAAAATACATGCATATGGTCGGGTCAGTGGCACCAAGGGAATTTTCAGGGGGTGGGGGTCGGGATCGAAAGTTCACCAATCTTGTATCATGTTCCTTTTGATTTTATCGATTTTCGGAAACAAAACACAGTAAAAAACTAATTATTGAATAAATAGTTAGTGTTGATTAATAAAATTAATCATTAATAACAAATACTTAATTAAATTTTACGTACTATATAAGAATTATAATCAATCGGAAAAAAATCAAGGGCTTTGGGGGCCGGACCCCCGGAACCCCCCCCCCTTGTGTGCGCCACTGGTCAGGTGTGAATCAGTTGATTGATAAAAGATTTACGACACACATCGATGCAGAGAACGGCTATTAGAGATGAGCTTCGTTATTTTGAATCAAAAGTCAAGAGAACAAAGATGAAGTCCAGTGGCGTGGTGGTCTATGGAGGAAGGGCAGATTCAACCACCTAACAAACCAACAGATTTTTAATCTTTACCATATAGATTACCCATCGGAGCTCTCACACGTTTTAAAGCATGTTTCCCCCTCCCCCACAAGAGAGATCTTTGAGCGCCACTGGCGAAGCATGAGCTGGCACTTCAAATTTCACACCACGCCTGGGTGAGGACTTTAAATCTCGACAAATTTAACATACATTATCCCATCTACCTGGAACGTCTTCAGTTATTCCAAAACTCGAACCCGCAACTCAAATGGAACAAAGCCGGCCTTAAGTTTTCGCGATCCTGACCACTCGGCGAACACGGTCACCGATGGACCGATGGCTCAAATGGACCTAAAGTCGAGCGATAAATAACTCGCCGAAGAGCTACAATGCTTCATATCTCTCACGAAAGCTTATGACAGAGAACAAAACAAAAGAGTCAGTCAATTAAAATGTCACCGTATCCTTAACCCCAAAAATCACACTCTCTAAATATTTCATAAACTGTCCAAAAGAACTATACACCTTTATTAAATCCCGGAACTGACACGATCCAACAAGTGATGAAAGTGACAAGTAGTGTGGTCGCCAGCCGACAAAGACCGCGCCGCTCAAAATTCCTCCATCTGCCGTGGGGGGAGGGTGGTAATGGAAGTTTTATGGCAAGAAATGAAGGAAATAAAAGCGACCGTTGAAAGGAGAGGTCATTATTTAAAAGCGGACGTCAAAAGGACGCATTAGGAGGTACTTAGGAGCGGGATGGAGAGAGAAAGTTAGTAGCGATACGTGAGTAGGTTCGCCAGTTGCTAATTTTCGTTCCGGGGGAAGAGATGTTTGTTGGGATGGACCAGCAGGGGATCCTTGTAGATTTATTCGAAGCTTTTCTCGAATCAATCGCACGGTTGCTTCAGAAGAAATTCGAAGCTTCATCTCGTGTTTGTTATTGGTAAAATGAAGTGCCACGGTCTTGACCCGCTTGAAACGATGTGCCCATGTATGTAACGTAAAAGCAGAGAATTAAGTGCCGATTCATTTTGATGGAGACGCGTGGCGATTCCTTTTTTTTAAAGATAAATATCGCTGGCTGGGGAATATTACAGAAAAGGAAAAATGAGGAGACGGGTCTTGATGTGGGTAGGCGTTCAACCAATTTAGGTTTTGATGTATGCATGTTGTTGAACTTAGGTTTAACACTAATATTTTCTGAATTACATGACGTAGAACATGCCATTACTGGATACTGGAACATAAATGTTTATTTCAAAAGGTGATGCAAAGATGAACAAATACAAATTATCCTGTTAAACTCAACTGAAAACTTAACTTGCCTGTCGTAATTTGAAAAAAAATATTTCAATTAATTGACCTTTTCTTATGCTGACTTATAATTAAAATATTTAACTGAAAGGGGCTTTGGACAGACATATCTGATATTTTCTTTTTTACGTTCCTCTTGAACAATGTTACATTATAGTATAATTGTTGATTTTCGTCTGTGACTGGAACTATTTCATGTGACGCTAAGATGAATTTTGTAATCATGTATTTGTGTAGAATAGGTTAAATTCTGTTGTATATAGAATGTTTATGCAAAATACCTTCTTTGCCTTTTTTTAAAAAATAATTTCAATAAATTTGTAACACCATTACTAAAAAGAATGCAGATTTTTTTTAAGTATATTGAACAAAATATTCAAAAGAAGTAACTGTTCTTAATAAAGCAAGTGCTATGTTAATGTTTTAGTATTATAGTATTAATGTAATAACACTATAATCACAAACGTAATATAACGTATATATTATATTAGTTACAATAGTATAACTGTAAGTATCGTACAATATTTATTACTAACTATTTCAATAGTTTAACCAAACATTGTAACTAATATTTTGAAATATTTATGATAGTTATGTTATAACTATTGAACATATATATATAATGCAATAACGCCAGTAGCTCACACAGGAATTTTTCAGGGGGTCGGGTTGAAAGTTCACCATTCTCGTATCATGCTATTTTTGATTTTGTCGATTTTCAGGAACAAAACACAGTAAAAAACTAATTATTGAATAAATAATTAGCATTAATTAATAAAATTAATCATTAATAACAAAAATTTAATTAAATTTTACGCATTGCATACTTAGAATTATAACCAATCGGAAAAAAATCAAGGGCTTTGGGGGGTGTCCGGACCCCCTCCCCCTTGTGTGCGCCACTGAATAACGCTGTTAAAACATTAATGTTATGATAAAGATTTTACTAACAGCTTGTGGAAGAATGAATTCGTCAACCTATTTCAAAAAAATTATTATTTTACAAAATAATGTTAAGTAATTGAAATAAAGATTTATTTGGTTTTTCTCTATTTCACTACTAAATCCAAATGTACTATACCTCAATTCTCAAGTAATAATAAAAATAAGTTAATAAATGCTATATTATACATATATATATATTACATATATAATCTCGATTAAAAAATAAAAAAGACCATCTATAAGAGTTATCAAATTTAGAAGGGAGGTTTTACCAAATTTAAATTATGGTACAGTAAAAGTTTGAAAAATATTGTTTTGCTTTTTCTGAAGGCATAAATGATTTGAATAAGGAGTTTAAAATCGACATCAAAACCAATTTTTTGCCCTGTTTTAAATAACAATCAAACTAACAAATGAAACCACTTTAAAATCGCTATATTTTATGTGAAAGCATATGAAATAAGGTAATAAGAATCGCATGAATTAAGTGATAAAGTATTCATATAATCAAGTAATTTATCTCTTTAAGTGCCACCGGCTTACATATCCGTCTCGCTCAACCGGTGTATTATGTGCCCCGGACGTACATATCCGTCCTTCCGAAATACGATTCTATACTTTGCACGGCTATCAGTAAACTATTCCGAAGCCTTTGTAATGTAATAAAAGGACCTTGATAGTGATTGCAAAGGATTCACTTATTTCAGAGAAAAATTTACTTATTTGCGCTTTTCGTCCTCCCCCCCAATACACAGTATACGAGCGCCTATGTGAAAAACGGTGGCACTGGGGAGCGAATCGCGTAGCTTTTAATCAGCAGTCAAAGGTTAACATTATATTAAAAAAAATCTGAAAACTATCAAGCGGAAGACTTAGATATTCTATAAAAAATTATGTATTCGCATTATTTCACACTATTTATTAAAGAAATGTAATGGTTCTGGTCAGAGGCGCACACAAGGGGGGTCCTAGGGGTCCGGCCACCACCATAGCTCTTGATTATTATTTTTCGATTGGTTATAATCCATTGTGTATATATTACGTAAAATTTAATTATGTAATTGTTATTAATAATCAATTTTATTAATCAAATGCTAATTATTTATTCAATTATTAATTTTGCATTGTTTTTATTCCCGAAAATCAACAAAATCAAAAGAATATGTTGGGCGGCGTATTGGAGCATGATACCAAAATGGTAGACTTTCGAACCCCCTCCTCCCCTTGAAAAATTTTTGTGTGCGCTACTGGTTCGGGTACAATACAAAATGTCTAAATTTTACACTCCTTACACTAAAGATGTCTAAATGTCAACCATTAAAAAAATAACATACATCAATTCTATTTACGGGAATGAAGATGTCCCGATAATGTTGACAGTCAAGCGATTCACACTTTCAAAACTGCTTTTTATGCCTCGAGTGCGAATTGCAAAGCCATCAAGAAAACACACGTTCCGACAACCACGTACGCTCATCATTTGTCATGCATCAGTCACTCCATTGAAAAACACTCACACTCTTCCGATACGATCTCGGAAGTGCGTGAAAAGATGTGGCACTTGCCAAAACATGCCTTAATGAAAAGTTAATGCATGCAAATCTCCAGCGCGGAATGGCTTGTTTTAGATGCTAATTAATAGATAAAATCATCATAATTCTCCAATAGTATGTTAATGGCTTAAACATTTTAAGATCCGGTGATAGACGGAGATTGGATGGGAATCAAACTGATGATTGCTAGAGATCCACATCATCCATTATTCATATATTTTTAGGTATTTTATCTATGAAGGTATCTTATTTACGGAGATGTAATTATTAATTTTTGTAAAAAAAATATACTAAAGGGCTATTTGTGGTGATTTAGAAGTATCAGAAGTGTCACTCTAGTATAACACAATATAAAGCATGTAAAAAATCAGCTCCAGAGCAAAGAATTTATTTCATAATTGCTGAAGATATTTATAAAATTCAAAGAAGATCGATTCTACATCGTTCAAATATCTACTGATCGTAATGAATACTAGTTATCAGTTTCTCAGCAACTTTATATCATTACAAAACATTTCATATTTATATATGTTATTTTTAATAAAATAATATTTCAGCTAATAAAATGCTTTTAATAAAATACTAAGTTTATTTCATTCATGTTAGATTGTTTCAATTAGCTGATTATAGGATAACTTTTTTGGAGAATAAATTAGAATTTAATAGATTTGAATGCATCTAGCGTGTAAGACATATTACACGGTTAAACAACATCTGCGCACTAAAATTAAACCGAATAGTTATAAAATCGCAGTATAGTATTTTTTGTTTATTTCTTCTAATATAAAACTTATAATATTTAGAACTAAAAGTGCATGCAATAGTACATTATTGCGGTAATTATGGGATTTGTTCAAAAAATATTCGACCATAATTTTTATGATTTAACAAATGAAACTAGAGAGGCGTGGTTTGGTGCACACATGCAGACAATCTCGATGCGCATGAGTGAATTTTTCCCACTTCCCACCCATCAGTCTATGGAAGTGGTGATGAAAGGAGAAATGTAAGAGAGCATTGCCAGTTTTCGTTTTTGACAAAATAACATAAAAACATGAACAACAGCATTGCATAAAATTTTATGAAAAACTTTACGATGCCCAGGAAACAGAAATAAACGATCGAAAAGATATCAGGAAAAGAACACATTTTACACAATGCATCTATGCGACTGATTAGTAGAGTTCTATAATCATTCGAGTAGTTTTTTTCGGACAGAAGCAGAATCGTTGGGTTAATAGTAAAACCATCCAAAGGAATACATCGAAAATTCCCAGTGTAAGATAGTTTCTCGGAATGCGACCGTTTTTTATGAACAAAAGTTAGATATTTTTTACCATACCTTGTTCCAAAGTATTTGGGGAAAGGAAAAGCTCTTATATATTCTTGATTTTAAAGGGAATTAACGATTTTTAAACTTTAAAACATTACCAGAATAGTAATATACATACCAAGAAGTAAAATGCGAAGCAAAGAAATTGTTCCTTGAACATATACGAAATAATCCTGATAAAATTATCAAAGGTATGCGCTTCTGAATATAACATTCCAATTAGCTTTTTACATAGTTGCATAAATGATATCTAAAAAATTAGTACTTTGTCAGCGGTCCTTTTTGAGTAATTCCCTATTCCGGGTTTTCTATGAAGTTTTTAGGAAGTTCTAGTTAAGTATCATGACAACTTTCTCTTCCAGATTACTTTATATAGTTTTAGTAAAAATTAAAATATTATACACAGGTTTGAATGGCAAGTAACGCTTAGGCATTAGAGAATGAAAAGTTTTATCTAGAGTCTTGTGAACTCTACCTTTGCAAATGTGATAACGGAGAGATAAAAAAAAAATTGAATGGAGTTTTTTTACAGACAGCGGGTAGCCGTGTCTTGCAATACTTCTGATAAAATAGGTGTGTTTTCAAATCATTCACAAGAGAAAAGTCACATATATCAATCTGGCTTATCAGCATAACTCATTGTACTCAATGGCAGCCAGATCGTAAAATGGATATATAAAAAAGTCAATATTTTTTAATTTTACATCAAAGCATGCAGTGCATTCAAAATTCAGTTGACAGTAATCTGTATGCAGAGGATCATTTTCAATTAATCTCGTGAGAAAGCGACAAAAATGTCATTATTTCTCATAGCTTTCAGATGTTCATAAATTCTCGATCAAACAATTTTTCGTTTATTTATATATGAGTATATAGAATTAACAGTTATTCTACAGTATTCGATATTACTTATGTTCTTTAAAAGTACCGTTGGAATTCAGTGGCGCATACAAAATTTTTTCGAAAATTTGGGGGAGCAAGGTTGAAAATTCACCATTCTCGTATCATACCTGAATACGATGCCAAACATATTCTTTTCGATTTTGTCGATTTTGGGACAAAAACCAATAAAAATAAATTGTAGAATTAATAATTGGCACTAATAAAATAAATTGTTAATTGCAAATGCTTAGTTAAATTTTACGTACTTTATACATATGATTATCACCAATCGAAAAAAATTTAAGGCTAAGTGGGAGTCCTGACCCGTGAATTCCCCCCTCCCTTCTTGTGTGCGCCACTGTTGGAATTCCATCAACAGTTTCATAAGCGAATATCGTAAAATATAATTTCAATAATCATTCTAGAAACATCTGTAAATATCAGCTCACCTCTTTAGAGGTTTTAGATAAAAATAAGTTTAATTTATCTTATCTTATTATTCATCATACAACAAAGTAGAGGTTACCGTAAGTATCTCATCTTTTAAAATATTGTTTGTTCCTTTTTAAGTTCAGTACTCATTAAAACTGTGAAAAAATGTTTCTAGGTGGATATAAACTGAAATGAGTTGATTGATTGTTTATTAACGTCACACTTCAAAATTACACAAGGCCTAGTGAAGAGAGACTTCATAGTTTTCAACCGTCGTCAAACGACGAGGATGATACTCGAGCTGGCACCCCACTCTCAAAACCTCTACACCATACATAAGTAAGGATTCTCCACAGATTTAATGCCCCACTGCCCTTCTACATGGTAAGGTTTCAATAGTACCAGGACTTGAACTCATGACTCCACAGAAACAATAGCGGCAACAGGTTCGAAACCGTTACCACTCAGCCATGGAAACTCTAGTATGAGTATTGAACAAACAAAATATGACATTATTCTATTACAACTCGCTTAGGTTGTATATGACCAATGATAGACATATTTTGGGATAGACAATAGACATAACACAACAAAATTTTACTTGTTAGGACTAAAAAAAATAATATGTTTAGAAATTCTTCAGTATGCGATGACTGGAGTTCAGACTGAATATTTCTTGTTTCTAATGTTTTTAAACTTAGAAAAAAGAAGTAATTTTGTGCATATTTATTTTTAAAACAATCGGTATATTTTACATTTGTAAAAACATATTCAGATCTCAATGGACAACTCTGTCATGTGGAAGGAATGAAACAAATGAGTTATTTTTTAATACAAAAATTGAAATTTTTTATCTACAGCAGACCGAAGAAGATCTCTAAGTGGGCCATAATTAACCCATCAAGCAGGGAGTCCCTAGTTTTTTCCACTCGTGAGTGCTCTTTTAGTACTAAGGTTTTCTACACAGCACCTTATTTAAATTTAAATATGATTAATTACAAGCATATAAAAAACTTTGGAAACTCTTGCAATAGAATAGAATTCTGAAAACGTGATCAGCTGTTTTTCTGAAAATCTCAAACACTTACTAAGTAGAATCAAATCCAAAAAAGACATGAAACATATATTACCATTTATACAATTGGTATATTAATTTTAAACTTATGGTATATTCAAACGTTCATAGAATATTGAACCAAACGTGTAAAAGTCCGTTAAAATTGAGCAAGAATTAATACCTACTATAAACTCTAATTTTAATTATTTAAACATTTTTATCAGCAACTCGCTGTTGATACACCGCTTTTATGAAACATAAAATAAATATAATTTAGGGGAAAATAATCAAAACCTCTTAGCAATCAAATTATTCCAAGATGATTTTTGAGCATGTATGTTTGTTTAATTTACGCACAGTTCAAAAACATAGAATATTTTTTTTCACAGCCAAATTTTTGGCTGAAATGGAAAACGAAATGAATAAACAGAACAATCTTTGTTTTGACACCAATCCCACCATGAATAAGTTATGGCAGAAAAATTTACTATCTCAGGTTCAGTTTGCAGTTCCGTGACATATTTTTTGCCCTCAATGATTAACACAAACTGTAAATTACACAGTAAACAGTATAATTATTGGCCCGTCCAAAACCAATTCAATTTGTTCCACCTTGTTTTGATTCGAAAATCGAATTCCACTTCCAACCCTTTTGAATGGATGTCATTTTCCTCTCTGAACCACCCCTACCCTGCTCTTGTATAGAGAATTGTCAGTCCCCATTTTGAAACCTGTTTAAATGAGAAAAACACAGACAAGGAGACTCTATACAGCAGCATTCCATTCATTTCGGATCACTCAGTTTTCCTCCAATAATTCTCATCAGCCTGCCTTTCTCTCATTCCGACCTCTTTTATGTCTTCCGCCACACCTTCGTCTTCTGCGCGCTATTCTAATTAAAGGTGAACGATGGGCGCCGGTCAAGCCAACCACCCGTGGTTAGGACCCCGGTCTGAAGCCTTTGTGCACGCAAACTGAGGCACCTCTGTGTTCTTCCGTCAACATAAATAACAGAGCGGAACTGTAACGATGGAGGAAAAATATACAAAGAAATACAGGACCAATCCTTGATGTATAAAAAACCTCTCTAAGAGATAAATAGTCTTTCGCTGTTTTCTTTGTAATTGCAACAGTATATACAAAGGATGCACAGTAACATTATTTAAACGGGAGAGTTAGACAGTTTTAAGTTTAAAATAAGCCGGAAATGTAAAAATTACCGGTTGATTCATAAATAGTGTGACCCAGTAGCGCACACAGAAGTTTTCCGAGGGGGGGTTCAGGGTCGAAAGTCCACCATTCTTGTATCATGCTCCTTTTGATTTTGTCAATTTTGGGGAACAAAAGACAGTAAAAAACTAATTATTGTATAAATAATTAGTATTAATTAATAAAATTAATCATTAAAAACAAATATTTAATTACATTTTACGTATTATATACTTAAAATTATAATCAATCGGGAAAAAAATCAAGGGCTTTGGGGGTTCCAGACCCCTAGGACACCCCCTTGTGTGCGCCACTGGTGTGACCAATTTTAGAGGATCATAAATTTTTATTGAATAAAGTTATTTACATGGAATTTTCAATGTGGTTTCCTCTAGCACAGTACACTTTCCGTAAGCGTTTTGGTTAAGATAAAAGAGTTTTTTGGATCATTTTTGGGGTATTTTTCCAACTCCTACATAAATTCCTTTTTGAAGTCCTTGAAATGCTCTTGCTTTACGTCTATTTAATTATTTTTTTAAGTATCCCCATAAAAAATACTCGCAAGGAACATAGACCACAAACAGGGGATATAGTGATAGTCATTTATAAGGAGGCAGAATATTTATTTTTTCATCTTTCAACCATTTTATAGTTGATTTTGCAGTATGACAGTGCAGAATTTTGGTGAAAAACAAAGTTTCCTTGAGGGTAAAGACGTTGACTTCTTTTGATCAAGTGTTTCAAAACTTTATTCTTATTATATTTAGCATCAATTTTAAAGTTTGGTTCTACAAAAAATTGTCTGTTAAGCCTTGAGAGGACATTTCCGTTCATGCCATAACACCTAACGACCAACTTGCATTTTTCTAAACAGCTGCGATTTTGCGACGTTTTCTGCTGGAAATATATTGAATCTTCGTTTTGCCAGGTGAATGACAGATGAAACAGTGCTTCATCAGAAGTTATCCATGCTTTGTATCTACCTTTGAGTAACATTAAATACAGGGGCCAAGAACGTTTTCTTCGCTTTTCTACGTTCTTAACAGTTAGTTGACGACAGACTGGAAGATTTACTTTTTTATAGCCAATTTTCTTTATCTCAGGATAAATTGTCGATTGCTATACCTATAGTTTCTTTGCCATAGCTTTTTGAGGCAAAGAATTTTCTACAGCGATAATTCTTTTAAACTTCTTTTTTTCTGTTTCATTAAGGATTTCCTTTCGTTCACATTTTTTCCCTGGAGCTTTTGATTGCGAGCCAAAATTTATTTCTTTTTGAAGTTTAGATAGTTATACAACAGAAAAATGTCTTTTTTGATTTTTAAGTGCTGTATTTTTACAGAATTTGTTCAACCATCCTTCAAAAGCTGTAAAATTTCGTTCTGGGATAGAGGATCCAATTTCAGTACTGTAATTTACTCCCGCTAATTAAAATGGTTAGATTGTTAATTCAAATGTTTCATTTTTCAAATAAAACCAGTAGTAAAACGATAGAAATTCATCATAAATAGTTATATATTTTAAAATTAGTTACACTTATTTTGAATCACACAACCGGTATAATTTTTTTAATATTTTGAAACTTAGCTTAATAAATAATTCTGATATTTTTTTTTCAATGGAAAGCATTACCAAAAATTAAACTTAGCAATACGAAAAAATTATTACAAGAAGTTTCTATAATAGGTACATTGAAATTATAAAATATTCCCAATGTAATATAGTTATACTCTAGATGGACCATAGTATTTATAACAGTAATCAAAATAACATTTTTAACCTTAAAAAGTAATTTTTAATGCAGTGTTCCTCTGTCTTTACTCATTTAATATGAAAACACAAACATTAAAAAAATACCAAATATAAAATTCCATTGTAAAAAATAATAAAAGCACAATTAAAATTGGAGAGGAAAAAAATATTGGAAACACTACCGAATTTTATTATTTCTATCAATTTTCTGTCAGTTATTGACAAATCATCAATATCTGCATTAATTTTTTCTATTTTTTTTTTTATTTTAGCAACATATTTCAATAGCTATTTTTTCAACGTAAAAATTTCAGAAAGATTTTCACAGAAATAATAGTTATTAGCATGTACCCACACAGGATCCAAAAATATAATATTAATTAACTTTTAGTTTTATAATTTTTAAAATCAATTTTGCTCTTTTAGCAATTAATAATCTATTCAATTCTTAAAAAGGGTAATTATTAAATCGCAAAAATCTAACAATAACTTTATATCTATTCTATTAATAGAAAATCACAATTACAAACTTTAAAAACGATCAGTAAAGAGAAAAACCTCTTTTTTTTAGCAAAGAGTGAGAGCTTCTTTCAAAAACATCACATCCCAATGAACAATCAAGAAAAAGGGGAAAACTATGTTATAACGGCACAAATTTATTTATTACTATCATTATATTAAATGCTGAACACAATTTTAAGCTTAAAATATAGCTTTTATGCAGGTTAATGGGTTTTCAATGCCATCGGCGCCGCGGGAACAACCGTGTTCTACCTTTTTCGATTACATAAGAAACAAGTATTTGAACAGATTCCACGATGAAAACATAACTGTCAATGGAGATTTCACTAAACGACGCCATTACTCTTCTTTCAAATACGGATCTTGTTTGACTTTTATTTATTTTTTTTTATTAAAAGTAACTTTCTTACAAAAAATACTAAAGGAGTCGTTGAAAAATAATTTGTCTTTTTTAAATTTAAATAGTAAGCTTCTTAGTTTTCAAGAAAAATGCTCCTTGTTTACATTTATGAATGTGCAGTAAACATATATTAAAGTGCGAATTTCTGAATGAAGAAATATGACTTCAAGAAGTAATCTTCAACCACTATATTATTACTAGTTCAATTACTCTTCACAACATAGTCTGAAGTTGACCCCAGAGAATCACTTACAAACATAATTATATATATTTTCCTGTAAAGTTTTTCTTGTATGTGTGTGGTGGTGGCGAGCACAGTAAAGATGTGATATAATTTTAATTACTGAACTTTTATTCCCTAAATTAGTTGATGGAGAAAGGGATTCTAACGATTAACTTCGAGATCTATGATATCAAGCAGAATATTAACCATTCTCCTATTAAAAAACTCCTACCCCTTCCACATCGCAGGCGAAATGGAAAACACTCGACATTTACAACTATATTGCCTCAAATACCTTTATAGAAGGGGAATTAAACACTCTTAATATTCAAATAAAATAATGTTAATTTTCCTGAAAAAAAACCCAACAACAAACTTTTCCTACAACAAATTGATCAAAAAAAAAAAAAAAAAAGGTATGTAGAGACTCTTTGTAGTTTTATGCATTATACTTTTTCAAAAACCTTTTCTTTGTTTGTTTTTTACGTCTTTTTTTAAAAAATTCGGTACTTTTTTTTTTAATCTGTTGATGTTTCCTTTGAACTTTCTAGTGTAATAATTTCTTGAAATAAATGGTTTTGTAAGTTCCGTGTTACACGTTATGATACACAAAAAATATATTTATTTAAAATTAAAAAAAAAATGGTTGTCACATTGAACATCTTTTACCATTCGAGGAATCCAAATATGAGAAAAAAGTAAGAACAAAATGAACAAAATTATTTATAGACTTTATATGAGTTAAGAATTACAGAACGTGAAAAGAAACCTGATTAGCGAAGATATTCAACATTTTCATTCTAAAGACATCAAAAGAAACATATTGATTGAAACGGTACCAAAAAATAACATCTGCGAGTTAGAATCATTAACCTTATTCACCATTTCACATCCTATTCCCTACTCTCTTGAATTCGAAACTTAAAAATGAAATTAAAAAGGTGTTATTTTGATGAAATTGTGACTCCATAAACAGCACCGACGCGAGCTATCCCAGAAACTTACGAAGAATTACGAATTAAGAAAAATATTTTTTTCAAAATATTTGAAAAGATAATTCTTTTTTTTAAAGTTTCAAGATTTTTGATTTTTATACAATATTTGGCAACATAATTCCTAGGACAAGACCATGGGAACTAGCTTAACTGTAAATATCGAAATTTTCGCAAAAATTGTATATACTACAAAAATTTTTTGGCATTGAGATTTTTTTTTTCCACCAATGAATTATTTTTACTGAATATGCTGTATCCACTTATTTAAAACGGTAAAAATGACCGTACAAAAAAAAAGATCCAGTTCAAATCTTTCTACAATTGTTTCGCTTGTTCTAATACGAATTTCCCTCAAAATATGTTTCAACTGAGACAAATTGCCCGTTCAACAAAATTATAGCTTTTACCTTACAACATCAACTTACATTTATTACACAATGTGATATACATTAGTACGTGATAATATTCATTTGATAATAATAGTATGCATTTCTTGCTTTTATTTATATTCGCATAAGAATAATAATTCTATTGTTAGCATATCGATCGTGTCTAAAGGTAATAATATGGACAAAACAATAAAAAGCCATAAGTATTCTTTTATAAAGTTAAATAAGACTTAACACCTTTTCTTTGAGAGCAAATAGTTCAGCCATCAAAAAATGGTTTTTAAACTACAACATTGTATTTCACACTTGCAAGAAAACACAATGGGTATATCATAACATATTTCTTGTATTCAATACGTTTTATAAGCATTATTGATGGATTGCTTCAATGACATATTGCGAATAGTTCTAAAAAGGAACCATTTTGAATCTTTAGGCACGCGTGAAAGTTAAGTATCCAATGCAATAGACGTTTGTTAGAGGTCAAGATTAAGCGAGACCGTTTTTCAATTTAGATGAAGGGCTGGGTCAGAGGGGTGGTGGTCAGAATCCTGGAATAGATTTGAGTCCATTAAAAAAAAAGGAAGTAGGTTAGATTGCCAGAACGTTAAGTGACCTTTACAATGTCGTTAATGTGCGGATTTCACGATTTCTTAGTAATCGTTTACCATTACGATATATTTTTTAAAGATACTAGGTTGGGAAAAATAATTTTTAGAGCAGAAAAATTTGTTTTACATATATATCTGATAGACCTTAATTTTTTTCCTCTATTTTTACACTTTTATGGAGATTTTTTTTTGCCATCAATCATATTATGATATATGGCGCCGTAAAGTAACAGTATGCAACTGTTCCCAATACGTTGTGAAAATGATTTTTCAAATTTTAGTTTTCTTGAATCGATGAATTTTAATACTTTCTTCTCATGTATTTGGTGCACTGAGGTTTTATCTAGTGTATAATAATTTTAAGGGAGATTGGTTCGTTCATATCAAGTTATGAATTTTCCTGATTTGAATAAAGTTATTCAAAGCATTGTAGAAAAAAAAATGAGCTCCTTAAATATTTACACATTTATTTTGAAGAGTATGCATCTTTATTCCAAGTTATATCAAGAAACCTTTCAACATGTGAAACTACGTGAATAGCAATAAGAGTATGTCATTGATATTGCAATTTAAGCGTTTAATTTTATGAAATGTTGCAATCGAAACTCATGTTCCTCCTTCAATAGCTCACAGTAATGAAGATGATGTCATGGTATATCAGCGATATTTAAACATTTAAAGACACAAAAATTGTAATCTGGAAAATTATTGTATATTGCAGTCCAGAGATGTCGTTTACATTTGAAAACGATTTTGTAATGTACCACGTTAAAATTACTGGAATTTATAGGCAAAAACAGCCAATTACTATTTGTACTTCTTGATTAAAATTTGAAAGAAATTCTTCCAATGTATGAATAGTTTTGATGTATTCAAAAAAAGTTTTTTTATTGTATTGAAGCAAATCTTATAAAGAGGGAAATAGTAGTCATCAAGATTACAAAAACTTTAAAAGATTGTAAAAGTTTGTATATCGTCCGAAGTTTCTGAAGTTAATTGAAACAAACTTTAAAAAGAGAGGGGGAAAAAAAGACATTTTTATAGAACTACAGTAAAATCCGGCGTATAATGCACACCTATACTTTCCGGCTGCAATTTTTAATTTTCAGGTATATTCGCTGTATAATGCGCACCCTCATTTTTACGAAGGAATCGGAAATGTATACGCATAATAATCTTATGTTTTGAAGTCCTTTATTCGATTTATTATTCTCTCTCTCTCTCTCTCAAAGCTTTAGAAAATATAGTATACTTCTCGAACTACAACCCTTAAGTTCCTAAGGATTGTCATTTATTTTAAATAGAGGGGGTATTTCCATATATGTAGAAGCCTAATTTTTTTCTACGATCATCATTTTTTATTTTTTATACCCGGGGTATAACGCGCACCCGTAAATTTCGATCTCATTTCTTTGTGTTAAAAGTGCGCGTTATACTCCGGATTTTACGGTACATATATTTTAAAGTAAGCTTTTTAGCTAAATCGAAATAAATTGACATTAGTTGGCTCAAGTTAAAAACAACTGTTTTGCTGGACCATTGTGTACTGCAGTAAAAATGACACTAATACCTTAAATATTAATAACTGTTTTACAAAACTTCTCCAACCATGCACTTGCAATAACTTTCTTTGTGCTTTAAAATGGGAACAAAAAATTCAACTAAAACCCTACTTAAGGATGCTTCTCGAACGTTTCATAAAAAGCTTCACTGTGCGACTCCACTCAAGTTCATTACTCCATCTCAGCTAAGCCCTGAGAAAGGAACTCAGTGTCTCACCTCATTCATAATCCTCGACCCCCTCGAATGATAGAGTGGGAAATAATAAGTGAACATCCCTCGGAGGGGAGATCACACTGTGCCAAGATAATAGACAACGAGTGAAATTAATTGTACGATAATTAATAATTCATGAATCATTGAGTCCTGGGGATAAAAAGAGGTTCATTAAATTAATTAACGAATTAAACCCATCGCGAGGAAGGAATAAAAAAATTGTACCGTTTTAATGGTGGGTTGGATCATAATAGGTAATTAATAGGAGTCATTTCTTACAGAAATTTCATCGCTGAGTTAGGAGTGTGGTCTTCTCGGAACCGCCAGGGGTGCTTTATCGCTCTTTCAGTTGAATTTATTGCTGAAGCACAAGAATGGTGAGATAGGAAACAGTTTCTTATAAATGATTTAATTTTGCATTATTAACAATGAATTACAACTATACAGTTGGTTATTGAGGATAAGCTATCATTTCTGTTAATCATCAGATGTATGATTTATGCATGAGCAGTTATCTTGAACTCTAGAGGTAGCGGTAACTTAATGGTCGTTTTCACGGACTCGTGGCTGGCTTGTCATAAGTTCGAGTCCTGGTGCCACTGAACACCAATTGTGTAGAGGGGCGGATGGACAATAAATCTGTAGTGGCTCGAAGTTCTTCCGCTGCCATGATAGGCAGTTCGGAGAAGGGGGTGCCAGCTCAGGTGTCGTCCAAGTCATTTGACCGAGGTTCGAAATGACACGGTCCGTCACCATTAAACCTCGTGTTGTTTTATAGTGCAACGTCAATATACATAAGGTGACCAGTTCTTTTACAATGAAAAGGAGGTCGAAAAATTTAAGAAAATGTTACAACGTAAATATATGAAACATTTTATTAATTCAAACAAAAATATACTAATTATGCTTACATCCCTTTTAATCATTTACTTAAACGTGTATTTTCTCATTGAATGAATTTTTGTTTGTCAATATATTATTTTCTAATGTATCGGAAATTTAGGATCATCCTTCCTCCCTCATCAAATATCCTTCATCTTTACTGTAAGTACTGCAGCTAAAATATCAACCTTCAATCTTGATTTCTCATTTATCCAAAAATTACCATCTAAAAAGACTTCTTTCAACTGGTGCATTAGTTCCAGGGTAGCACAACGTAAATTCAAAAAAGAGTAACTAAATTTTCTTATGGAATGAGTTCAGTAACGCACACAGGAATTTTTCAAGGGGGTCCGGGTTGAAAGTTCACCATTCTTGTATCATGCTATATTTGATTTTGTCTATTTTCAGGAACAAAACACAGAAAAAAACTAATTATTGAATAAATAATTAGCACTAATTAATAAAATTAATCATTAATAACAAATATTTAATTAAATTTTACGTATTATATACTTAGAATTATAACCAATCGGAAAAAAATCAAGGGCTTTGGGGAGAGATCCGGACCCCAGGAACCCTCCCTTGTGTGCGCCACTGAATGTGTTCATGTTTGAAATGGTTAAGTATTTCAACCCATCTTTTATCAATTTCAGCAAGTTGATTTTCCAATTTTTTCAATATATTAAAATTTAAATATACTTTCAGTCTTCCAATTTCTTCAAAGAGACCATTGTCAACGATTTTAATATCAGGCATTTCTTTTGATAAAAAATCAACAGTTTCCTAAATCCGCCCAACTCACTTGTGACGAAGTCAAAAAACACATTAAAAACTGTTATTTCCTGCGATATTTGTTTCGGACTATTCTTCGACATATTGGAAACATGTTTGGTTCATTTCTAAATTCAGAGATTAACAGATCAGTTTTAAAATATTGAAAAGGATGACAAGTAGTAGGACACATTTCGAGGAAGGACAGGACCTATAAAAGGAGGACTGACTTCCTTAATGGAGGACGGTTGGTCACCTTAATATATATTCACTATCCTGGAATCGAAATTGTTGCACTTAATGGTCTAACATTTTTTGATTGCGTAACACTATAGACTTTATAACAATAAAGACAAGTAATGGAATATTTTGTTCTCAATTAAGCACCATGCTAGATTCATTTTTAAAACAAAAGTAGATAAAATTGTGTTCTAATCTAAGATATTAACTGGATACGAGTGAAAAAGAATTCGAATCTCGAACATCAAGTGTTTTTTTTAATAACGAACCGTTTCCCAATACATTAATATTCCATTAATTCGCTGAAAGCATTTTAAGCGTGCGAGATTCAGCTTAACAGTCTGTCTCTCACGGAAGATGCCCTAATACCATATTGGTCAAATCGTTACTCAATAATTTAAAGGCTTATCGAAGTGTGGAGAATAGGTCAGTTCGGAAAAAATCATAGGTTACGAACTCTTGAACTCGGAAACAATTTTTTTCCAACAATCTTAACGCTGCGGAGCGGTTCACTTTTAAAATAAAGAGGAGCCGGGTATTAGGGTGAGGCCTCACTTGATGTTTTGTAAATTAAAGTGCCATGACTGATTACGAACATCATCAGTCATTGTTATGATTGTTGAGGCACGGTTTCATTCGAAGCTGTGAAAAAAACTGGAGGAAACTATGTTTCATGTTTACCGGCTTGTATGGTAAACGTGTGCAAGGTGAGGTACAATGAAAGGGATAAAAACGATCCACATGCTAAATTTCGCTTCAAATTTAAGACAGGTTGATAGGGCTTGAGTGATTATTTTTAGCTTAAAATAAAGTAAAGGGCTCCGAATAATTACAGTAATTTATAATGTAATGTTTAAGAAAATGAGATTATGTTTCGAGACATGAATGATAATTTTAATTACGGGCCAAAAATTTACATTATGTTTAGTTTCGTTGAGTTTTTCGACGACAGATAATTTAACTATGGTTGAAGAGTTATTCGATTAATATTTATTTTTCTTTCAATTGCCACGTTTTATTTTCGGGGGGGTCTGCCACTTAATAGTTGAAAGCTTTAAGATTACAAAATTTAATAAACTAATTTCCTTCTTTATATATTAATGCAATTTTTTAGTTGGATCTTGTCTACTGAAAGTGTTTTTCTCTTTAAAAAGACAATAGAGGGAAATAATTAAAATATGTTTATCAGTGTCTTAAGAAATCTGTTATAAATGCATAACATGTTTTCCCAACTACAATAAAAAAAAGCACAGACATTTATATTTATATAATTTTCTAAATTTACAACGGTGATCATATAGAGAAAATGAAGCTTCTCTTCCCCACATAAACATATTTCTTTCTTAAAAATAAAATTGTTTTAAAAACGAACATTGAAACCAAATCGACAGAAAAAATAACTGTATTCTACTTGTGAATTAAAACGCCTTTAAGCTATATTTATGTATATTTTAAAAAATTTACTTGCTCTCAGAAGCACAAAAATTAAGATAGTAAACTAAATATACAGACGTTTTCTTCTAAATTTGTAAAGGATATTAAATCACTGGCCGCGACAGAATGAAACCAATCAAAGAACCAAATGATGGATTAAATCTATAAATAATAGGAAACACATACAATAAATCCTTTCATAAAACATTTGGAATAAGATTATATAATGCCTGAATCTGACTGAATTGATACTTGGGAAGGAGATAAAAAAGCAGAAACTAAAGAACATATCAGTTTCTCATAATATTCTTTCCATAGCTTAATTACAAAAGAAAAAAGTAGAAGGGTCACGAGACCTGTATGAAAACGATACGATTCATATTTTAAATTTTGCTAACAGTAATTCATGAATTGATCTAACCCAGGGATGGCCAACCCAGCTGACTTTGCGGGCTACTTCGGAAAAACATAATCCCACGGGCCACATATAAAAAAATATATTTTTATATCAACTTTGGACCCATTACAAACATCTATTAGAATGAAAATTTAAAATCATTATTGTTTTCATTACTTTTCATGCAAACAAACATAAATAATTTAATAATAATAATGCTATTATCAAATATGTCTAGTTTAGCAATAAGCAGCACGATAAAATTACAGGAATCAGGCATGAGCTGCGGGGGGGTTGCTGTAATGCAGTACTCTCACTTCTAAATATATTTAAAAACAAAAGCAACGTAATGAACTAGAAACAGTTATGAAATATATATTTTTGTAAAAAGCTACACACTGAAAACAAAAATATTCAAGGCGGGTCAAGGGTTGCCCACCCTTTATCTAATGCATTTAAAATATATGAAAATTATCAACTTTTAACGTTCAAAAAGGTTTTTTCCCTTTAAATGACCTATATTGTGTTATTTTCCCAACTACTTTGCATGATTTTAGATTTTTTGGAAAAAATAAGATGTTGCGAGGCACGCGGGGGAGTTTAATCTAGATAAAGAGGAAAAAGCGCAAGATATCTCACTGTAAATGCCTACAAAAAGGAGGGAACGGAAACTTCTTAAATATACCATCCATCACACCAAAAAAGAGACCAGACACAGGGGGTTCCCTCCCCGCTCGGTCACCTGGTCATTTGCTATTCACTTTCTGTGTGCAAATCGTCCAATCCATCACGATTTGGAGAGTTGCCTAACTGTGGCGCCAGCCTCTACCGGCATGAGGCAACAGGTGATAAATGGGTAATAAAAGAAACTAAATAAACTGTCCGAGCGGCTGTAACTGCCTCGGATGTCGAGGTGAGGTCAAATGGACAGAGAAAGACTTTGTTAGCGAGAGCGACGGGAGGGAAATTTGTTAAGAGTTCGCCGCTTGAGAATCCAGTTCGCGGAATCTGCAATTACGCTTTCGAGGGAAGATGAACCAGAACGGCATTAAGTTAGGAGGTGACATTTAGTTTAGTAACTACACGAGAATTTTTCGGATACAGCGTCTCTCTCGTTTCTTTCCGAAGAAATAAGAGGAGCTCATTTAATCTTTATCAATGGCAATTTACTTAGGAAATATGGACGAAGAAGCAATTGAAATAATAGAATTTAATAAAATTAACATACTGAACGTTTAAGATGTGTTTAATTTTGCTTGGAGCCTAAAGATCATCCCATGAATTTATTTTATTCAGTGGATTAGTAACGTCGCAGTAGAAGTAATACAAAGATTGTAGACGAGACGAAAAGCAAATTTCATCATTTTCAGTTACCTAAAATAAGATTCATCCTTTCTTAAACTAAAAAAATTGAATTGTTTTTAATTTGATTATTTCTTTTTACCAGCAAAAATTTACAAAGCATTTCAGAAGGAATTTTAAAACCATAGCTTTTTAAACCAACTCCCCACACATAAAAGTGAACTCTTTGTTTCAATATATTTTTATTTAATAGATCCATAAATCTTAAACAGTATCGAAAATTTCCAATTTCTACGATAATCCATACTCCACAATAATTCCGAATTCTAGTCTAATTTGCAACATTACATTTCATGTGTCACTGTTTTAATAAACAGAATATTTTTATAATAATTTTACAATCTAAAATAACTCTTATAATAATCCAATTGAATTGATAAATATAAAATTTTATTATATAACGATTTTGTTTGAATCTCATGGAAATTATCGGTCGATAGCGACGTCTTGCGGGGGAGAACTGTTTTTCGAAATATTTTGTGGTGTTGACTTTTGTAATCGAAAATCTCATCATGTATTTATTTATTCGCTCTTTAGTCTCGTAAGAGTTCTTAGTATATATCCGACGAAACAAATCTTCAGACCTGGTTGAAATTTTTGTGCATTTTCAAACACTAATGCTACTTTAGGATCAATGCTTAAAATTCTTTTCCATACCTGCACTAGATTTAAGTTCCCCAAAACTAAACGACAGTTAATTGTTGAATTCCGTCCTCATCGTTAAGCGAAATAATCGGCAATGTTATATCGTATTAAAGTAAATTAGCCAATTAAAAAAAAAGAAACATTGTTTTACCCCTTCGACTATATTATTTCAAAGACCTGTAAAACGATCGCGGGAAAAAGAAATGGATGTATAATGTTATAATCATAAAATACAATTTTTGTAAAATAACATTTTAGTATCATCGGACATAAATTTAATATCTATACTTAAATTAATTTTTGTTTAATAAAAGTGAAAGATATTTAATAACTTGTAAAGAAAAGCCTAGTTTATGTATAAAACAAAAACTGAGCATTATCGACTGATTTATAAAATAAGGAATCAATCTTGCTCCATTTCCCACATATAACCCAAGGAAAAGGTAAAATAAACGCATGATCATCTTTTTTTTTAAAAATTTTTTCCTATATTCTGATCATTATTTCCCTAAAGCTTAGCAATTATAAAAGTAAAAATGCCTTTGTAGAATCTAGTTTATTTTAAATTTCAGTTTGTTTAATAAATTTTAAACCAACCCGTGAATTGAACACTCGAACACTAATCGATTTGACAGCACAAATGATGAAAAACACGTGGAAAAAATTAGCCAAACACAAAAACGAATCGAGAGACATACATTTCGCATTCTTACAAACGCATACCGACAGACGCGTGACCAGCCAAATACGCCGGACGCATATTGATGCATTTTGGCCCCGTTGATAATAATAAAAAGAAAGGGGCTGGGTTGTATTAGCGATGACGTATGGGATAATTAACCCGGAGGCTAGCTTTTACAGCAAAGGATCGGTAGTCGCCCTATTACACTCGCTGTCAGAACATTCGATCAAGCCATGCAAAGAACAATAAATTCCACAGCAATTTCAATTATATCTCGCCCGCCAGGATCTATGATTATGCTCGCCAGCTCCTCCAAAACACACATATGAGTTACTTATTGGCTGAAAACCGTTCAAAGCGTTGAGCCGCCGATTGATTCGGTATTTTTCCAACACCTCAGTTCCCCATAACGCCGTCTTAACTCAATTCTCGTATTTATTCAATGTCAGGTTGGAGAAATAATTATCACTCTGCCGGTGGGCGATCTCTGATTTATACGATGTAATGAATTGCAATCATTTTCGCATGTGATAATTCAAACTACGCAGGCGATGAAATCGATTTCGATTAATTCTTTTTTTTTCAATAATCGATTCCTAACGGATTCGTTTGATGGGGGACAAATAGATGAATGGACCGATAATGATCTGACAAATCGTCCTCGTCGCAGGAAACAATTTCGCTATCATTTGGATAAGTTTTGCTTTTGGTTCAGCGAGCCACGTAGGATCAGAGTGTAAACATCATTAGCATCGTATTACAAAGAGGTGAAGGGGTTGCGTCATATAATCCTGATTAATTGATAGCAATTTCAATGGACGCAAGTTTAATTTTCCAGAGATGATTAGTTTTAAAATGCGCTATTAAAGAATCGCAATTTGTTCTTTAATATTCAGGACAGGAAAAACAAACCACGTGACAGTATTTCAACATCACCGTCATCATCTTTTCAGATGTATTTACATCTGCAAACAGTTGTAATTTTGAGGAACTTTAATTAGCATACAAATGGCGCAATGTTTTCTATATACTATAATCCATTTAATAGTTGGAATTTTCTGTTTTTAAAGAAAACTTATTATTTATAAGGAAATAAATAAATAAATTTCACTTAAAAATATTCAAACAGCCATAATTTTCAGAATCTCCAAAGCGTGAGTGAGTGTTTATTAACGTCGCACTAAGAAAAACACGGAGCGATTTGTGACTGATCTCGTAATTTTGAACCGTGGTCAAGCGATGAGGACGACACTTGAGTTGGCACCTCCTCTCCTGATTTCCACATCATGCCAACGGGAGGACTTTGAACCCCAAGACAGAATTAATGTGCATCAACCCCTCTATACGGCGGATATTTGTGGTCAAGGTAGCCTAGTGGTCAAGGTATCGTGTCGTGGCTGGCGTATCATGAGTTCGAGCCCAGTACCACTAAAGACCCGCCGTGTAGGGGAGCGATGCACGTTAGATTTGTCGAGAGCTCAAACGTTCTCCCGTTGATGTGGTGTGGTAAATACGAAAAGGGGGTGTCAGCACAGGTGTCGTCCTCGTCACTTGACCATGGTTCAAAATGACGAAGTCCGTCGCCGAAAGGCCTGGTGTAGCTGAACAGTGCGAAGTTAATATTCACTCTCACGGCGGATATTTAATGACATGTGGACGCGAGTACCGGCTACGAGATCGTGACTAAGACCAAAAGGCTACCTTGGCCAGAATCTTTAAAGAAAATTTTTTAAACTAAAATAATAAACAAAAATGCAAAAACAATAAAATAGACCCCAAAAAGTTTAATTCAGGTTAAGAAAAGAGAACTGAAGATTACTTGATGTGCAAAAATTAAAAAGAAATGGTAAGACTATATAAATTTAAAAGAAAAAAATTTGATCAAAATTACGTCACGCTTATTTTTCTGACTAATTACTTTCAGTTTTAAATTTTCACTTACGGGTATTTTAAAATTATTCACTTGTTTCTACAAATCATTTGTAGTACTTTCTCTGTATTTAGTCTCTAAAAATATGATTTTTATATACCACAAGATGCTTAATTATATTATGTTTCACTTTCAATAATTGAAATAAGGATTTAAAAAAAGAACACAAGCGTGTAATTCTAACTAATTCTTCAAGACCTAACGTGCAAAACAAACAAAAATAATGTAAACTTCTCTACATTTAGAAAATTAAGTTAGTGTGAAATATATTTTCATAGACATAACACCAAAATAAAATTCATAATTTTCTGCCGCATTACATACTTCAGGATCCTCTCAATTTGCATATATATTCGTTTCTATTTTAATTAAAAATAATCAGTGACATTTTACTCAAGCTATTAAGATTATGCATCAATTCTTTTTGTTGACTTCTTTCTTGAATTAATGATTAAGTTTTGTACGTGTCTCAAAGTATATCCCAACCAAACAAAGGAGAACCAACGAGGATGGGAACGTTTCTAACACTAAAATCATTTCACGCTTTAATCTTCAAAATATCATAAACGGAACATACCAAAGAGACAAAAGAGGACCTGGTACGATGTCCATCGAGGCAAGCTGAACGGGAAAACTGTCATCCGGGAGAGACGTTCAGTGTTAACATTCATAATCTGTGAAGGCCTCACCCTCGTCATAATTTTTCCTATAAACACCGTTCCTCCAACGTTGAAAGCCATGTTGAAACCTGAGTGATCCATCATCATCATTGGATGGTTAATAATGATAATAATAAAAAGTTATGGATTATTAAATGTGCTGCATGCCACGGGATTCAAGGTCGAGTTTTGTTTTATGCCTAGTTCCAAGACAACCATCGATACAAAGCGCACTGATTTTTGCTCGAGAATAGCCTCAAGGTCGACAAAACTTCAATTATTTTCTTGGACACATCAAAGGGACTGGCATAAAAGTTGTGGTGCGCAGACTGGAGTGATAAGCATTTTAATTGACTTTTTGAAATGCAATTACATGTTAATATTTAACTGCAAATTAGATCAAAGGACAGATGTGGTTATTTTCCTCCTTCAAGTTACTGGTTAGTGAGAAAAAGTTATTCACAAGTCATGTAGAGTTTCGCATATCTTTAATTTAATATATATATTGCATCTTTATAGTTAAGTATCTCGATAAGCGATTGTTGAAAAATAGAATAAATATTTCTCAAAAAAGTCTGTAGCTTGACTATCATCTCTTAAAATGAACTTGCTGTTTTTTTTTTTTAATGACGCATTTAAAACATACACATTCTAACAACACACTCTTTTCAATATAATAGAACCTTTTTTTAATATTAATAGTAAGAACACAAAATTCCGAATGCTTTTCCATATAAACGACTACGAACTTCAGAATACATAGTTGACTTAGGCTCAGTATTTGGTCATGAGAACCAATCAGTGAAACTTGAACAGAATCAACAAACATTCAGAATAAAGATTGTCTATGTTTATAATGTACACTGATTTTTCTTATGATGCACACAATTCATCAAACTTTTAATTCCAAACAATGGATTCCTAAAAGTATTGGTTTGATTTGATTTTCTTTATTAAATGATGCATACTAAAGCAAAGGGCCTCATAATTTTGAATCTCGGTCAAAGGATGAGAGTGACACCCCTGAGCTGACACCCCACTCTCCAAATAACCACACTAAGCCAACGTGAGTACTTTGAACCACGACAATTTAACGAGTGTCAATTCCTCTACACGGCGAGTGTTCAGTAGCACCAGGACTCGAAATAACACGCCAGTCAAGAGTTCATGATCGTGATGACCGTGACCACTAGGCTACAGCGGTCATCCTAATAATATTAGATTTCTTTGACAAATGCACAATTATTTGCGATAGTTTAATGGCAGCAAGTTTTTTTAAGCACACAGTAATTCATTCTTGTTTATTAAAATCAAATAATTAACAGAACTTTAAACTCCAAATGTATCAAAAGATAAATTCAAGCTATTCATTCCGACATTACAGATTTTGAAAAATAAATCAGAGAGGTAAATAAAGCTTTCTCTTTATGTTATACCTTCCTCATTCACGAAATAAAGAATGAAAACAGCTCGCAATCGCAGCTGTTGTCGATATAAACATATTTACAATAAATGATATTACTGCGTTGACGGCAAAAGCACTTTTAAGGTACTCACAACTTGGTCATATACATTTATCACCATACTGCAATGATGTAGGGTTTCCAGAATATTTTAAACTGGCGAGATTGTACTGAATTACAACGGGATTTCTACAACTTCGAGATGAAAGTGGATGAGTGAATGCTTATCAATGTCGCACTACAAAGCAACACGAGGGCAAGTGGTGATTGACCTCTAATTCTGAACATTGATAGAGAGAGAGAGACAACACCTGAGCTTGCACCCCCTCTCCAAACTACCACAGCTTCGAATGGAAATTGGATATTTACCCCATATTAGATTGAAAGCAAATAGTACTCTTAACATTAAATGTAAAAAAAATATAAAGATAATTAATACTTGCAATTTTATTCCAAAAAATTACAGACACTTTCAGCATTGCGCATGTAGATTTAAAAGTGGAATGGTAAAGATCAGTGATGTGGATTTTAGGTATAAGACTCAGTAATCTCTACTTGACCGCCTTCTCACCAGTCACCCAGTGGCGGCTAATTATCGTGATTATTTTTCATTATAATTATTACTGTTCATTAATATTATCACTCTGTTTCTACGCGGCCCTTCTCCCAATGGGTGTAATCAACGGTGGCGATTTGTCTTCGTCAGTAACTTCATACAGCCCCTCCGAGCTATATCACATTCTAAATACGTTACGGCAAGGAAAAAAAAGACCGAAAAAGCGAGGAAAAAATTCCTCAAGATTGGCCTGAATAATGATGATGATGTTGTTTGCCACACCTAGAAAACTTAACCCAATAGAATTACTTAAAGGGTGACGGTTTTTTTGCTCTCTGCCATCTCGCTCTTAATCCGGTGGTTAAGCTATTTATTTAAGAAGACTGACCGCTTTATTGATTGTCCGATTCGGGTGATTTGCAGAGATTCGTTCTATTGTGACGATCGGGCAATTTAGATATTCTGAGGGAGATTATCTTGCTGATCATATCGAATGAAATTCATATCTATTATTTTGAAATCAATTTCCGTAGCGCTTCGGATTATTACTTTTCTTCCCTCTTCTTTGCTTTCGGGAAGTAGTTATGACGTGGAAGAAAATTTGCCACATTGTCTAGAGATTTATTCTCTCGCAAGTGTTTCAATCGGCATTTCTTGATCTGGTATTAAAGGAAAAAAGCATGGGAGGTTTATGTTAAAACCCCCCCTTTTTTTTTTATTAATGATATTTTATGTTTGTTATTTTAGCCAGATAGAAACTCGTATAAGTAAAGAAATTTTCTAGAAAATGATCATTTCTTTTCAAATACAAACTGCTTTAAACTCAATTCAGTCAACATTAAAGAGAATTATTGAAAATTGGAATATTTTTTGTGTAGTATAAAAATGTTCAAATACTAAAAAGTTACGTGATTTAAAAAGGCATATACTAGCTTGCAATAAAAACTCTTCAAAATTCAAAAAGGTTCATTAAATACAAAATTTTCCTCTGAAATGTATAAGAGTTAAATTTCTACGTTTAATAATTAAGTATAAGGGGAACTAAGTAGGAAATATGTAACATAAAAAAAAGCATTGATAAAATATACGTACATTGACACAAAGAAATACTACTTTAAGATATACTGCTCCTAAATATTAATGAAATCAGAATATGATAATAAATATATTTCTTTTTTCAATCTATTAATATTCTGAGTTTGAATCCTCTCCTTCTGCATTGAACAGACAGTTTTGATAGATTAAAATTGATCGACACGTTTAAAATATATCAATATTATGTGTTCATTATCAATAGATAAACATAGATATTTTTTTTTAAATTATCCTTTTACATGATTCCTATGAATTAATCGCAACATATTCAAGGAAATGATAAATGAATAAATATAATTATAATGATGATTATATAAGCAATCTTTTTTAATAATGACAATTATCACAAACAAAGCACATATCGTATTTCTTGCAAACGTTTTTGCTCGTAGTTATAGCTTTATTTTATACAGAAACATTTTTTCTTTTCTGAAGAAATTTTTTTGATAAATGATGAAATGCTCTCAAATTACATATTACTCTACCAATAAACATTTAAAACCTATTTAAATATTTCTTAACAATAATAATCCAATAATAATAATAATAATAATAAATAAAAAAAAAGAAAAGGTTATTTCGAATTTTTCTTACAAAGACGCCAAATCAATACGTAGTATTGTGTTCTAAATTGGAATTATTTCAAGATATATTAATCGGAAAAAGCAATGATCATCAAAATAATCAGATGAATTAAGCGCAAAGATTTATTTCTCTAGAAAAATCGCTTTTTTCTTTTTTTGTAGACAAAAAAAAAAAAACACCTGATCATTTCTGCTGTTTAGTCTCTTCAATGATGAAAACAATATTTAAATTAGAGTAGAAATGGAAATGATTTTTGCAATATATATATGTAATAATTAATAATGACTAACCAACGTGATAGACAATTGCGATTTGTAGAAATACTTTTCAACGTAATATTAAATAAGAGCATTTAACAGCATGGAAAAATTCTATTGAAGAGACTTCACTCTTTTAATATAAAATTGTTTGTTAACTGCCTTCTAATTTATGTTGCTAAATCTTAAGGTTGTAGCATTACACTTTATTAAAAAAAGACATTACATTTGAGCAGTATTGCACACAGGAATTTCTCAAGGGGGGGGTCCGGGGTCGAAAGTTCACCAATCTTGTATCATGCTCCTTTTGATTTTGTCGATTTTCGGGAACAAAACACAGTAAAAAACTAATTATTGAATAAATAATTAGCATTAATTAATAAAATTAATTATTAATAACAAATATTTAATTAAATTTTACGTACTATATACTTAGAATTATAATCAATTGGAAAAAAATCAAGGGCTTTGGAGGGGTCCGGACCCCCAGGACCCCTCCCTTGTGTGCGCCACTGCATTTGAGTTGTGATTCTACGAAACACCACTGAGTGAAGTAATAGAAAGTTATGGGAAGTCTTGCGTACCAAATCAAGTACCACACTCATTCGTCATTTGAAAGTGAATTAACATTACACTTTACTGTATCTTTAATACGACAAAAAGTTTAATCAACTGTGAAAATCCAGCTCCTACTTTAAATAAGCCGAGAAATAATACTGCTCAAGTTTGGTTTTAGTTAAAAAATATCTCGTCGCCTAAATTTTTTCATACACCTATCTAATCTTATAACATATTTTCACAAACAGGAAACTAATCCAATTTTCATACAAATCCGCGGCATTGCAACACATACGCAGGTTCATTATACAGCATTCTTAAATTTTAGAAACATTCCGAAAATATGCAATTTTTCACTTGAATTTAACTTAAACTTCAGTTTAAAATCCATTTAACAGGAAACGAAATAGGGAACATTTTACACCAGAAGACATAGATTGATTCATGTACAAATGAGTAATTCACATTTTCCTTACAGATTGTGGGGTTAGAATATAATACTATTGTTAGGGTATTAGTGGCAAAACAAAGGGGGGTACCAAGCCCGGCCCCCAAAAACCTTGATTTTTTTCGATTAAATATAACCCCTATGATAAAAGTAAAAGATTTTAAATTAAATGTTTGTTCTCATTAGTATCGTATTAATTAATGCTAATTATTTGTTCAAGAATTAATTTTTCTTATTGTATATGAAAGAAGAATAATGTTGTGCGGCGTATTGGAGAATGATACGAGAATGGTGGACTTTCGCCCCTCCCCCCCCTCTGTTTGAAAAATTTCTGTGTTGCCACTGTGGGTTTTAAAAACCTTGTTTTCCGCCCCGACCCCCTTTCCAACCAAACAAAACAAACTTCAAAAGCTTTTTTCCAGGGGAAGCTCGAAAGCAATTCTACTGAAACCAATATTTTCTTTTAACATGGTCAGAGAGAAAGAAAGAGAGAGGGGGAATAAAAAAAAACATTTCCGCCCAATCAATACCGCAGGGTTTTCGGTTATTAAACCACCCCCGCGAAGATGATATTCATTTCCACCCATTAGTGCCTCTTCTGGCCTAATCACAAGTGACTTTAATTTCCCGGGTGATTGGCAGGCGAGAAAGGAAGGGGCCCCTTCTTGCGGATGATTACAAACGGGAGCCAGTTACGGTCCTAATTACCGAGTGGTCAGTCACGATCACAGCCGTTCCCTTTCCAAGCTAGGGGGACAGAAAAGGGGAAAAAAAAAGGGGGGGGCCCAACACCCGGCGCATGATGGGGGAAAGGCTTTGGGGGAAAACCCCAATTTTTTATAAAAAGTTCTCTGTGAATGGGGTTATATAACGCTGTGAGCGAGGTTCAAAGATCCACATGATTACCAAAATGTGCAGTCTACCACTAATGAGTCTATTTAAGAGATAGTTTAATTGAAACCCCAGACTTAGTTAATGGTTATTTTGTTTAACTGCGTGCTCCCAAAAACCGGAAAGGACTTTTTTTAGAAATAAGACCCTTTTTGGGAAATTTAAATTTCCCGAAGTTTTAATAAAACACATTCTTTTAGTATGCTCCCTTTAAAAATTTAAAAATTATAGTTAAAAAATAATTTTTTTCTTTTAAAAAAAAGTTTTGAACCCTAACCATTACAAGAAAAAAGCAATTTTATTTTTTTATTATTATAAAAAAAATGGATTGATTTAAAAAAATAATAAGTATAAATATAATAAAATATGGTGCTCTCTGTTAGATAGCGAAGTTAAAATATAATAGTAATTTTTTAAATTTTTTTTTTTTTTTTCTGTAAGAAAGTGTACTGGCAATAAGTTTTATTCTTTAACTTTAAGTGAAGACAGCTTCACAAAATCTTTATTAAGTAAAAATTGTGTTGTAATGTTTTAATAAAACATTACACTAAAAAAAAAGTCTACCACATATTATTAAACATTTCCATCTGAAAGATTAAGATTTTATGTAAATTACAATGCAATAAATTTTAGTCAAACAAAGGAATATATCAAGACACTTATTTTTTAAAAAATCTTATTTGTATATATTTAAATATTTTTATCTTGTATGACACTCCACATTCTAACACATAAAATAATTGAAAAAATTTCCCTTGTAATTTTGAGAGAGAGCATTTGAAATAATTTAAGATTTCTTCATAAAAAAAAATAAAATACGTAGAAGAAGCATTTATATAGTTTTTTAAAGATAAATAATGAACCGTTTTCAGTCATAAAAACCAGATGGATTTATGCAAAACAATGGCTTGTTTATTTTTTTTTAAAACTGATTTGCACAAACATTAAATTAAAGCAAAAGGACAACGAAATTTCGTTTTAAGGGTACATTATTTACGTTAAATATTATTTGTAATAAAGAAGAAACAAATGTACGACATTTTTGGGAGTGAGATGGAGCAGAAGAGAATTTTTTTTTCAAAATGACGACAACATTTAGTTTGATTTCGATATTTTTTAACATTTACAAGCTCACATCCATACAATTCCCTTTAATGTAATTTCATATTACGTAGCTGCATTCTTACAAGTCACCTTCTTATTGTTTATATAGTGTTCAACATTTCAAAGATTGAACTAAAATTCTATTAATTCCCAGCCTTGAAATTTAAATATATTTTCAAGTATTATTCAAGTGTTTCAAGCTCTTCTAAGCGATTTATAATAATAAAAAAAAATATTATTATATACTATTTGATACATTAAAACGTTAAGTGGCAGAACTGCCAATTGACTCCTGTTACAAAATGAGTTACGTAAAAAGTTAGCAAGAAATAATTGCGTATCTACATGCAAATGAACAGTAGCAGCGCTGACTGCAATTTTTCACGAAGCCAAATTTAAGACCTTAAAAAAAATTTCGTCAAAAGAAAAAATCATAAACGATTTGTGTCAAAATGAATCGATGGTCAAGGAAGAAGTATGTTTGAAACACAATTACACTAACTAAACAAATATAAAAAATTTTTCATTACAAACGTTTAGCATAACCTTGAAAATCTTTTGAAATGGGAGGGGTGCTAAGTTGGTTTGTAACATTATTTAATAGGAGATAAGTGATTTTATTAGTTTTCTTAGTCCTAATAATAATCGATTTGAATTGACGCATAACGAGATTTAAACTAAAGTCAATTAAACAGCAATGGAAGATTTCTTTCAACACAACTGTCTTCCAGGAAATACAAGAGGTAAAATAACAGCAGTCAAAATACCTTTAATTACTGCAATAAAGTCAGGAACTCCTTTTCATTATAAGCAACTATGAAATAAAATAAATATAATACGTCTAACAAGGGAATGTCAAAACTCTCTTGATTAGAGTGTGTTAGATTTATAAATTTGTACCTAAGTGGAATAACTGGCACTGTGCAGGAGTTGACTGATTTAGTACATTTCATATCTTTCGCGAATTAAATATTATAAAATGGAACGAAAAGTAACAAAATAAGGAATAAAAAATTGATTTTAACTCACTGCAATATCAAAATCATATGGTCTTGTAACATTCTAGTTATTTGTTGTTTTTAATTTTGCTTTCTTCGTAATATGTTTCTAGGCAAAAATAAGCCTCAGTGTTGATTTAAACATTAAATAGATTGTGTTTCTATTGTCTCTCGATCACATCTTGGATTCATTATTATACATTTTACGTATTTAAGCTACTTTTAAATTAGTTTTACGGCACCAAGAAACAGACTAAGTCGACATTTATTCCAATAAAAACATTTATTCATAGAACAGCAAATTAAGAAGATTATTTACATTTTAATCTTGTTGAGTAGTTCATATACTACTTCGTCAAACGATAATGGTTTATTTACATTTAATCTTGAAGTAACAATACATATAAATTAAGCTCAGTATTTAAATTATGCTCGAGAGGCTTAATTTTTTAAAAAAAGTTTTAACTGAATCCAATAAGAACTTAAAGAAGTTATTTTTATTGTTATAATAGATTGTGGGAAATTAAGTTCATTACTGGAAAAACGACAAACATTGTTTAAAATTTTTTTTATTTTTTACCTTAAAACATAATAAAAAAGGGGTTTTTTATTTAAGTTTTAATACTTTTTGTTAAAAAAAATTTTTAAAAATTTAAATTTTTTTAAAATACTTGTAACTCAGTTGTCACAATGCAAAATCGAATTCACAACTTTAATCGGAAGGAATTGCGGTCAAAGTCTGAAATAAGTAGGCATGAACAACAACAACAAAAAATCATAAGCTATTTTAGTAGAATAATTTATCAAAGTAATTTCCAGGACCTAAAAAAATAAAATCCAGCTATTAAATTTTTCGAAGCATTCAGTTAAAGCTATAAAAACACTTGATTGAAATCATTTTCAAGAGGATAAAAAACCTATAAATAATCGAACGGAAAAAAAAAATAAACACAGCGTTATTTGCTCTTTGCCAAGCCTAGTTGGAAAATTGAATTAAGGTACCCACGGTGTTTTCAAATAACATTGGAAAGTTACGCACTATTATCTGACGTTATCTTAACTCCAAACGACATCTTCATCTGATGGGTTTTCTTTATGTTTTCATACTCCCCAGTTCAAAAGGTAACAATTTTACGACGACTTAACACAGCAATAAAACCTCCATCAATCAAAATCAGTTGGCGTTGCCGCGACGGGACTCCTTTACAGAAGCGAAATAATTATTTACAAGCTCCCATCTGATAGAGAAACCCTGAAGACACAACATTCAAGGGAAGCAATATACATATAATTCCTCCTCGAGTCCATCATACTTACATTAAAAAATTTGACTTGTGTTCAATTGGGTGGAGATGAAGGAGGAGAAGATGCCTTTTGGTTCTGGCATGTTCCTTGATGAAAATTATTACTTGTGAGGAACTAATTGAACAGAGCAAAATGTGAAAGCAGTTTGTGTACCGAGATTGCGCACTGGGGTGGTTCAGAGGAAAAAAAAGGAGGGGAGGGAATCTCTTGGGGAGGAGAGTTATATTTATCGTTGAATAGTTTTTATTGAAAATATATTCGTTTTGCAATAAGACAAATAAGTACACAAAGTGTATATCATTTTACAATTAAAAATTGCTTTTGAAAATTCAATGATGGTGGAAAACTTAAACAGAGAGAGAGAGAGATTTAATTAAACTTGTAAAAGTTTCTATTCGCGATTTTATAATGATCTTATAAAGGAACCGTGATTTATGTAAATCAGATTTGCTATTTAAAGTCAAGTGAAGAGGGAAGTCAAAGAAATTGGCGATTGCTTGTTCATGCTGAAGCTACTGGAATTAAAAGGATTAACCGTGTCAATTTTGGACGATTAGCATTGATACGGATTATGAAGTCTCAATAAATATTGGACCAATTAATCTTATTATTATAGATATTTAAATTAGTAATTTATCTGACGGCTCGCCTGGCTTAGATCGAATTTCGATAGTCATAACAGAGTGAGTGAGTGAATATTAACGTCGCACTGTTCAGCTACACGAGGGCTTTTGGTGAACGGACCTCGTTATTATGAACCATGGTCAAGTGATGAGGACGAAACTTGAGCTAGCACCCTCCTCTCCAAGCTGCCCCACCATGCCATCAGGTAACGTATATCGGTCCCCTCTAGACGGTGGCACCAAGATTCAAACCCGCGACACTCCAGCCATGAGTTTGTGACCATAACTACAGGGCTACGGTGATCATGTTCAATACATAAAGTTAAGAGTTAGAGCTATATTTACGTCACACTGTAAAGCTGAACGAGGACTATTGGGGACGGACGTTGTCATTTTGAATTGGTCAAGTGACGATGACGACACCTGAGCTGGCACTCCTTCTACACCACACCAACGGGAGAACGCATGAGTCTCGACATATTTACTGTGCATCGGCCCCCTTTGCACGGCGTCCATTACATAGAAGGAAAAATTTGATAAATCTATAAAAATGAGTATCAAATGTTGGATGGATAAAATTGTAATGAAGCTAAACATTCTATTTAAGGTTTGTGATTGATTTCTAGTTTTTATCGAGACCGTCAATTTAATGATGCCTCCCTACGCGGCGGGTCTTCAGGGTACTAGGCTAGAACTCATGACACACCAGACCACGATCCGATACTCTTGACCACTAGGCTACCACGGCCACAGTCTTAATTGAAGTGTTTGTATTATAAATGTCTCTTCCTTTGGCACATTCTAACACATCCACAGGCGGGAGTTCGTGACATATTATTTCAAAGTATTAGGATGCAATATGCTACAAGAATAGAGAAATATTCTATTAAAAAGCCCAAATCCAAAGATTTTTAAATGTGCTGAATCCATGAACTAAACACAAATTTTAATGTTCGGTTACTCGTGGCCGAAGTTGTAGGGTCTTAAAGTTCAAGTCCTAGCGCCACTGAAGACCCACCGTGTAGAGAAGCTCAAAATTTTCCCATTGGTAGGATGCAGAAGTTTGAAAAGGAAAGTTCCAGCTAAGGCATCCTCCTCGCCACTTGACTGTGGTTTAAAATTACCTCGGGTTGTTTCAGAGTGCGATATAATTTAAAATCAAATCATAGTTAATAATATTGAGACGTTTATAAAAGCGTTTAATATTTCATATATCTCTTGCCATATAGAATATAATAATTTGAAATAACTATTGACAAATTACAGTAGTAATGTTCTAAAAATTTAAATTTTGACTGACGAATCGAGATTTATTTGATAAAAAAAATGCGATGGTTATTTCCCCTGCCAAAATAAACAACATCATGACACTTGTCCTTTCAGCACGTCCACACAAGCACAATCTCCAACAAAACATTTGAATGACTCCACGTACCTCACATTAATCCTCCATAAATTCTCTCTATACTGCACTTTTCAATTATTATAAACACATCTTTTCAGCACCTATAGAAATTGACGCCCGGGGTTATATTTCCATTTATCAAAACCAGATCCTTGATAGTTACTCATAGTTGTAGGCTGCAGAAACCAGGATTTCATCAATAGAATTTAAATGACGGTCGAATTGCTCAAGCCACTCCTTATGATAAGGGGAAAAATCGCGTATTGGTCGATGTAGGACACATCGCCGAGAAAAATCGATATCTAATTAAACTCAAATCGTCAAACCTGTGGAAAAGTTCATGGCAACAACAAATTAATATCAAGGTAGGTTTCTATAAAGACTCGGCGGATTCTTATTTCCAGGTTATATGTACCATGCCAGGGCGTGTCCACTAACAACAGTGTCTTGTTTTTTACCTGCCGATAGACAAGCGAAACGAATTTATCAAAGGGTTTTAGAAGACGACCAATTATAGCTTATTGTCATCGGCACACCCGACTCAGAGGCAGCATCTCAATATCCGATAGGCTAGGAAGCACCTCATGATAGGTTCGAGATAAAAACGACCACAGAGCACCCTTATATCGTATGCAAGTGGCGATTGGGGTTAATAACAAAGACAAAAGTAACACACACAAAAATTCTTTTCAAGAGCCGATTGAAATTCCTATGCTTCTAAAGCAGCCATAGATTGCCGCTAGCTCGGATGTCCATTAAAATGATTGGTAACGGTTGAGATAGGATATAATGTATCGAGGTACAATTTGCCATAGGGATTTTTTATTATTATTAATCTGCAGTTATAAATGTTACATGTATCGACAAAAAAATGCTGTCGAAGCGAAATGAAAAGATAACGAAATATATTAATGACGTCATTGATTTTGTGATAGTGTAGGGTAAGTAGGAAAACGAAATTTTCACCAAAGACTAAGAAATGTTTCATTGATGATTAGGCTAATGTAAAATGCAGAAACATATAACCCATATCACTGTGCGAGATTTAAGTGTTATAATAGGTAATTTATTTAATTTGAACTGTTATTTGTTATTGAAATTAAATTAAACTGTGGCGAACTTTAAGTTACGGGTAGAAAACAATTTTCTAATGCTGTGCTTGATATTGCCTTTTACTTTTATAAAACATATAACAAATCAATCCTTTTGTATAAAATTTTAAACCTGTACATATAAATTCATACTTTTTAAATAAAATATTAAAGTTGCGAATTTCTCTATTCTTTTAACGTCATCTGAGCATGAAATAAAGAAAACAAAACCATGTGAGTATTGCTTTCGACTTTTCATATAAAAAGAATGAATTTTTATGAAATATTGTAAATGTAAAAGACGCTTAAACAACGCTTCGACAAGGCATAGAAATTTGTAGCTGTATACTTTTCTGCGATATAATTCTATGACAAAATATCAGATCAGGTAACGTCCTCGTTACTTGACCGAAGGTCAGAATTATGAGGTTTGTTGCATAAAAAATTCGTTTTGCTTCGTAGAACGATACTAATAAATCAATTATATATTTCATTAAAAATTCTAAAACATAAAATCTGATTGCAACTTTTATTTTTCAACCCTACTTTTTAATCGAAATAAAAGAAATTAACCATTTTTATTTTCATTTAATGCTTTTAAAATTTTCCACAATCCAACCAACAACATTAGATGATTGCTTTTAGCATAATATTAAAGAAGGAATAAACGGGAAAAAACACCACAAAAAATTCTAATATTCTTAAAGTTTTGAATAATATAGCTTTGAGAGTAAAGCTGTTATACGGTTGATTTATTGCTACCACAGCCATAAAACTGCTAAAAGAATAATCTACAAGTTACTAAAAGTATATATATAAAAATTTCAAATTCACATTTATAAGTCTGAAGGAAAGGGATTTTAAAACATTATATAAGAGGGGAGAGAAAGAAAAACATATAAACATTCCTCTTGTAATTTTCAACTAAAAGACAACAGAGTAAAATTTTCATCATTTATATTTAAAAAAAAATTCCTGCAGAAAAAAATATCAATAAGGAAATAAGTAAGTCAGTTTGAAACGAATTAACCAAACCCTTGACTTTAAATAAATCTTTTCTCATTTTTTTTCTATATCTTAGTGCAAAATTTTGGGCATTCATTTAAATAATTGAGAACGCGGGGCTACATTCCCAAGTATATATTCACAAATTGAAAAAAAGAGCATTAAATACAACAACCAACACTAAACTTTTTTTTTTATCACAATAGTTATTTCCACAGTAAGAACCAATAACATGTCTTTTGAACTGACATCTTTGAAAAGAGACAACGTTGGCCCAATTACTATTCTTTCAGTTACAACTGGAGTGTTTGAAGTTAAATTATTTTCTTCAAACCTATAATATGATTGCGTTTCTTTCTCAATTTCCAGTAAAATTCTAAAAATGAAGAATCCCGAAACTAACATTTAATTTATAATGAAGTACATATGAGACAGAAAGAAAAAATCCAGAAGTTAAGCTTTTATAAAAACATAATACTCTGCAATAGAAAGCTGATGAATGATAGCTAATATTACATCAATTTAAAAAAAAATTCATTATTTTAACATGGAAGTCAAAGAATATATATACATTTCACTATGTTGCAGAAATGTGAATATATGAACAGCCGATGACAGTGTGAATCTATTCATACTGGAATGTATCTATCTATCTATTTAAATATATGAAGAGACAATTCCAAGATATGTAAAAAAAATTCGATACGTATCATCTCAATACAACTAATTTTATTTATTTCTCAATAAGTTTCCCAAATGGATTATTTATAAACGTCGCACACAGACAGTGTTGTAATTCTGAAACACACTGACATCATCTGAACTGACCAATCTCCAAACTTTACACCATAAAAAAGCCTTCGGACTTTGGAGGAAGACTTTGAATCCTGACAAATTTAACCTGTACTAGCTCTCAAGTTCATCAGTTAAAAATAATAGTTGAAAAAAATTATTAATAATCTTGTCAAAAGTTTAACATTGAGTATTATATATTATTTCTATAGTGTATCAAAAGGGATTTTATACTCTGCTTATATACAATATTATGCGGTGTGTGTGTGTGTGTGTATGATTTCAATTGCTATTTAAAGAAAGGCAATAATTCTTTTAATTTCTGGGTGAAAGTTTTAGTCTGAAACAAAAGATAATCAATTCTCTCTCTGTTATTCAAAACTTCCCTATTGACAGGGCTTTCATTTATTCTATCATGAAGATGGATTCACTATAAAACATATTCTATACTTCATCAACATATCCCCCCTATTATGTGTAATTTCGTACTGGATAATGATAAAATTCCTCATTAATATATTTGATCCTTATACTTTGTCACAATGAAAATGCAATTTACGCTTTATAGTTTAATGAAAACTGGTTTTCAGTACTTTTTATTATTACTGCTGTGTGTGCATGGTTAGGAAGACCTTTGAAAGTTGGAACTTTTCAACTGGTGATTACCTTTTGGAAACCGAATTCCACTTTCCATTGTGCAGGCGCCATCTGAATACGGAAATGAAGAACGTACTTTTGATTAAAATTTCCAGGAAGCCAATCGTGAGTGACACATGAAGAGGGTGCGGCCAGAGTCAGGTACAAGAAGACGTTTCGAGGAAAAATTTCTCTGACATAATGAAGGGTAATATCACCAAGGTCTTAGCCACGTCCGGTCAAAGCAGACAAAGCAAAAAGAAAGGAATCTTGGAAAAAAGACCCATTTCATGACTTAAGACGTTAATGCATTCTTGGGAAAAAAATGTCTTGTATATTGTGAACGCAGTACATTCGCCAATTTTTCCAACAAAAGACGAAAGTTTGCTTTTTTACCTATTGATTTTGTTTAGGCTTTCTAAATTCCATCAAGAATAGTTAATTGTTATCAACTAATCCTAGCTGTTCGTAATTCCAGTATTTTGAAAACATTGTAGTCAATATCTATGGAAATACTTGTACAATAAACACTGCAGATAAAAATTAATGAAAGTGTACAAGACAGATATGCAAGTTTAAACTATTTAAGCAATAACTTTTTAAATGAAAGTCAAAACTGTGCTCTTATTCTTGTAGCTTTAAGTGTTAGAAATTATGTTGGATTGAGTTTCCTTTTCCTTAAGGCAATGGTTATCACGGTTAATTTAAGATCTAAAACTATCATAGATCTATTCAATCAGGCTTAAGATAGTAAAAAAATAAGAAATACAGATTGTAAAAGTAAAATTGTTCCAAGTTATTTTTTAAGCACTCTAAACCTGAAATTTAAAGTTTGGGAAGATTATTTTTGAACTCGCATGAAAAATTTAAACAATTTTTTTATTAAGCAAAAATACGAAATTAATTTTTCCAAGTAATTTTTAAGTCAGAATATGAATGGAATGATTTTTTTAATACTATTTAAAATAAAATTAGACATTGAAACATTATATGCACAGTTTTCTGTACTTTTAAATTTTTGTTAATAAAAGAAATTAATTTTTATTAATTTTGTAGAAATCTTGATGTATTAAAAGTTTATAATTGACTAATCTCATTAAGATGATAGTATAAACTAATAAAAAAATATGATGGAAAAATTCATTTGTTTCCTTTTTTGCATCAATTTAACATTTTAAAATAAGTATATGAATTTTACATTATACAATAAAAGTTATTTGGAATTTTAAAATTTATCGTTAAATTTAAAAAATCTTTAATACTGAAATTTTTACGCAATATTATCATCATAAATTTTCCCTCAAACATGATAATTGTGGGTAATTATATTCTTTTGAATTCTTCATTTATATTGTATATGCACATACGCATGCAAAAAATATATGTTTGGATTATATCTTTAATTTTAACTCCCTTTATCTTCTTTAATCAGTTGTACAAAGCTGAACAAAGAAATTTCTGATTCAATACTCACGTTTTCTGTCATCATAAGCTGCACTAATTTTTAAACAAAATTCTGCACTAAATTTTAAACAAAATAAATAAAACTAAATATATGGAAGCGGAGGAAGGAAATTAAAGCCATCTCTTTTCATTGTCAGAAAGAATGAATATATACAAAGACGAACAATGAGTAAAAATAGCTTTCCGTCAATAACGGAATATCAACTCCTTCCACAATGTGTTGCTTGTTTCCACTCCTATTCATTTTAAAGTAAGAAAAGAAGAAAGAAAAATAATTTTTTAAGGTTTCTGAAGCGAATATTAAAGCATTGCTGCAGGCCATTTATAAGCTTTTATTTTCGATAGCTATTCTGAATTTGCTAAATTCATAACCATTACAAGTAATGTTTTCTTAAATACTCTTTGAAAATACATTTGAATAATGAGACATCTACATTTTATTTTCCTTTATCAACTCCTTGTTTTCTTTTAACAGCGGCCATACTTTTTTTGATGAATGGAGTATTTTTTTATAACTACTATTTTTGCTTCTACATTCTGAAACATCAAATCGAGGTAGTTTTTATATCTCGATGCATGAGGTTTTAAATTAAGTTCTAACTTTGAGTTTTCGAACTCTATTTGCTTTATTTGATCGAAAGATAAATATTTTATTTTAAAACTTATTTTTTTTTATCTTTGTATTTAAAGAAAACACTTTAACCCTCAAAGCATATTTTATTTGGAAGCACATTTAAAGTGGAAGGTGGGAAGGGAACGTCTTAGCAATCGAAATCGTATGAATTTTGACAAGCAATCCAAGAAATACATTTCGAATATCAAATTTAAATCCATTTACCTTAAAAGTAATGCATTTTATTATTAAGAAATAAGAACTATTTACCAATTTATAAAGGAAATAACAGTACATTTAATTTTTACCCCTTTCAACTTGATTCAGAAGAAAAATGGAAAGTAATAAAATGATTCTTCAAAAATGAAAGATTTGTTTCACAATAGCATAAAAAAAGTAGTAAAAAGTTGCCATCGTATCCTGATTCTTAGTAGAGAATTTTTAAAAAAAGAATACATTTATATTAATAACATGAGATTTGATTTTTTTTTAAACTAAATGTTTAAGACTTCTAACAACAGAGTTGATAGAGACTAACCAAAGATTTTTTTTTTTCAATGAAGGATAAGTAAAACATCAAAGCGCGAAGAAAGAAAAAGGAAAAACCAATAACAATAGGCTGACAATTACTTTTTACATGAGTTTCTAATAATTCAGTCTGGAGATGATTATTTGGTATTAAGGAAAGTTTGATGGAGAAAACAGCTTGTGTGCCATAACATAAAACAAGTAATATAAAAAATAGTTTTTTAGTCAATTCCTACTTAGATCAACAACGAAAAATTTTATTTTTGCTACTTTTTATTAAATAGTTACAATTAATATAAATATGTATATACATAGGACAGAATCACAACATTAAGTGGTCATTAGTTTTTTTAATTATCATTAAAGTATCGTATTGTCCTTTTAATTTCAGTCCAACTGGATGCTTTAACACGTGAGAAAAAAACCTTTTCAAGTTTTGACACAAGTCGCCAACGTGGCTGTATTTGTAATTCTTTAAATAATGAGTTTTAATCAATTAATTTTTATTAATTATAATTAAATTATTGTATTGTCATCCAAAATGATCCTGTATATAAAATTTCAGCTCAATTCAGTGCTTTAAAATGTATTTTATTAACGATTGAAAATTCCACCAAGATAAATAAATAAATAAATATACAAATATATAAATAAATAAATATATAGACAGTGTGAGCTAATAGTAGGAATTGAAAAAATGATCTTTTGATTTACATTTTATGAAATGGATATCAAGATTTTTTCGGAAGGAAATGTAATGCTGAGAAAAACGCGATCATACTCACATACTTGAAACAATATTACGTAACGAAACGAAAAAATAATTTTCACACATTTTCTGGTTAAGAGTAATTTTCAAGTATGATACATGATCAAAATTTTAACCAATAAATAAACATTTGAAATTTTAATTATACTATTTTAATACTGAAGGTCTCCCGAATAATTTATAAATCAATAATTTGAAAGACATATTTGAGTAAATTACTGAGAAATTTAAAATAAAAGGAACAATGAAATCTCACTATATCAAGGATTTAAATAGCATTGTGACCTAAATATAACTGAAAATAACTTACAGGTTCGCCAAAAACAACTATAATTTAAAAGTTAGAAAGAAATTTTTAATACTGAAGGTCTCCCGAATAATTTATAAATCAATAATTTGAAAGACATATTTGAGTAAATTACTGAGAAATTTAAAATAAAAGGAACAATGAAATCTCACTATATCAAGGATTTAAATAGCATTGTGACCTAAATATAACTGAAAATAACTTACAGGTTCGCCAAAAACAACTATAATTTAAAAGTTAGAAAGAAAAAAAAAATGTGTGACCTAAAAGTTATTTTCAAATATTCAGCCCGAAGTTATTTCAAATACAATTTTATACACTTATCACTTTGTATTCAATAAACAGCTTCCTGATCAATTCCTCCGAATCAAACGGAAAAAAACAAAAATAAAATTTTATTTTACTCAAGAATTTTTTTGTTTAACTAACAGATTTTTCTCTATTTCTTAAAAAAACAACATAAAAATATTATGGAAGAGAAAAAACTCAAAGAAGCCCTAAAATTTTGAATTTGAACTTATAAATTGAAATAACTGATGAAACACCAAGAAATCATTTTAAACCGTATTTCTTTCCTCTGATAGCCATGATCAAAACCAGGGGCGTAGCTATCACCACATCAATGATAGAAGGGTTAAAAGGGGACAACATGCCTTAGTAAAAAAAAAAATGGTAAAACGTAAGAAATTCTTTAAATAATTAGTGTTAATCCATAAATTTTTATTAATTATAATAAAGTTATTGTATTGTCATCCAAAATAATCATGTATATAAAATTTCAGATCAATGGAGTGCTTTAAAATGTATTTTATTAACGATTGAAAATTCCACGAAGATAAATAAATAAATAGAGAGTGTGAGCCAATAGTAGGAATTGAATAAACAATAAATCAAAATTTAATATTTGATTGTTACTAATTTTTTCAGAAAGAAAAGCATTTAAATTCACAAAAAAAGGCAAATAAATTAATATTTCCTTAGACATTGTATTAATTATTAGTGGCTCGCGAAACCCGCCATTCCAAAGGATATTCTTATTCGCAACTAGTTAATATATGACCAAAATAAAAGTTTCCAGTTTCCAATTATTATTTTTTCTTTACCTCCTGCAGAGTATTCTCGTAATCCATAGCATTTATATCGTTATCAATAATCATGAGCCATATCTCTATCGTAATGAGAGGTGGGGTGGAGTTGAGTTGTAGTGATACGTGCCCAGCCCCGACACGGCGGATCCTCCCTGCTCTTCGCGCGATGTCAATCACAAGATCCATTGCAAGAATGCGTAGGTTGGAGAGCTCTTTTTTCCTCTTCTTTGCTTTCGTAATTTTTATTCAAACACTTTTGCTATCGACGTGACAAATTGTAGCGATTCGTGCTAAATCGTTTCCACACCTAATGAATTAAAGTGTTATATTTATTTTAGGGGGGTGGGGGAGGTGTAAAAAGAGGCAGTGGGAAGGTTATGTAAATGATTACGCAACATTTATTGTTCCTTTATTTTTCTCCTTTTTTTTGCGTTTTAAAATATTGGTCGAGTGATTTTGCCATTAATTTGGAAGGTAAGTAAAGTTTGAAAAAGAAAAAAAAAAAAAAAATGTGCAGAAGCTTTGATATTACATTTTAGTTTCTTTGAATTGATTGTATTTTAAGCGAACTAATAGACAGTGTAAATTATTAAATACGATTGAAAAATGATTGATGTAATTTGTCTTGTGGTTCGTGATTGATTGATTGATGGAATATTAACGTCGCGCTGTTCAGCTACACGAGGGCTTTTGGCGACGGACCACGTAATTTTGAACCATGGTCAAGTGACGTGGACGACACCTGACTGGCCCCCCCTCTAACTCACACCACACCAACGGGAGGACGTTTCAGCTCTCGACAGATTTAACGTGCATCGCTGCCCTACACGGCGGGTCTTTAGTGGTACTTGGGGTTCGTGAAGGTGGTTGATTTGTTTTTGTATTTGAATTTATTATTACTGAAGTTGCCTATTAAAATAAAGAACGATAGTCAAATTTGGAAATTGTTTTCATAATGGAAAAAAAAAATGTGGTAATATGCATTCATTTATAGCAGTGCGTTTTCGTATTTTTTCATCCATCAAATTAAACTCACCTTTTCTGTTTAATGCTTGAAATAAAATTCATTTAACATTAGTCTTCTCAAACCGCACTATGCGTAATTCTAAGGAGCTGCAAATGCATTTTAAGAATTATGCAAATAGTTTTGAATTCTTTTAAAGAATAGCCTCGAAAACGTGCTTTTAGCGTAAAATTATTTCTCAAAAATTATATCTAAGACAATTTCACAAAAATTAGCCAGCGATTAATATTAACCCAGAGATATATTAATGTGAAAACAATAATTGAAATTTCGAATTATGAAAATAATTAAGATCTTACAATACGCTGTATCAAATAACATCGGAAATGCAGTCTAATGATTTTTAATACAACGTAATTGGGAAACCTTGGTTACCAAACCACGAGTGACAAAATTATATCAGTAATTTCCAATACTGATATAATTTTTTCGTGTTCTTTTAAGTTTGTCTAGGAAAAAAAATGAAATATCTTTGAAAATTTGTAATGGGCTATCTCATGAGGTTTCCCTATTATTGGGTAATATTCTTAGATTTTTCACTTAGAAATGCAAATAAAGACTTCCTTTATACTAAAAATTATTTAGAAGTCACATTTCTTAATTTATTTGTTAATTCGCGTAAATGAACTTATTGTTAAGAATGTTTATAACACGTACATCAATTGCACGTGAACAAAAATATTTGATAAAATAAAACTTAATTTATTGTTTCATCAACAGAATGAATTTTGAAGATATACTATTGTGTGCTTTTTTAACTGAAAATCGTGACGTCACCCAAACAAAAAATTAATCGGAATTTCAAAAAATGAAATAAAAGAATTGTGACGTCAAAATGTCTAAGAGTAATATCGGAAACGATTGTTTATCAAGAGGGCCATAGCAAAACCACGTGTTCACAACATTACTTTGACAGAATAGCAAATATTTTTGCAGTTAAGTACTAGGCTTGGAATCGCATTTACTTTTTCCACAACGTAAATTATTTTAATAAACCAATAGATCACAGATACTTAACTTCGAACATACAGCCGGTAAAATGTGTTCCTTGAAGAAAAAGTATCGCAATATTATTAGAGACACGAGATATAATCACGTCCTTCAATGCTTTGAAATTAAATCATTCTCTTATCTCGAAATTAGTCGTTTCTAAACCGTCTTGCAAAATGAGTAGCTTGTGGAAGTAAAATTTTTCTAGCATATATTTCAAGGAGTTTATATTTTTTTCAATGAAACTAAACGTTATAAAAAAAAAAGAAACATTTTTAAAAACAATCGATTTTTAATCTAATAACTGAAAATTAAAACTCCTTAAATAATTCATAGAAAAGAAAATGAATAACAAAAATATGCAGAGCAAAATTTGTGCTCAATTTATTTAATTTATATTTACAGCGAAAATTACGTTATGATTAGTTATAAAAATAGTTTCTTGAAAATAGTAAATTTGATACAGATGGCGAATATTAAAACTCTAAATAATAATGCAGTAATACTTTAATTATAAACTATATATAACTTTTAAAATTAGTTAATGAAAACATTCATTCTTTAACTTGCTCCCATCCCCTAAACCGCTTTAAAACTTGCCTTAAAATGTTACAAATTGCTGCCATTTATTTTTAATGAAATGACTCCATCCTTTGATGCGTTTATCGCCTAGATCAATGAGATAGTTTATAGAAAAACAAAATTATATGTCCTTTCATTAAATTGCAGCCATACCTCTTTCCATGCAATAAAACTAAATCACCCGAATCAATTCTAGTTTTAAAAAGAAGAAGCCTCTAACAAGATAATTCCTTCCTAATCTACAGATCCATTTATCTTACTGAGATTAGGCAATAAAATCTTAAATCCAATAAGATCTCGTATTGGCGTTAAAAATGAAAGAATATAATTATAGGTTAAAGGAGTTTATGTCAAAACAAGCAAAATATATACTGTACTGAATTTTTAATAATATAACCCGCTCCAAAATCGAATGAGTACTGCAGTGAAAATTAGGAATAGTAACTCTTTAGATTTTTCAATAAACTTTTAAAAAATCAAATTAGTTTTTATAAGGTATAAACGAAGAGTAATATTTTTTAAAAAAAAACTATCAAATTATTTGTAAAAAGAGATATTCTTTACCAATGACTGTGTATTAATTCACTTTTAAGGCAATTTTAATTGACAAGGTAATACAAAAATGAACACAATGGAATGAAATAAATATGAAAAATGAAAGAAAAGAGTAAAATAATCGATTTAATAATATATCCAAAGTATCGCGTGCATTTAAACAATTATTAATGTAAATTTATAATTTTACTCTGAGGAATAACCCGTTCCTTAATACAAACTATTGCTATAAAAAATGGCTAGATCTGAAGTACTTCCTAAGCACTTGTATTAAAGACTTTAGATCAATTAAAAAGCACTTATGTATTAATTTTCTTGCTCAATACGTACGCATAAAACAAAAGGGGTTCTTCTTTAAAAAAAGAAAAGGAACTAGTTTCGTTTCTATAGAGTAAATTATTTTTATGCATACAAAAATAAGACATTAAAACAAAATCCTAGAAAACATAAGGGATACAAAAACATATAATTATAATAAAGTAAAATTTTTCTATGTAGAGTAATTATAAATGTGAATGGATTGGTTTTTTTTTTTTTAAACAATATTTCGGTCTTAAATTTTAAATGTAGAAATTGAAAACTATATCTCTTAAAATTATTTCTTTTTCATCCTGTATTCTATTAAAATTATAAGCAAAACTGTACACTGTAACGTATTTCCAAATAAGTTTTCATGGATTTTGTTTAATAAAATAAAATAAGAAAATTTTTTCCTACCTGAAACGCTTGAATAAAAATAATCCAAAGGTAAAAAAAGTCTTGGCATAAGCATACTTTTGTTTAATTTCATTCAGTTCTTCCAATACATCACAAAATTCTTCGTGTCCAGTTCGTAATATGCAAGTCTCTTCACAAATCACCACTGTCCATTAACAATACAAAAACAGACACCTGCATCGAAAAAAAAAAAAATTAAGAGTTAAAAAGGCAACGCCGTCAGAGGTATTGCTGAAAAAACATGGATTACACACACTACAGCGGAGAAACCACACCGTCGAAAAATAAGAGAGCTCTATGATTACGATAAATAATTCACGTAACACACAACACACAGGTAACAAACAGCAAAACAAACTAGAAAAACTTCACAAATTGGTCGTTTGATGATGACCTTTGAACAAGTTTCAAAACTCTCCTGCTGGTGGGGTAGGGGGAGAGGAAATAAAAAATCATGCGCCCTTTTCTAATACTTAATATTTTTTTATGCTGTTGTCCTTTTCAGTTTACTACACAAAAAACAACGCAAAAAAATAAACCTATCGAGGGCAACCTCAAGTTGTCCCCATTTTACCGATGAAGGGAAAAAATCAAATTAAAAAAAATAAGATACACAGCAATAAATATCAAAAGAACTCCTTTTCCGCAGAATCCAATATCCTGATTGGTCGATTTCGGAATCCAACTGTGGAGACACTGGTCATTGGAAATCCTAAGTCTACCCCTTGCCTCACGTTAATTGGTTAAGCACCGCAGACACCAAGATTCATGCCCCACTTTTAGAATGTAAAATGCTTCTCTGGGTCAACTCGAGAAAGATGAATAATGATTCGGTTTGATACCACACTCACACACATGCAGAGAAGTGTTTCGAAATTCAGAAACAAATAAATCAAATTAGGCATTTTTAAACAGTGCCCTTTAGCCGTTTTTAAATTAACCCTTTTGCACTCAAGATTAGATTTATGATTGCTAACAGTCGATTATTTCAATCGGGTTATAGGACAAGCATTTGTTCCTCACATATTCCATGAGGTCATTTACTTTTTTCCATTTTTTTTTTACAGACAATAATTACTAATACTATTTACCTTGAAATATTGTGAATCTAAATTATATAATTAAATTTGAAAACTTTTTCGAAGTCATTTAAATTAATTACACCTACCGAATTTTGTAATTAACACAAAGCTATGTGCTTCTGCATTCTATACACGCTTTATACGAAAAGTAATAAACACCACCTTACTTGATGAATTATTACTCATTTAATGCAAATCAGCAAATGATTACACACTGCATCTAAAAACAGGATGAATTCTGTTGCAAGCGCAATTATTAGCCAAGATATACGATTAGTTACACATAATGAATCTCTTAGAAACTCAATTTTTTCAATTTAATTCAATCACTAGCTCATCTAAGACAGTAAAGGCCAAGGTAACAATTGATACCAGTCTTTCAAGTACATATAACAGCGTCGTCTTTTTTTCAACATCTTAAAAGTCAAGTAGGATCATTTGGTTCTGAGAATAATTTGTTTTCAAGATTTAAAGAAATAGTCGTAAAATAACTTAAAATAAAAAAAAAAAATTAAAAAAAAAAAATGCTTAAATATAATCTTCATTTTTTTTTTACATCACTATAAAGAATTCTAAAAGGCTTAGAAAGCTAGCATTGATTTTAGAAACGGATATAAACTTATTTACTGTAGAATTTCGATTCATCATTTATCTTGAATTAAAATTATTAAGCTTTTTCGAGACAAATCTACAGTAATTTAATTGTTTTTAATTTCATTTTTATAAATAAATAAATAAATCCTTCTAAACTTACCATTATTCACAAAAACTTAAAGTACATATTGAGATTCATAATCTTAAAAAAATTCCACGGAATACTTCCACAGACATCAGAAATAATTAAAACTAAAACTGTTGCCACACAGTGAAAAACAAGTTAGTTTGTTGCCACTAGCAAAATATACACTAAATACCAAAATAAATAAAACTGAAGCAAGACTAAATTATTAAATTAAAATTTTATGGAAAATTTTATTAGGGTTAATATAAAATTACATATCGGAGATAATTATTAAAATAGGTATGGTAGAAGAATTGAGTTAAGAAAATTTATTGAAGCCTAATAAAATTTCGACGATAATATAGACGTTATTTTGGAACACAGAAGTCATAATTTTTCTTTAATTCAAGTATTTTCTCATCCATACCTACATAAAATATATTAAATGTAATAAAAAAAAACGTATCGCGTCTCTAACTTTTTAAAGAATCAAAAATATATTTATATAATAAAAAAGAAATATTTTAGTTATTTATAGAATTTTGCAGGTAACTATGAAATAAATTTTTTAATTACATTTACTCAATGGCAAACGATCCATTATTTCCTCTCAAAAAATCACGTGACAAATAAATGAAATTATATTTATTTTTATACGTTTCATCAATTTCATCTCGGGTATTGCATGAAGTATGCTTTTGTTGTATATAAAATTTGTACATTAATTCGAAGAAATTATAGCATTCATATACAAATAGAGGAATAATAAAAAAACGACTGTATTCATTTCTTAGTTTTCTATTGTAAAACAGCCACTTTCTGAATTGCTTTTGAAATAAAATAACAGAAGCTTTCAATATCCCATACAAATTATTAGTTTTGAATAATTGAATCCATTTTTTTAAAAATATGTTTTCATGTAGTCATTCTTTCTAATAATATCAACTTCAGAAAATTATATGATATAAAACTAAAAACTTTATTTCAATCAACAAGTTATCTCTCTTTTCACATCATAAAAGAGAATTATTTCATAATATAAGATAAAATGTATATGTATAAAGAATATTTGCTATCAAAGCAAACTTTTTTAATAAATGTTTTATAAACCAAGAGAAATAAAATTAAAATAAATTCATCCATTATAAATTCATTGTATGTTTTTTTTAAAGCTGATAATATAATATAATATAATAATTCGCATTTTTCTATGTCTAAATTTAAACAGTTAAATTTCATTTTTCATTTGTATTTCAGAATATACAGAATAAAACGTGTTATAATAACTATTATTATATGCTTATAATATACAATCACAAAAATTTGATATAAATCAATACTTTTTGTACAAAAATATAGTCTTTATTATAAAATGGCGTATATTAGATATAAAAAAAATTGTACAAAATTATTCCGAATGGACTAAATTCATGATGGTCACATGATAACAGAAATCACGTGTTTCCCATTGATTAAAAATTGACATACTAGTTGTTCAACTTGTTAAGTTTAGATAACATTTAAAATTTGATATGATTAGCTGAAGAGTTCACGTGTTAAAAGTCTTCAGTTTTCAAAATTAAAAAAATACTTACATTATACGCGAATACTTTTAAATTAAATGCATTTTGTTTAACTATGCTTTATTATATCGTTGACAAATATGTACTTTCTAAAAGAAAGTTTCTGCAAAAAGCAAAAGTTGGCAACAGTGAAGCATATGAACTAATTGGTTGGAAACGCGTTATTATATTTATGATATAATTATGACGTCGCATTAATTTATGAACTGATTGGCCAAAAACATGTGGCTCAGTTATCATGTGACTAATGACGTCACATGAATTTAGTCCATTATACAATGGTTTTAAATGCTTGATTATAAATTTTTATTTTTGATTGTTTTTTTATGAAGGATAATCATATTTTTGAGATGCTAGTATCACTGAAATTTCCATGATGGTAATTTTGTACGAGTTTGGATAGATGAATCAAAGGAATCAGATAGAGAGGTATAATTCTTGTTTTTCTGAAACCAAATAGACAAAAATATGCTCTTTTATATAACAGATTTAAGAAAAGTTATTTTTATTTATTTTTTATACTTATCTATTTTTAATTAGTTTTCTCCCTCTTCACTAAGATGAAAAAACTCATCTAGAGAAGAGGAAGATATATATATTAGTGTAAATCTTCTCTTCGGGGTTGATCTATTTTGCACTTTTTATTCCACTTAAAAATCAATTCTCATGAAGTGTAATTAGTGTTCCAGAGGCTAAATACCGATCTACATGTGCAGGAGGCACTTTCATATGATAGCCTTCATTGGTTTGAATGATTGTTTATCAATGTTACACTGATGATCAACACCAGCAGTGGTGTAGCGTGGACTTCCGCCGCCTGGGTGAGTGAGTGAGTGAATATTAACGTCGCACTGTTTAGCTACACGAGGGCTTTTGACGACGGACCACGTAATTTTGAACCATGGTCAAGTGACGTGGACGACACCTGAGCTGGCACCCCTCTCCTAACTACCACACCACACCAATGGGAAGACGTTTCAGCTCTCGACAGATTTAACGTGCATCGCTGCCCTACACGGTGGGTCTTTAGTGGTGCTGGGCTCGAACTCATGACATGCCTGCCATGGTCCGATACCTTAACCACTGGGCTACCGCAGCCCTCCGCCGCCTGGGGCCGACAGGAAATTTGTGGCCTCTCTATTTTAATTATTAGTCAAAAAAATTAGTAAAAGTTAAAAAAGCAGCTCTTTAAATTATTTTATTGATTAAAAATACACTTTTTGTGTTTTTTTCATAGCAAAATCTTTTATATAATTGTCAATATCAATATATATGTCATGTTCAATTGCCAGAGTAGCTAAATTTGTTAGCCTTAACGTGGACATAGTCGATCTGAGGTATTTTTCGATTAATTTTAGTTTAGAGAAGCTTCTCTCGCAACTGGCATTACTGATGACAGATGTTAAAAAAAATATTCTCAACATTATAACAATGTTTGGTAAGACATCTTTTCAAGTTTGGACTCAATAATATATTTTAATAAACCCAGAGAGCCCGACCTAATGAGTTCTTTTTTACAGACTGGTTCTATTGCAGCTAAGAAAGCTTGTAGACGTACGCGCTCAAGTTGGAATTCTTCTTTATTAATGTCTCTAGGAGCTTGATCTAAGTTAAGTTCGTCCATGCTCAATATCACTTCAGGCCTTAAAAAAGTATATTTTTGAGCTAGATTCTGCAACTGTTGAAATCTTTCTCGAATTTCAGAAGTTACTCTGTTTATTGAAGAAAACATTGTTCGCCTTAAGTCATCTTCGTACGATAACTGAACATCTTTACTTCCATCGCCAAATATATGCTTCCTCCTGATTCGTCTTGGGGGTTCAAAAGAAATTTCAAGCTCTTCACATAAACTTTTAGTATATATTAAAGCGTCATCCACGAATTCCTATCGTTTTGCTTCTAATACGTTCTGTAAAGCACGTATTTTTTCAGCACAATGATGGATATTTAGTCCCTCTGTTTGCAAATAATTTTGAGCATCATTGACTTCATACAGTACCGGTTGCCAGAAGCCTAAGTAACATAAAAACGAATGCCATTGCATAGCGACTAATAAAGTCGTACAGATGCGACTACTGCACCTATGCGTGTATTAAAGATTCATTAGTTTCCGTCAGTTTCGTCACGGGGGGCGATTTGGAGTTTGAAGTATTTTTGAATTTAAATATCGCGGTGCTTGTCGCCGCCCCTTTTCGTATGGCGCCCGGGGTCAAGGCCCCCTCTGCACCCTCCCGCACGCTACGCCATAAAGCACCAGAACTATTAATGACAGATCTCGTAATGTTGAATCATTTTCAAGTGACGATGATAACAACTTATCTGGCACTCAGTTCTCCAAATTTCCACATCATGCCAAAGTAAAGACTTTGAGCCACAACAGATTTAACGGGCGTCTGTTTTTCTACATGGAGGACCTTTAGCGGCACTAGGGCCCGAACTCATGGCACGACCTCTGTATAAGACCACTAAGCTACCGCGACCACTACTCATTCCATTAAACACAAAACCGATCATTCAATCCGATTAATTAAAAGCACTTCTTTGCTTCAGAGTATAGAATTAAATATTTGGTGAATACATAATACTACAGGAAGCAGACATTCTTCGACGATTAGCAGAGAGGACAGTTCGAATTTCGGTTGTGGCACACACACACACAAATATTTTAATTTCATTAAAATGTATGCGACACTCATTTTTTTTCACAACTCCAAGTGTGGCCACGGTACCCTAGTGGTCAAGGTATCGGATCGTGGCTGGCTTGTCACGCGCGAGTTCGAGTCCAGTACCACTAAAGACCCGCCGTATAGAGGAGCGATGCACGTTAAATCAGTCGAGAGCTCAAACGTCCTCCCGTTGGTGTGGTAGTTAAAAGGGGGGGCCAGTTCAGGTGTCGTCCTTGCCTCTTGACAATGGCTCAAAATTACGAGGTTCATCGCTAAAAGTCCTCGTGTAGCTGAACAGTGAGACGTTCATATTCACTCACAACCCCAAATGGAATCGATGTCGAGAAGTCTTGATTCACGCAATAAATACTTTACGGACCTAAATTTCTTAATACTGATGTATTTCAATCAAGCAAACCAAATAAATTACATCAAAAAAAGAATGGAAACCATATCTACAAACCCCATCATTCTGGAAAGAGAGAGGGGGTGGGAAGCATCCCGTTACGACACCCATCCCAAAAGAGTTTATTCCCCGACACTTGACGCTCAATTTGTCGCAATGAAAAACCTTCCAAATGACACGAAAACCCCCAAGAATTTATTGCGTACAGCACTGCGATTTTCGGTGGCCTCGCTGGATTTTTATCATCCAATTTATCGCGCCGAGAGGTCATCGAGAAGCAAACGTTGTTCTTTATTGAATTAAAGGGCTTATTAAGCGCTGCGTATCGAGATCATCTATCCGAACACCCTCTCGAGGCGGCAGAAAGATGAGGCTGCGGATAAGAATAATGAGGAGGGAGCGTTCATCCATAAAAACCACCTGCGGTGTCAGGAGAACGTTCTCTCTTGCGCTCGGAGTACAGTTCTCCTTGGCAAGTTTTACAGGCGTAGTTTATCCACCTGCATCAATTCGGACCGTCCTTTCTAGAATGCTGGTGATATTCTCCCCTCCTTTGTAAGGAATTTAATAGTATTTACAAACAGTTCCCCTCCTACACCATACTATAGCAAATAATTAATTGCTTATAAATGTCAGTAAGACTGAGAGTCGCTCATCTGGAATAGTGGTTAGCGATGCTGACTGCCATGCCGTAGGGCCCGGGTTTGAATCCCGGTGTAATGTCCTAGTCATGCAAGTGAGGAAGCTTGATTGATATTTTGAGGGTTTATTTTCAAACACACAGGACAGTACACAGACATATATTATTTACACTATTTAAACGTTTTAAGTAAAAATAGTAGATAAGATTTCATGACATTTGTAGAGAAATAAAGCACGTCGGTGTGGCCTCCGGCAGATGCAAAAGCTTTAACTCAAAACTAGCTTGTAGATTTTACAAATGCAAATTACGCTCGCTGGTGAAGCAAAAAGAAAATACAATATCTCTGTCGAGAGGAATTCACTCTCTCCAAATCCCCACACTACGCTCACGGAGGGAACACAAAAAAAAAATCGACCTCTCTCGTAGAGTGGTAATTACTGACTGACTCTGTGTGGCACTCGTGCATGCGCAGTGCTTCGGATCAGTCCGCGTCGCCAACTAGAGTTTCAGAACGGGTCTAAAAGTTCGTTACACCGGAGAAGGCATGGGTGTTTGTAAATATATAATGTCTTTGTGGCAAGGGGTACTCTAAATCGCCGTCGAGCCGCAAGTCTTCTCGTGAGGTTGGTAGAAAGGGAAGAGAGGTGGGAGGCCCCTAACACTCCACAGGGTTGTCCTCCCTCAAACTTTGTGTGGAACCGAGCTAAAATCGTTCTGTCACCTGAATGAGGCTCATGCTACAACTAACGACAGGAGTACATCTAGCCCCTTTCCATAATGAATTTCGTGGACCTGGATCTGACACAGTCGAGATCAGGTGACTTAAGAAACAACAACAAAGCCAAGAGTAGTGGGTTGTACAGGCATGTTAAGAAGTAAGGAGGAAATCACACGCTTCTTGATCCCCTAAAACGAAGTTCGAATAGATTAAGACATACGAGTGATGATGTGGTGATTCTCGTCCCTTGGCATCCCGTGCATTCTCGATCGGAGATAGGTCTGAGGAAACTGCCAGTCATTGAAAGTTATCAACATGTCATAGACAAGCTCTGAAGACGACAACAATATGTGGCAGAGCATTGTGTTGTTGGAAAAGAGGGTGAAACTGGGTGCTCAGAATTGGTAACGCTAGTGGCTGCTCGCTTCAGACTGACCACCTGATCGGGACATCTGCTCTAGCACTTCAGTGCCCAATGGTCACGTATACTGGAATGGGTACAGTAGGTTCTGGCCCTCATGGGCTGTTGCGCCACTGAGTTTGAATTTGATGAACCTCGTAATTCTGAACCTCAGTTAAGTAACGAGGACGACCCGTAAACTGAAGCTCCACTCTCTGAATTTTCACACCAAACCAAGATAAGGACTTTGAGCCTCAACAGATTTAGCGAGCATAAGCCCCTTGTGACGTTTGGGAAAATTAATAGTAGCGTGAGAGTTAAGAAATTTAAAAAAAAATGTGATTTATTTACGTCCACAGCTATTAAATACAATATTTACATTTAAATGGAAGTTATTCATACTATTGATTATTTCAATTCTACATAATATGTTATTTGTGAAGGAGGAGGAGGAGGTAAACCACATACTTCTTGGTGTTTCAAACGGACTGTATCTTTCCACTTTGTTGGGGTATATGGCGGTTCTTTTCTTACACCTCGAATTTTAGTTGGGGTTTCCGGCTCGTGACTGGAGTGGTGTTTTTCTTACGGCCATCGGTTGTCGGGGAAATGTCAGATAAAAAGACCCCGCAATATTTAGGGGTGCACGTGTGGATGTGTCAAATGTGTTATGTTATCATATAAGAAAGCCGATTTTGCAGCTGTGGGGCGGGAAATGTTACACCCTTTGAATGGTGGGTCTTCAATGACACATGGATTCGACAACGACTGCCATGTGTTCACGACCAAGATCACTTGACTATCGGGGCCACACTAACCAATTTAAAATAAAATTAAAATATTTCAATAATTTATGACAACAAGCACAAGTGTACTGATAGACTTTTTCAGAAATTATAAAGGCTCCTGTCAGTAGCACCCACAGGAATTTGTCAAGGAAGGGGAGGGTCCAGGATCGAAAGTTCACCATTCTCGTATCATGCGCCAATACACCGCTAAATGTATTCTTTTGATTTTGTCGACTTTCGGGAACAAAAAACAGAAAAAAATTAATTATTGAGTAAATAATTAACATTAATTAATAAAATTAATTACAAATACTTAATTAAAATTTACGTACTATATACATAGGATTATAATCAGTCCAAAAAATCAAGGAGTTTGGGGTGGGGTCTGGAGACTTCTCCGCCCCCATAACCTGTGTGCGCCACTGGCTAGTGGAAGTAATATTAATTCTGGGGAATTTCATATTTTCCTCGTAAATTTTTTAGAATAATAATATTTATTAGAATGGAATAAAGTGCATCTGAAAGAGCAATAAATAATTGTTTCCATAAAATTGTATTATTTTTCTTATTTTAGAAAAACTTCTTTCGACAGTTAATTACTCAAAAAGCACATAATTCTAAACAATTTTTCAGCATAAATATTCCCCCTTTTTTAGTTATAATATCTAAACAGTAAAATCACAGAATTTTTGGCATGAGAGAAATACCTTTTCGATACCGTATTAAGTCTCCAGAAGAAACATTTTAAACTGCTGTAAGTTGAATTCAACTAAGCTTCGACATTGTCATACAGCATATTGATTAGGTTAAGATAAAGGAGACTTACTCAGGTGTCGACTTCGTCTGAGAATAGTGATTCAGTATTGTAAAAGTCTTCCTCAGGAGCTTTTTGTGCTGTCCAAACTTGAATAAATTCAGTATTTTTTTTTACAGCGAAACAATCACACGTGTAACAGAAATACAATTCGACGCAACCTTGGTATTTATCACAAAATTTCAGATTTCATCTTAAACTCAATAATCAAGGATCTGAAGAGTTGTGTTTAGATAAGATATCTTGTCATTTTTTTAAGTCACTATCTGATGTTCTTCTGTTTACCAATACACATGTAAGGAGTAGAGCTTTAAATATTTACTTGAAAAAGAGAATTTGGAGAGAGAGTGAGAGAGAAAGTTATATATAATTTTGTTTATTAACTTTAACTTACATGGAGTATTACATCTAATGCAAATTATTAAAAAATTAAATTAACAAATGATTAATGAAGAAAATTGATATTTATTTGACGAGTATTATTCTGCAGAATTTTATCGTTACATTTCCTTTCCCATACAAGGGTTTTACAAAAAAGATAAGCTAAAAGATTAAATGATTTCGACCGGTCTTTTTCCAGACTCGAAAAACTTGAGTACATAAATCAGTTTATAAATTAAAGAATATTTTGTATTAATTTTGTTTCAATTCACACTAAAAGAAAAGATTTTACTATAAAAAGAATTTTTTTCTATACTTAAACACGATATTCAAATAAATCGTTAAATCTTGAGTGAGTGTGTATTAAAGTTGCACTTTAAGGTATCCGACTAAATTCGGAAATGCGATTTTGCAAAAGCGTATAAGTGGATAATATTTATGATATTTAGATTAGAAAATGTATATAAAATTGTTTGAAGAATAGTATTAAAATAAAAAATTATTTAAGTACAATATTTTGACAAAAAATGAACATAGAACCCATTTTCAAAATATTCTTTTGTGAAAAAGGCTTCTATTATAATAATATTTTGCCTGTATATAGCTCAGACCTCTATACAGAGGCTCAACTAGAATTTTTGAAATATATAACTTAGAAGTGGATTTATCCATGTTTTACGACAGCAGATGGGAAAAATTTAAAAAAAAAACCGACGATAATTATTTCAAATGGTTGTAACTCTGAAAATAATGTGAATTTTCCAAAAATCATAGTTGAGCTCTGTACAGAGGTCTGATGAAAAAAATTTTATTATTATAATGAAGCATTTTCACAAAGGAGAAACATTTTAAAAAAAAGGTTATTCTATGTTAATTTTGTGCCGAGTGAGTGAGTGAGTGAATATTAACGTCGCACTGTTCGGCTACAGAGGGCTTTTGGCACGGACCATGTAATTTTGAACCATGGTCAAGTGACGTGGGACTCCTGAGCTGGCACCCTCTCTAACTACCACACACACCAACGGGACGTTTTAGCTCTCGACAGATTTAACGTGCATCGCTGCCCTACATGGTGGGTCTTTAGTGGTACTGGGCTCGAACTCATGACATGCCTGCCATGATCCGATACCTTGACCACTGGGCTACCACAGCCCTTGGCTCAAACTCGTGACACGACAACCACAAATCCGCGAACATGACCACTCGGCTACATCGGCCACTCTGAGTCTTAAAAAGAATGTCTAAATGAAAATTTAAGAGAGCTGCATGTATGAATTTATTTTCTCAATTTCTAATTTGGCTGCGGATTGGTGTCTTACCATTGCAGATCTAGTACATTCCCCGCGAGCAGGTATTTCTTTTTAGTACGGCACCATATAGGTGGAATACGAATCACCGCAAGTAATTTTAATATTATTTTATGTATATACAGTCGAACCTTTATATAACGGACCTCTATATTGCGAATTTTTCTATACAGCGAACTTTTCCTTGGAACCTTGAACATTTAACGATTTTCTTCGTAAAATAACCTCTCTATAATGAAGTGCAATTTCTATGTAACGAACTTTTTCTTTTGTGATTCAATTTTTGTTCTCCCGATTTTTGAAGTATTTTTTGGACATTTCGAGTTGTGTTCTCTCTTTCAGCACATCTTTTGATGGTCATAAATCTTGAATTGGTTTGATTAGATCCTAACTCGCCGAGAGCAATAGAGTTGAGGACGTTTCATCCAAGAAGTGCAGCCTTTAACCTCCATTGCCCAGTTCACTAGAAACATCGTCGATATCTTTCACCCTCAATGGAGTTGTCCTTGTCCTCGTGTTCGAATTATAAAATAATGTATGTTTAATATTTACTTGTATGCTTTAAATTATAAAATGTCCTTAAAATTCATTAATTTTAGAATAAAATTATTTTCTTAATATTGAAAAATATGAATTCTCGACATTTTTTTTTTCTTATTTTCCTTGTAGTTTTTCTTTCTTTTTTCTTTTCTGATGGGTAAGATACATAAAATAAACATATATCAATTAAAAAAAGGTGTTAATAATTACTTTTTTAATATATAGTGTTTAATGAAATAAAAAAATTTTTTTATGTGGTTCATAAAGTACATTGAAAGATGAACCTCTATATAACGAATTTTCCAAAAAACGAACTTTTTCCGGGATTTAGCGACTGATAGCGTTATGTAGAGGTCCGGCTGTAGTTGAGTTGAGTTGAGTTCAGTTTGGTGTTTTATGGCGCAAGAGCCAGTTTTGGCTATACTGCGCCAAACATTCATAGGTCAGTGGTCTGGACAGGAAAAGAAAGAAATGAATGACAAGATGGAGGGTCGAAAATAGAGAAGGATCACTGGGTACCCGGTCGTGACACCCGTGTTTGCCAAATTTTAGTAAACCCCTTGGGAAAAGGAAAGATCACTAGGGTACCCCGGATTTGACCAACCCCCTAAAGAAGGTGAGCCCCCTGAGGGGGAGAGGTCCGGTTGTATTTACCGTTAAAGAGAGAGAGAGAGTATCACGTCCGAAATATTTATTCACTTACGTTATGTGATTACATAGGTGTCACCAATTAGTTTCAACTTCCAAATTCTACCTTATTGATCACGGATTACAAAGACAAAAAAACTTGTCCTGTCATATCTTTACATTCAAATAGAGGATTTTTAAAACATTTTATGTAACAATATTATATTGTTACAAGGAATCACATTCTGAGGACTAGACTTTTTTCCACTGCATTTCGAATCCTTCCGCAAGACATGAGACTGCTCTCTTCCGTTCGATATCATTCCCTTGAACATTCGAATCCAGCATGCGAGAAGTCACGACTGTCTTCATCCAATCACGTGACTCTTAAGATCTCACGAGGTCATCCTCTCTCGCATCCGTCATTAATTAGTCGCAATGCGGGGTGGTCGACATGAGTCACGCTCCCCAATTATTCGATTTTCGAATGAGACCTGACGTCGAGCGGGTTTTCCAAGTTGACAATGAACGATAAAACCGATCATTAGACCTCTCAATTAGCGGAAGTCTATTAACAGACGTCCGAGACACAAGATGGCGCTAATGGTGGGTTTATGGAGGCCCGATTCAGACTCATTCAATAAGGTATTTGTCGACTTATCCGGGTTCTCTTCCTTTTTAAAAAGCGTCGCTAATAAATTTTTATTCACCAGCGTGGGAAAGTCCTCCCCGGAAGATAGAAAGTGAAGTGAAATGAGTGTTTTTTTTTTTTTTCCTTTTACAGTTTTTTCTAAATGACACGAAAGGTAATTTACTATTCACAAGCAATCAAAAAGTATCTTATTGTATCCATTTAAATTTTGTCGCAATGTTATTTAATTTCAATGACTTTCTCACAAGTAATTAAAACTTTCCTTTTTTCTTTCTAGTTTTGGGGCACAAAGATACAGTAGTCTCATTGTTCTTCAGTCAAACATTCGAAAGAAAAAGAGTCATGGAATTAATAATAGTAGAAGCGCTTCATGATTCAGTCGACCTGTCTTCAAAGTCCTCATAGAGGAATTTGGAGAGAAAGATTCTCTCAATTCATGATGCTCATTAAAACTTAACGTATGTATATAGCACTTACTACTTTACAAAATGATAATTTGGGGGTGAAAAATTAACTCGAATTCATTATTCTGCACCTTATAAATCGTTGTTTTCAATAGGTAAAAAAATTTTTTTATTTTTTTATTTAAGAAATTAAAATTTTAAATTTATTTAAGGTTTTTTTTGGTTTTTTTGGTAAAATTAAAAAAAAACTGAACAAAAGGGAAATTTCGACCCCCCAAAAAATTTTTTCCTCAACTTCTTTTTTGGAATTGTAAATTAATAACTTATAAAATTTTTTAACCCCTTTATAAAAATACTTTAAAAACCAAAATTTTCCAGAAAAACCCCTTTTCCGGGGTTTAATACAAAGTGGGGGGCCCCATTTAAATTACGGAAAAAAAAAAGAACAACCAAAAAAGGGAATTATGATAAAAAAATGCTGCTCTTAAAAAAGTGAAGCCGAAAATATATTAATTTTTTTTTTTTATATCTGAAAAAAAAATTCCAAAATTTGGGCCTTTCATTAACAACAGGGAAACCCAATTTGTACAAAATTCCATAAACAAAAACATTTTTAACCATGATTTTAAATTTTAAAAGTTTCATGGAAATTTTTTTTAAAGTAGGAAAAATTCAAAAATTTTTTATTAAAAAGCATTTTTTAAAAAAAAGGGGGGTTTTAACAAAATAAAAGGAAAACCCGCAACAAACTTGGGCCCAAATGAAGTTCTGAAAACGTAACTTTTCCTTTCTGTTGATTTGGAAATTTTGTTAACAGTGTTTCACTAAAAACTTTTTGATTTAAAAGGGCAGATTAAATTATCCCCAAAGGCCTGAAACACAAAAATTTTAAATTGAAAATTAGTGAATTTTTATAAATTTATAGGTAATATAAATATAAATGTTTTATTGAATTAAAAACCCAAAAAAAACCTTTGATTTAAAAATTCAGATAAAATTAAAATTTGTAAGGGGGAAAAATCCCAAGTATAATTTCCCAAAAAAATTTTTCCAAAAAAAAAAAAATGTTTTATACTTTACGGATTCTTTTAAATCAACTGCATCTTGGTTATATATGTGTGTATAATTTAACAAATATGTACTTTTTAAAACAAAAGTTTTGTAAAATAAAAGGTGGCAACATTGAGAGGCAGAACTGATTGTACTTAAGCGATTTTTTTTGTCGAATTTTTTTGGTCCGTTTACATCACTCTAAAATTACATTAAGGATTTATCAGACCCAGACTTGAAATTTAGCAGGTTTTTTTTTTAAGGGTTTTTAAAGGTTTTTTAATTCCTAAAAATTAGGGCATTAAAAAACAAAAACCTTTTTTGAACTATTACACCTATTGATTTGAAAATTGGCAAACATACATCTTTTGTTGATTATAGATCAGCTACGAACGGATTTTGCGGAAATCGACTACCAAGCGGCGAGTTACAGGAGGGTAAAAGTTAAATATACTTCCATTTTAGAAATTCTGCTCTTTTTAAATCGAGAAGAAAAGACTGCAATAATGTTAAAATTACGTTAAAATGGGAAGAGTTTATATGTAAAGGAAGGGAGCTAGTGGGGCGCACACAAAGGGGGGGGGGCCCTCGAGTCTGGGTCCCTTTCCCCCAAAACCCTTTATTTTTTTTTCCCGACTGAAATAATCCTATGTATTTAGTACATAAAATTTAATTAAATTGGTTTTTAATAAAATTTTTTTTGATTAATGCTAATTATTCATTCAATAATTAACTTTTTTCTGTTTTGTTCCCAAAATCGAAAAAATTTAAAAGAATATGTTCAAATTTTTGAGCATGATAGAATTTTGAAAATTTCCCTGTTCAGTGAGGGGTTTTGGGAGGACCCAAAATTTTTTTTAAAGGTCCCGGCGTACAAAGAGGGCACCCCCTTTTTTAAAAACAAAGGGGGGATTTTAGCTTTTAAATTTAAATGATCCCTGTTTAATTTATTATAGGCCGAATTGGGAAGGAAGCCAATCCGAATAACCCCTCGGCTACCCGGCCACGCATGACAAAATATGGATTTCAACCCCCCCCTTCTTCTTTTTAAAAATTCCCGGTTTTGTATTAGGGGGCTATTTAAAACTTTTAAATTAATTGGTATTGGTTCCCAGATTTTAAAAAGTGAGTTAAAAATTTACATGAAGTACGGTTATTACGAGCTCATTTCATTCTCAGACGATGAAACTACTCTGGATATTGGTTCCCATGATTAAAAAGATGAAGTATATTTACATGTGATCACCCGAAAGAAAAATTTTGGTAAGCACAAAAAGAATAATATTTAACGATTGAATGAATTTAGATTTTTTTTTTTTATAAGATTCAAACATTTGATTTATCAAAAGATGATCTATTTACTTTCATACAATAAATGACACTTCTACTTTTCTAGCATTTTCAGTTTCTTTTATTTAACAAATTACTTATCAGCTCTTTTTTTATGTGCATACATATATAATCAGGAAAAATAAAAGAACATTCTTACATAATATTCTTTAGAATAGGAACATTCCTTGTTCGCATTCTAAGAGAATACGAAAACAATTCTTTTCTCTCGAATTCGCCCCGTGGTCTTTTTTTTTTTTTTGGAAATATTAAATGGAAATTCTTAATTCGGCTTCAGTTTTTTCGGGAATGAAACTTAATTTAGCCCACAGTTAATAAATCAAATTAAAAGACTGCAAAATGCTAAAAAAAAATGTTTATGATAAAAGTAAATTATTGGTAATCAATTTAAATTAATGAATTTTAAAAATTAAAATTCGATTTAGAAAAAGTTTCAAAAAATTCAATACTATAATGAAAATCACACATTCAATACAATAATGAAAATAACACACTATTCATACGAAAAAGAAAATCTACACATTCAATACGAATAAAAAGGGCCCCCGGAAAACCGAGTGGATAGGTATCGGATGTGGCTTGCCTTTTACGATTTTGGGCCCCAATACCACAAAAGACCCCGTGGGGAAAAGGTGCACGTAATCTGTCGGGGCTGAAACCCTCCTGGTTGGTGTGGTTTTGTTAAGAGGGGGGGCCAGCCCGGGTGTCCCGCCCCTTTACCATGGTTCAAAATTACGTGGCCGTCGCCAAAAGTCAGTAAAACAGTGCGACGTTAATATTTCAATCAATACCTGAATTAATGAAAAAAAATATTTTTACTCTATGGTAATGAAAATATTAGCAATATTACCGAGTGAGAGAGTTTGTATTAATGTCGTACTATAAAGCAATACGAAGCCTACTGGTGAATGACCTTTTAATCTTCAACCATAATCAAATGGAAAAGATGACACTTGAGATGACCCCCTCCTAACTTAAACAACACGCCAATTGGAGGACTTGAGCCTCGATAGACATAACTGCATTAGCCCCCTACACGGTGATTCTTCAGTAGCAATAGGGCTCGAACTCCTGACACGCCGGCTACTACACTGTGCCCAAAACTACTACGGTCAACGGTGTTTTACGATTGGGCTCCCACATTAAAACATTCTAACAATTGTTACTGTCCGCCATGTATGATTAAATGATGAATCTTGCTTTTAAACAAATTTAATTTAGCGTAAGAAGATTTAGTACAAATACCTCACATCAGCTTCGTGCGGCGAGAACTTCTAGCGCAGTGCACTACAGCAACTGAATATTCCACGCAGATTATATTACACAAACTCAAAAACAAACAAAACGTTGCCATCGCGAAGTGATTAAATACAGTCGATGGCGTTAGTAACAAGAACGAGAATAAAACTACTTATTTTACAGAAAATACATAAAAATAGGACTTGTAAATAATACTAAAAATTGAATAGAAATAAAATATAGCACGTAAATGAACATATAAAGCACATTAATAATAAAAATACAATTTGAGAATAATAAAATTATAGAATAATAATAAATACAATTCCATCCAAACAGTTACAAACGAATAAATCCCTAAAGAAAAGGCTAAAAATCAGCTCCGTGGTTTGATAAAAGTTAAAAGATATAAATTTTTAAATTATAACAACATTTTACACACATTACATTATACATTCGTCTTAATAATACAATAAATTGAATTATAGTAGGTAAAAGTCCGAGATGAAAGTAATAGAGAAGTGGAAGATCTCGAATAGTTCAATATGATGGTAATGATTTTTTTCAAATTATTTCGACATTTGGAAAATTGCTGAAATAATAACGATAAACAAATTACAAATCCTTCTAAAATATTAAAAATAAAATGTTTTGTGTTAAAGAAATTTGTTTTTGTTTAAGTGAACAAAAGGTGACGTGGATACATTTAAAAAGGATTTAAACGACGGTAAAGAACTATAACCGCGATGTACTATATCATAACTTCCAATCCATTTATTGATAACCAAGTGACGAAAACATCACTTATTATTTTATTAGTAAAAAAAAGAACGAATACTTCAAACATTCGAGTATATTTATGACTTTTTCAAAAAAATAAAATCTAATGTCTAATAGAAATCGACAAATATACAGAAAGTTAATATCCAAACATCTATAAAAGGGTTACACGAAACATAAGACATATACATCTAAAAAAACCTAACGTTTGCATTCTTTCTATAAATAGAAAAAGGTACAAGAAATTGAATGCACAAAAGAAATGGCGGATAATAACATAGAATTTTAATAGAAAATTTTCTGTCAATGAATGCTGTGAATACGGAACAATACATAAAAAAATTCAACATTACAACAATTTGAAATTAGTTTTTGTTTTTTAAATTTATTCCAAAAAATGTGCAAACAACTTCTGTAAAATAAATTTATTTTAGATTTCTTAATACAATCCATACCGATTTTTAAAACATGATTTTTTAACCAATCAGCATTGCGATTGTTTTTTATACGAACAGATTTCAATTTATTCTTCAAGCAAACAGAATTGAATTCTTACGAGTCAAAATACTAAACAAGTAATAGATATTATTTTTTTATAAGTTTGCTTCTAAACTATTATAATCCCTTCTATATTGAATAAAATATTACCAAAATTTTGTCTCTTTCTGTATAATTTATGGATTGAAAATTTTTTATTTGCAATCACATTGTAGGTAGATATAAAGCAGGTTATTAATGATAGTATAATAACGCATTTATAAATATAACAGCTATTAAAATATGGATATCAGACCAGAAACAAATTAGTCGTGTTTACAGATTAAAAGGTAATATTACTTTTTCGAACAAAGTTTGGTTTGAGTGGGCTTAGAAGAACGACCGCAAATTCGCATTAGCATACAGTTTACAACAAAAACTGGAAACATGTAATTCCAGACGTTAATTACAAATCGTGTACGCTCCTAACTAATAGCTCTCTAGATAACATTTTTGCTGTCGTAAAGTACACAAATTGCTGTACCTATCAAGATCATTAAATTTTTGCTCATGTTTTCAACATTACAGCGATATACTCTACCTACATACACTTAAACTCGTTGACACCGTTTTCACTATTTTTTGTCGTATTCATAAATCTTAGGTTATTTACACCTTCTTATTTAACTCTCTGGAATTTTACTACGCCCAAAATAAAAGGAAATTTCGTTTGTCTTTACGAGTATTTCAAAATAATCGGTAGATTTAAAAAAATATCAATTGTGTGTCTCACATATATGAGCCGTGTTGCCGAAGGGTTTTGAATTCAGGACCTGGTTAAGAGTTGGATTTATTTATGAAAGACTCTTATAGGAAAAACCGGGGGGCTGCTGATTTATAAAAACCCCATTAAAAAAAGTTTTAAAAGGGGAATAAGTAAAAAAAAAAAAAACAAAAATACCAGTTAAGTTATTAATTAATTTTTCCCTTACTATTAGTTCACTTCTCCTCCTTGGGGAATATATGTATATTTTGTTCAAACTTTCAATCGTTAATAAAATGCTTTCTATTCATCCATTCAAGTTCAAATACATTTTTAAAAATTTGTACTGGATGACTTTTCATGTTAATACAGTTGTTTCAAATATTAATTCACTAATTAAATTAAAAAATGAATAAATAGTAACAAAAATAATAGTCCAAAACCATATATAGAAAGAAAAATCGTTCGTTTTGTTCCTGTAGCGAAAGGGGATAAGGCGGGATTTTAAATTTAAAAAAAAGTTTTAAACCCCAAAAAAATCCCCCCCAGTTTTTTGGAAAATATGATATTTTTTAATACTATTTTTATTAGAAAAATTTAAAATTTAAAAAGAATAAATTTAAATAGTAACAAAAATAGTCCGACACCCCCTTTAGAAAGAAAATGGCAAATTGCGGGGAAAAATCACTTTTCTTTTTTTTGCCACTTAATATTGTGATTCTGTCCTATGTATATAAATATTTATATTAATTGTAACTATTTAATAAAAATTCACTAAAATAAAATTTTTCTTTATTGACCTAAGTAGGAATTGACTTAATTTTTTTTTATATATATAATTTTTGTTTTTGCCAATTGATCGTAGTTCAACTTTATGATGTTATCTTAAAGTAATTTTAAGAGATATAAAGTAGTTCAACTTTATCGAAAGTAACTAATTTAAATAAAATATTTCACGTATTGATCAAGCCCATAGTTTTCTTTTGCATCAACTGATTTAGGTAATGTGATTTCACTAAATCTTTTTCTAATAAACACAATAGCATTTTATTTCGGTTAACCCGGTGTATTCTTCTTTAAGGAAATGAAGCAATGATTTTTCTTGGAAGAGATACTATTATTTTTTTAAATAAAAGGGGGGTTTTTTTTTAAACCCCCCCGGGGTTTTTTCCCCCTTTTTTCCCCCCCGGGGGGTTAAAAACCTTTTTTTTTCCCCCTTTTTCGTTGGGGGGTTGGGGTTAAAAAAGGAAATTTTTTTTAAAAAAATTTTTTTTTTGGGGGAAAAAAAAATTTTTTTTTTTTTTTTCTTTTTTAAAAAGGGTTTAAAAAAAATTTTTTTAAAAATTTGTTTTTTTTTAAAAAAAAAAGAAATTTTAAAAAATTTTTTTTTTTAATTTAAATTTTTTTAAAAAAATTTTTTTTAAAATTTTCCCTTTTTTAAAATTTTTTTTTTTTTTTAAATTTTTAAAAAAAAAAAATTTTCCCCCCTTTTTAATTTGCCAAATTTTTAAAAAAATTTTTTTTTTTTTTTTTAAAAATTTTTTTTTCTTTTAAAAAATTTTTTAAAAAAAATTTTTTTTTTGGGAAATTTTTCCTTTTTAAAAAAAAAAAAAATTTGGAAAAATTAAAAAAAATTTTTTGGGAAAAAAAAAATTAAAAAGTTTTTTAAAATTTAAATTAAACCAAAAAAAGAAAAAATTTTTCCCATTTTTTTGAAAATTTTTAAAAAAAAAAAAAAACCCCCCCCCCAAAAAAAAAAATTTTTTTTTTTTAATTTTCCCTTTAAAAAAAAAATTTTAAAAATTTTTAAATTTTTTTAAAAAAAAAAATTTTTTCCCCCAAAAAAAATTTTTTTTTTAAAAATTTTTTTTTTAAAATTTTTTAAAAAAAATAATTTAAAAAATTTTTTTTAAAAAAAAAATTTTTTTTAAATTTTAAAAAAAAACGGTTTTTTTTTTTTAAAAAAGAAAAATTTTTTAAAAAATTTAAAAAAAAAATTTTTAAAAAAAATTTTCAAAAAAAAAAAAAATTTTAAAAAAAAAGGGGGGAAAAAAAAAAAAAATTTTTTAAAAAAAATTTTTTTCTTAAAATTTTTTTTTTTAAAAAATTTTGGGAAAAAAAAAAAAAAAAATTTTAAAAATTTTTTTGGGGGGGGGAAAATTTTTTTAAAAAAAATTAAAATTTTAAAATTTTTTTTTTTAAAAAAAAAAAAAAAAATTTTTTTTTAAAAAAAAAAACCCCCCCCCCTTTTTTTTTAAAAAAAAAATCTTTCAAAAAATTTTTTTTTTTTTTTTTAAAGGGAAAAAAAAAAAAATTTTTTTGGGGAATTTTAAAAAAAAAAAAAATTTTTTAAAAAAAAACCCCCGGGGGTTTTTTTAAAAAGGGGAAAATTTTAACCCCAAAAAAACCCCCCCCCCTTTTTTTTTTTAAAGGGGGGGGGGGAAGATTTTTTAAAAAATTTTTTTCAAAAATTTTTTTTTCCCCCCCCGGAAATTTTTTTTAAAAAAAATTAAAATTTTTTTTTTTTATTTTTTTTTAAAAAAAAAAGGGAATTTCCCCTTTTTTTTGGGGGGGGTTTTTAAAAATTAAAAATTTTTAAAAAATGACATCCTCATACATGTAAATATACTTGGCATAACACAAAAAAATAAAAAAAAAAAGTACAATTACATATACCGTAAGAAAAAGTAAACAGTATATAGATAATTTGTTTAATAGACCCAAAATTTTACTTTCAAACATCTTAATTTTTAATGTATATACGCACACACACATGTATGAATTATAAATATATTAAAAAAATTATACATATGTTGGGGGTACAATATACGTATGAATCACATGAGTGTGGATTATATCCAATCAGATTATTTCATTCCAAAAGCCAGAAAAAAATCATTAATTAAAACTTTACAAGCAACTCCACCAGTAAACCCCGAGGATGATCAGTACCGCCTCATAACAGATATTAAAATCTATATCAATAATAATTGTAATTACAAATCAGGTTCTTTTCCAAAGGGAAAAAAACTAGAATAAATAGGGCTATATTCTTTTCGCCCAGTTAAGTCATTTAACGCATGATAATGATCCGATTTAAATGCACCCAGATGTACGTGTTAATTCGGACGGCCTAAAATCTTTTAAAAGGCCCCCGAGGGTCCTCCGATCAGCCAATACCGTTTCTTCTGGGCCAAGGTAGTGGGTTAGGCCGACTGGGGCAAGATACACCTCCCGCCACAAGCATTTTGTTTTTCGCATACAGTCCGTCTTGTCAACTGGACACCTCACCCGAACGAGGTTGTGTGTCTCACAATAACTTAATCCTTTTATTACTTTCTCTCTTTTTATTTCCTTGTTTTTCAACCCCGGGGTGCATCGGCTCATTGATTGGGCACCCGGGGGTGGTGTTTCAACAGGTGAAGTGAAGTGAATAAACAAAGGCTTCCAGTTCAGAATGACCACACCAAGAATTTGTTTTCGCGTTCGAAAAGGCACCCAAAACAAGGAATGTGGGGTTGAAAAATCGTAGCGTAAATAATCTGTGTATTGAACGTCTCTATAATTACGCAGTCCTTTAGTGTAAAATACTTATGCAATGAATGAATGCATGGCGGACAGAAAAGACCTTGAGTAATTAATTAGTATGTGTCATTTTACCACACGAGGCTGCTCATTTACTCGTTTCCTAGTTCGGTTCCGACCCATCTAGGCTCATAAATGGGCTGTTTTGGAAAAATTTCGCCAGTGATTCACGTAGACATTTGTGAAAACAAGGATTAAGAACAAAATTACCATTTTAAGCACGTAAACTGAATGGATAGCGGATATCATGGTGATTCGCTCAATTATTAGTTATTCAAATATATTAATTAAGAAAAAGGACTTTGAAGGAATATTTAAAAATGTTTGAAAAATAAACGCCTACGATGAACCACAAAAAAATAATTTATGAAACAACTTCAAGGATGACTCACAGTGGCGCACACAAGGGGGGAAGGGGGTCCGGAACCCCCCCAGCCCTTGATTTTTTTCCTATTGATTATATTTCTAAGTATACAGTGTGTAAAATTTAATTATGTATTTGTTATTAATGATTAATTTTATTAATTAACGCTAATTATTTATTCAACAATTAGTTTCTTACTGTGTTTTGTTCCCGAAAATCGACAAAATCAAAAGAAGCATGATACAAGAATGGTGAACTTTCGACCCCGGACCCCCCTTCCCCCCTTGAAAAATTCTTGTGCGCGCTACTGCTCACTTACCATTTATATATTCGAGAGTCTTTTCCTCTAAATTTAAAATATTTAAACTAATTTAAAGCCCCCTCCCCAAAAATTGTACTTTTTATCCATAAAGCTTAATCGGAAGTCCCAATAGCAGAAGATTTGGGGGTTTAAACCCCCACCCCAAAGACTTAAATTTTAAATTTTTTCATAGAGACAACTCCCCGGCGTTTTCGTATACGTGACTTTTAGAATGTCCCCCCCTCCGCTTAAGAGGTATATGTATGCATCTAAAAAGGGCTACATAAAATTAATGTTCCTATATAAAAATGGTTAGTTATACCTTTTCAAAAATGCAAATAAAAACCCAAAATGCAATAAAAATTAAACAAGATAAATTCCTTTCACGATAACTTTTTTGGAAGAAAAAAAGAACCACAATTAAATTTACTTAAGGACTAATTTCATATTCAAACACATAAATAAATTACGAAAACTCTGATGTAATCTCTTAACATTAAAAAGAAAGTTTAAGTGTCATTTACAGTAAGTAAAGCCTAGATTTTTTTTTCACACACACACACAGCAAAGCAATAATACACAACCGATTTGACCGAACGTTTTATCTTAATTTTAACACGGGCATTTAAAATATATCGTTTCATTTTTTACTACCTAAAACTATAAAGTACTAAGACGAAAAATTTCCCTTCAGGCTGTCTTCGGTAATTTGCAATTTTATAACTCGTACCTCTGTTAACAATATAGTGTTTTTAAAAATTTCAAAATATTCCGTGAATACTTTCTTTTTTGTTTTGTTTTTATACGTGAAGACAAAGCCCATTTAACATTATGGTATAGGATAAAAAACGCGAAACCCATTTTATACCAGAAAAAATGAATCAACTCGATTAAAAATGGGAAGTGTGATAAAAAATGCTGCTCTCTAAAGGATAGTGAAGCCAGAATATCATTTTAATTTTTCATTTCTTTTATATCTGAAAAAATGTCCCAAATTCGGGTCCTATTCTTTAACATTAACCGAAAACAGACTTAATGAAAAAAACCCAATAAAAAAAATGACAATAAATTAGTAAACAAGATCAAGAATGCGGCTGGTGCGAAAAACAAAGTTTTGCAGAGAGCTTCTCTTTTATATCCAATTCATCATTTCACATCCTGAAACTAATATGAACCGATTTAAATTACTTCCAACATATAACAATCATTACTTCCATTATGATAGACGCATATCATTAATTCTTTGATGAACAACTCTGCAAAGGAGTCACCGATTCGCTACCCTAAAGAGGGAGAAAACTATTGTTCCTGGAAAACATCTTTTAAGAGATGGCTCTGATTATTGATGTCGAAGGCAGGCACCCCCCGAGCCTTTCGTATTAACAAGCTTTTCGTGTCTAACGCACCTCCGTAAAATAGAGGCAGCAACAAGTCAAAGAGGGATAGAAAAAGGAGGAAAAAAAGTATAATGAAGCAACTTTTCAAGGTACTGCAAGGTCGTTTATAAACCTGAGCGAGTTGGAGGCTCATTTGTAACTCAAACCGCATCGTTTATTCAAAGGGTATGCTTTGGGGTCGAATCAACGTATAACTTGAAGCCTCCAGTTATGGTTATTAAGAATTTGTTTTCATTCTTCACCCTAAGGAAGATTTGGTTCAGCGCCCAGTGAATTCTATAACCTCAGAATCCAATTTGTGAAAACGAAAAAGTTTTGTACATCGAAATTAGTTTTTTGTTGTTCTCAACGTAAATATGGTTGAGTTAGCCATAGTGTAGGTGCGATTAAGTTAATTATATTATCTTAAGATTCATCTTTATAAGCACAAAATGAATTTCATTTTGATGTATAGGGATTCATTAAATTTGGGATAGAAATCTACCGTAAAATCCGGCGTATAACGCGCACCTCCCCCCCTTTTACGAAGAAACCTGAAATGCGCGTATGCAATGCTCTTATATTTTGAACTCATTTTTTCGAGGTATTTCCCCAGACTTTTGAAAAAATAATATACATCTAGAGCTACAAAATTTTAAATTCACAATGTGTGTTTCATTTTCTTAAAAATAAACAGTATTTCGATATTTATAGAAGTATAATTTTTTTTAATGTTCATTTCTTTTTGTTTTTAAAGCTATCGTTTTTATTCTCAGCGTAAGAAGCGCACCCATAAATTTCTATCTTATTTTTTGTGTTTAAAGTGTGCGTTATACGCCGGATTTTACGGTAAATATAAATTTTACAAGTAGTTGCCCTAAATAATTTTTAAATAAGTATAGCCACCTTTTTTTTCGAGATTCGAAGTATAAATTGCCTAGAGTTGATTAATAAAATAATCTATTGAGGTTCTCCCAACGCTAACGTGGTGTGGAAGTTTGAAGAGGGGGTTGCCAGTTCAAGTGTCGTCTTCATCACTTGAGTGAGGCTCAAAATTATGAGGTCCGTCGCCAATTTCTGTCATGCTATTTCAGGGTACGACATAAATTAAAATCAAATTAAACAAAGCCATAATTTGACTTGATGATTGTGAACATTCTTTACTTTCTGTACAGACGATCTTGGATCTAAAAGTATCCCCAATTTGAAGTTGTTAAAAGTGAAGATCTCAACCATTGAATTTTTTTGCTATCAAGAGAATTTTGCTTTTGCTATCACCCACATTATCGACTTATAAAATAAGTCCGTAATTCCACGAAATTCGAAACTAAATACATAAATCAAAACTAAATCGCTCAATGATCTACAAGAGTGTTTACAAATGCCTGAAAAACATTTGAAGACATACTGTGAAATGCGGATAGAATATTAACTAAATTAATCCCTCTTAATGCCAGCAAGTTTTAGTCTAAAATTAATGGGCATTCAAAGCGAATAAATAAATAAAAATTTATCTTACAGAATTCAGAACAAAATCTCCATACTTTTTATATACTTAACGTAATTTTTTAGTAATTTATTAGGGTTTATTGTTCACAGATGTTTATTAAATTTTGTTTGTGATCATGAATTTTATTTTTATTTATTAATAGTTTCTATATATTATTTAAGATAAAAATATTAGAGGTTTTTTCTTTATTTTTTATACATGTATTGCATATATACAACATGGATTGATTGATTGAATATTAACGTCGCACTGTTCAGCTACACGAGGGCTTTTTGGCGACGGACCAGTTTTTTAAACCCAGGTCAAGTGACGGGGACGACACCAGCGGCCCCCCCTCCCAACTACCACACCACACCCAACGGGAGGACGTTTCAGCCCCACAGATTTAACGGCATCGCTGCCCTACACGGCGGGTCTTTAGTGGTACTGGGCTCGAACTATACAACATGGAACAAGTAACATTATTTTTAACGACCAAAAATAGCATTCTTAGCATTTCGTGCTGGCTTTTGATTAAGTTTTTAATATTTTAGAAATATAAAAAAAAATGGAGCTTATATTTTAAAAGTAAATAAATCCTTGGTAAAAAAAAAAATCATTAATTAATTAATCATTCATTTAATAATTCATTTATTAATCATTCATTTTATAAAACCTTGGAACAAGTTATAAAAAACAGGATACAGGAATAGTATTATATTAATTTACAGAAGTCTTTTCTTCGTAAATAAAATATCTCAAAGAATCAAGTCAAGGAAATAATCCTTACATATTTGAACAATCTTACTAAATTACCTCACCCGTGGAATGTATTTGATAAATGTACATAATCAAAATAAAAACATCACAAAAGCCTTATTAATGTGTAACAAATATCCAAAAGCCTCGATATTCTGATGAAGAAATCTTCCAAGAATTCGATCCTAAAACGGCATGAAGAATCCCCACTTTAATTATCTTGATATAATTATAATTGAATAGACGAGTTACTTTGCCACCGAGACATACATTAATTTCTACTTTTCTGATTTCGTAATTGCTCCAGCAAATTACTAACACTCCATAAAATACTCTTCTCACATCATTTCCTTACAGTCCTAAGCTTCAAGTCATCCTCAGTCGAGAAGGCCAAAAAACGCCGAAGTTTCTACACGTTCTTCACATCTATTAAAAGCTTACGGTATTATCTGCTCGCGCATGAACGATTTATCGTTCCCATATCGATAAATCGATCTCACTACCCAATCGATAGTAGCTAATCATTTTTGGCAGAGGTAGGAGCTATCCTGTTGCAATTACTATAATCAAAACAAGGATAATTTTCTATTTGTTTTCCCAAGAGCGGGAATGCACTATCACGTATGGTTGGAAGGCATTTTGGGGTGCTCTGGGATGGATTCTTTTTTCTTTCTTTTTTCCTTTCTTTTTTGATATCATAAGTTTTTTTCCTACTTCTTTTCATTGCGTTGTGTGGTCATTATTGTTGTTACCTGGAAGACTGCGTGAGTTTGGTATTATCAGAGTGAGAAAGAATGTTTTAAATGTTCGTTCGGATTATAATCTTGGGAATCAGGAGTGATAGGTGACGTGTGATTTGAATAAGCCTCGAAAGGGAAGTTAAATAGCATTCAAATTATAGTTTTCAACTCGCGTTTTCAATATTCCATTAGAGAATTTCTATAGATTCTGGTCGCATCATCTGAATGAACAAATGGATATTAAATCGAACTGAACTGCTCTGTAATTTGTTAATGAAGCCATTCTGTTCGATATAAAAGGGCAGAAAGGAATCAAACTAGCTAAATTTTCTACTTTGTATCCAATGTTCATTAAACTTTTTGCATTTAGAATTTTTAAAATGAATACAGGCAATCGAATAATTTAGAAAAACATAAACAAATTTTAATTTGTTAAAAATATTTTGCTATATTTGCTCATGCATTCCATTCGAACCTGGTGATTTAAAATTCAAAATAATGTTCTCATAAAATTTATAGTTACATAGTTAACCATAAAATAAATTTTACAAGTGGTTTCTTAAAAATTAAATTAAGGAGATTCATGTATATAGGTAATTTTTTGTGAGCGAATGCTTATTAATGTCTCATTATAAGGCAACACGAGGGCTATTCACGACAGATCTCGAAATTTTGAACTAAACCATTGTCGAGTGATGAAGAGGGTTCCCAAACTGCCCCTTCTCCGAACTTCCACGTCTCGTCAAACGGCAGGACTTACGCATAGACAGATTTAACGAACATCAGCCCCTCTACGTGGTGGGTTTTCAATGCACTAGGACTCAAATTTAGACTCCTAACATGGATGGGACCATCAAAGTAGGAATTCAAAACCCACACATAAACTTTAAAATACGATTAATTACAATTTTTAAAATAAGTTACAAAATAACCCCCACCCCATATGTGATTTTATATAGCGAAAAAATTATTCCTATAATATTGTGCCATTTAACCAAAACTTGAATCGCAAAGGAGAATTTTGAATTTAAAAAAATTGTAAGAAAACTAAATGCTAATCGAAATGAAAAGCTATGTTTTTGCAAACATAAAATTGTTCAAAAATAATTTATTACTTTTCGAGTTGTGTGAAATAATTTCATTTTTTTTTGACTATATGTAATTCTTTATTGCTCTCTTTTATCTGTATGAGTCATTCAAAACATCGTTGGTGCGCGTGGTGCGCGTATAATTTAAATCTAACAATAACAATAAATACTAAAAAAAAAACTTTTTTAAATTTAACAGCGATTACTTTTTTAAAGTTTTAATTGTAAATTATAAAATACTAGCCGTTACCCACCCGCTTCACTGGGTATTTCAAGATGTTGTATAAATATATCTGTTTTACATATATATAAATTAATGATATCCAGCATTAAGGATTCGATTATATTAAAAAATATATTTTTAGCTGTAACTCTCGCCTCTTTCTATAAAAAGGACAGAACTTATAATTTCTAATTATATCTAAAATAGAAGTAGAAAGATTTTTTTTTCGCTCACTTAACCCAATAATCATGTAGATTTCCGCCAAAGCAACTTTCAGTGGATCTCTACTCCGTAAAATAAACATGCGTGCTAAATTTCAAGTCTAAATCTAATAGAGTAAAAACGGAATTTTGATCTTCAATACGCCCCCGTAATCCTGTTGAGAGAATTTTTAGCTAATTCCAATTCAACAAAAAAAAAAAAAAAAAAAAAAAGAGGAAAACCAAATTTTATTATTATAGTCCTAGTAGTTCGAAAACGGAAATTTTGTCTATCAATACACCCCAATAACTCCCCCCGCTTCTCCCTGGAGTTGATTTCCGTAAAATCCATTCTTAGTGGAACTCTATTCAACTAAAGAAACGTGCTCAACAAATTTCAAGTAAATGGGTTAAATTCAAAAACAGGAATTTTTCTATCACTCTCCTTAACCCCTCGCACCCCACTCCTTTGGGGGTCGGTTTTCGCAAAACTCTTAGAGGAAATCTATTCCATGCAAGGAACATACCTAATTTTCAAGCAGATGGGTCTAATAGTTGAAAAACGGAAATATTTATCTATCACGCCCCTTGATCCCCCTCAGTGCCCTTGGGGGTCAATTTTCTCAGAAAATGACATTTTTTGCTGTCAATCGAAAATTTCATTCATAAAATTGGCTTTCTCTATTTCTTGTGTCCATCTTAATGCTGAAGCGACGTTATTGCGTATTTTACTAATTATTCTAGTTTATTTTCAAAAACATATCAGGCTTATTTTCTACAAAAAAAAAAAACTAAGACAAAATTATTGTATTTAATACAGTATTGCATACTTAAACACATGTTCTTCAAGCCTTGTTTCAATGATTTTTGAAAAAATTTATTTGTGTCAAAGTGAAATTATATCGAAAGAACTACAAAACCGGTTCCAACGCATGGATTTGCGCAATGATCCTTTTCGATGCTTTCTGTAGCAATAAAATGCAGTTAAATTACAATCAGTCAAAGAAATATTCATGTTTTTCATTTCTGGTCAGAGGGAAAAAAAGAATCGCATCTGATTCTTCAGTCAGATTAGTTACTCAGCTATCTGTCAGCGACACAAAGTTTCAAGTTAGTGTTTTTTATTTTCCTTCCTTTTCGTACATGCATTGCAACAATTTATATTATTCTCTTTTTCACCTCAAAAAATAATGAACACAATCGGACATATTGCTACAGCGACTACATACTTATGGTATAAAATTGAAAGTAATATGAAAGCAACAAAACGAAATAACAACAACAAAACAATACACACATAATGTTGCCCTACGGATAAACAGAAATTGTGCGAAATCCACCAGAAAATTATGGAAACTGGCGCGCACAAGGGTGAGTGTGGTCCCCGGGTCCAGACCCCCCATAGCATCAGATTTTTTTTCGATTGATTATAATCTTATGTTACAATACGAAAAATTTGATTAAGAATTTGTTATTAGTAATTAATTTTATTATTTCATTATTGAATAAATAATTATTAATTTTTTATCGTTTATTGTCCCTGAAAATCGACAAAATCAAAAGAATATGTTTTGCGTCGTATTGGAGCATGATACGAGAATAGTGGACTTGCGCTTCTGGAACCCCCCTTTTCCAGAAAAATTACTGTGTGCGCCACTGTATGGAAATGAGTATGTGAGCGAGTTTTTATTAATGTCGCCCTATAAAGCAACACAAGAGTTATTGGCGTTGGATTTCGTAATTTTGAAACTTGGTGAAGTGAAGAGGACGACACCTGAACCTGGCCCCCAACTCTCTGCACGTGATGACTTTGCCTCCACGCCAACGTGAATACTTTGAGCCTCGACTTTTTTAACGTGCATCAAACTCTACACGAAGGGTCTTAGTGGTACTAGGTTTTGAATTCGATTTGACACCACCGGCCTCGAATTTGCGCACACAACACTCTGCTACTATGAGAGCCGCAGGGATGACACATGAGATGGTACACCCACTTTCTAAACTACCAACACCACGCCAATGTAAGGACTTTGAGCACGACAAATTTAACGTACATCGGTCCCTTTACACACAGTGTTTTCAGTGGCAATTGGATTCGAACTCATGAATCGCCGACACGAGTTCGTCACTACGATTACTAGGTCACCGCGGCTACCTGTTGTTTTCTTATGGCAACTGATCTCGAATGCGTCAGATCCAGGTCCACGAAATTCATCAGGGAAGAGGCTATATGTACGCCTAGCGCTGGCTGTAGCCTTGAACAGCCTACAGGTGACAGTTCAATTTAGCTCGATTTCACCCCAATTTTTGAGGGTCAAGGACCTCCCACCTCTCTTCCCCTTTCTCTAACATCACGAGAGGACTTGCGGCTCGACGGCTATTTACCCTCCCCTGCTGCAAAGGCACTATACATTTACAAACACCCATGCCTTTTTCGGCATTCGAATCAGAGTCCCTACGGGATAGCAGTCACCGCATCTACCAGGAAATATGATAAGGGAGAAGCTTCTGTTCTTCTGAAGACATGCAGCACTCAAGGAATTTTTCAAGGTTCCTTTTCGCCTCCTATTTTTGATTCATGGTCTAATGACGAGGACTATATCAGATCTGACACCCATCACTTGCCATCCACTCCACGTGGGGGCTTTGCACCTCAACAGATTTAATGAGCACCCATTCGTCTAATGACTAACTGATTAACGCTTTACTAGAAAGCAACATAAAGCCGATATTAGCAATGGAACCCAAACCACCAAACTGTAGCATTGTGAGGAAAGTGAGCTTTAATGAGCATCCTTTCTATACACGACGGTTCTTTGGTGGTATCACGACCTCTAAGCAAAATAAAGCAACATGGTTACTTGATTGAAAGCGCTTTTTTTTTAAGTCAATTCCTACTTAGTCCTTCCAACAAAGAAAATTTTTATTTTAGATAGTTTTTATTAAATAATTACAATTAATATAAATATATATATACATATGGCAGAAGCACAACATTGAGTGGCAAAACAGAAAGCGATTTTCCTTGCAATTTTCCATTTCCTTTCGATATATTGTGTTGAAATATCATTTTTGTTTGTTACCATTTATTCATTCATTCATAAATCCCATACTCAGAAATTAGGCCATTCCAAGTAGGATTCGAACCCACGACCTTTGGATTAGGAGTCCAACGTGCTATCCATTACACTATAGGGACACAAGGAGCGATTTTTCTTTTTATGTATGGTGTTGGAATATTAATTTTGTTTGTTACTAATTATTCCTTTTTTAATTTAATTAATGAACTAATATTTGAAAAAACTTTATTAACATCAAGTGTCATCCACTACAAATTTTAAAAAAATTATTTAAACTTGAATGGATGAATAGAAAGTATTTTATTAACGATTGAACAATATATATATATATATATATATATGTAGGGAGATTGTGAACTAATAGTAGGAATTTAAAAAAAATCAGAGAGATAAGAAAAACAAGTGCAAAAGATATTTAGTTCTGTTTAGAAACGAAATGGATATTCTCAGCTCGTTAGTAAAATGTTACAATCAGTTTGAGAAAACGATAAAAATCAAAAGTACACCCTATCAGTGTAACAGTTTGTTTGCGTTTTCTTTCTCGACCCTTCAGTGCCGCCCTTTAAATGTTTTCAACACATCCATCGAATAAATTATCTCTAAATTCCTTCCTAACATTCCGCAAACGATAATTATTTTTGTCCCCACAAACGATAATTATTCCCTTTAACTGGGAGTTGAGGACATTAATTTAATGCTTACGCAGGAGTTGGTTCTATAGTACTGGAACAATAAAAGGCCGACAGGTAAGAGTAAAGGCCGGAGGAGAGGGGAGGGGTGATCGTTGCCATCTTAGAAATAAATCGCTTCGTCGGTAAAGGGACGAGATAACGTCTTAATTAGCCGCTGACAAGTAATTAAAAGAGGTCCTTTTTTATTTTTATTTTCTTATTTTAAATCACCAGAAGATAAGCATCTGAGCGGCTTTGTAGAAGGTCAGAACAGTAGGGAGTATAAATAAAAAAAGTTAGGACCGGTGATCAAATACATTCTGCTCATTTTTTATTGCCATTATCTAGGCTGTGGTAATAAATACATGGCGTTCTGCTTTCAAAGCCGTCTTGGCTTAATGTTAAATAAAACAGGATACAACAATTATAAATACTTTTTGAGATATGTAAAAAGGTTCAACAAGAATATATAAGTTCACTTGATTATAACATATATACTTTTTTTTATCACACGACTTTTTAATTTAGAAACTTTCAATGAAAATGCATTTTTAGCCTTAGCATATAAAGTTGGAAATGAATTTGTTTTTAAAATATGAAAGACGATATATGTGGATTAATTAATTAATTGTTCATTTACGTCGCCTTTAAAAGCAACGCAAATTGGCGCGATTGGTGTTGGGCTTTGTAATTGTCAAACTTAGTCAAGTGACGAGGATAACACTTGAGCAGACACCTTACTCTTCAAATATGCAAGCCCTATCGACGTAAGAACTTTGGACCTTGAACCCACGACTTAACAGATACAACGTCTGTCTTAAATTCAAGAGTATAAACACTCGGGATATGTGGTCACTCCCCTTTTTCTGTAGACTACGAGAACAAAAGAATAATTCAAATAGAAATGAAGAAATAAATTAAAATATAACTCCATTCTTATACGTTAAATACCCTCTTATACAAACTCATCTATTAATACTCCTCAATATATACACTCTTCAACTTCTCTCTATGATACTTCTATAATACACCCTCTCAAACTCAGTAGCGCAACTGTCCACGAGGGACAGGGCTTACTGTGCCCATCTCAGTATACGAGACCATTGGGCATTGAGGTGCATGAACAAATGTCTCGATCAGGTGGTCAGTCTGAAGCAAAACCCCCAGTGTTTTAGTCCCCAAGCAAGCTTGGTACTCATCTTATCGACACATTGAAGGGATGAAAGGCTAAATCGATCTTGCCCAGCCTGAGGATAGAACCCCGAACTGTGGTGTGGAAGCGTGATATGCTACCACTCGGCCACTGGGCCTGTGTGTGTATAATACATCATACTCTTTACTTTTATAATGCACACTCTTCTATACTTTTATAATGTAAAACTCTTCTATACTTTTATTATGCAAAACTCTTCTATATTTTTATACTGCAAAACTCTTCTATACTTTTATACTGCAAAACTCTTCTATACTTTTATACTGCAAAACTCTTCTTAACTTTTTTAATGCAAAACTCTTCTATACTTTTATTATGCAATACTCTTCTATACTTTCATTATGCAATACTCTTCTATACTTTTGTAATGTGCATTCTATACTTGCACACTCTTCTATATTTTCGTAATGCACACTTTTCTATATTTTTGTAGTGCAAACTCTTCTATACATTTATAGTGTGTGCTCACTCTTCTATACTTTTACTATAATGTGTGCTCACTTTTCTATACTTTTATACTATAATGCACACTCTTCTGTACTTTTACTATAATGCACACTCTTCCGAGAGTTCCAAAAAATTTAATAAGTTTCTAGCATTTAGGTACTTTTCCCCTAGATTGTTTTTCTTGAACTTAAAATTTTATTGCTTAAAATTATAGACAATACACAATCTTACTGATAACTGAAAAGTTTTCTAAATATTAATTTTTTTTAAGTATTTATTTTGTAATAAAGAAAAAGTTTTTAAAACTACATACTGGCCTCAATGGACTTTCAAAGGAAGTTTACTACAAAATCTGTAAAATTAAAGGGGCATCACACACACAAAAAAAAATACAAAATTTACAAAAATAGTGTTTTATTGCGAAAAGGTTTTGTAAGTATTTACCAACCAAGCTTTTTTTTTCATCCTGTATTAATGATACAATTCAAAAATGTAAGAGTAAAAAAAATATACATAACCATTCAATACATAAATTTATTGATGTTTAAAAAATAAACACACTACATAAAAATATGTTGAATGAATATTTTTAAATAATAGAGACTTCCAATGTGTATATAAATATTTCAGCGTGATATAACATCTTTACTATCATTATTTATTAACCTTTTCAGTCGGATACAATCTTATACAGAGTTAAGAACCACGTAATAATAATGCATGCGAAAAAATTTGCATAATGTATTTTGCACTTATAATGTAAACATAAATATTAATACAATAATAATGATACCATATTTTTTACACATTAAACGAGTAAAATTTCTCCTCAGACAGAACCTATTAAATTGCTATACACTCAAGTTGCAATCAGTAGCGAAAAAAAAATATTTTTTTTTGCAGATGAAGAGAGAAAAAAATTTCGTCTCGGATAAATTGAAGAGGAAGATTGTGTTATTTGCACAGCTTAGAGGCATCGGATTATTCTATGAAATTACAGAGCCATTAGTGGCAACTTCTTTTTATGTCTTCCTTTTGCTGAAACCTTATCTTTAACACCAATCGAAACCCGATACAACATCTCTTCCAATGGGTGTTTCTCACGTCAAGCGTCATATACACCTAGGGTTTATTAAAACGATAGGAAGCGCTGTAAAAACACACTATTTTGTTTTGTTGCCTTTTTTTTTAAAGCTTTAAAAAAAGACGCAGAAATACATTCGCCTTCGAGTCAAAAGCTGTCTATATTGTATCGTCAACAGATTGAGATGTTCCATGGGAAAAAATTCAGTATTCATCGTGACTTGAATAGAGTAGTTTTTTTTTTTATCTGCGATGTGAAGACCAGTTTTTGATGTCGATAAAAGTCTTTGGGAAGATTCAAGAAATAACAGTATTTAAAAATGCGTAGTAGTGTAACTGGACCCAATTCAACACATTGGTAAAATAACGTTAACGTAAGAGTTTGAGTTTGAGTGAATATTAACGTCGCACTGTTCAGCTACACGAAGGCTTTTGGCGACGGACCACGTAATTTTGAACCATGGTCAAGTGACGTGGACGACACCAAACGTTAACGTAAGAGGTTACAAAATAGGTTAAAAATATAAAACATAGTATAAATTTTAAATAAAGAGTTATACAAATAAAAATTGACTTAAATTATATTTAACTACCAAGAAAATCGATTGTGGTTTAAAGAAACATTTTTTTAAACGGGTTATTTTTGTTCCATTTAATATGAATTAAAGTCCTCATAAAGCAGAATCGACATTTGATATATACAGTCAGACCTCTATATAACGAAGTTGCTAAATCCCTAAAAAAAGTTCTTTATACAGAGGTTCATCTTTCAATTCCTCTTTTATATAAACTACATAAAACAGATTTTAAATTCATAAAAACTATATATTTAAAAAACAGTAATTATTCACAGCTTTTTGTAAATTGATAATATTTATTTTATGTATCTTATCTATCAAAAAGAAAGAAAGAAAAACTGAAAGGAAAGTTTCTTGACGCTTTTATCCACTTCCTGAAAAATGAATTTTTTTTCCCTTTGATGCTCAAACACTTACGTTTTGACATTTTCGAGCTACAAGAAAAGAAGTTACCAGTACGACTGACCAACACTACAAATGAGCGTAGACTAGTTCAAGGACACGAGACAACTCCACTGAGGGTGAAAGAGGATATAGAAGATGTTTCCAGGGATTAAAGGCTGCACTTCTTGAATGAAATGACCAGAATTCTATTGCTCTCAGTGAGCTAGGTACTAATAAAACGAGTTCAAGATTTATGACCACCATAAAATGAGTTAAAAGAAAGAAAAACTTGAAATACCCAGAAACATTTAAAAAAAGGGAGGGAGAAAAAATTGAATTACAAGAGAAAAAGTCCATTATAGATAGAAAATGCACTTCACTATTGGGAGGTTATCAATTCCTACTATTAGCTCGCACTGTCTATATATTTATTTATATATTTGTATATTTATTTATTTATCTGGGTGGAATTTTCAATCGTTCATAAAATACATTTTAAAGCGCTGAATTGAGCTGAAATTTTATATACAGGATCATTTTGGATGACAATGCAATAATTTAATTATAATTAATAAAAATTAATTGATTACAACTGCTTATTTAAAGAATTACAAATACAGCCACGTTAGCGACTTAGCGACCCTTTTGGCGACTTGTGTCAAAACTTGTGAAAAGGTTTTTTTCTCACGTGTTAAAGCATTCAGTTGGACTGAAATCAAAAGGACACACAATACGATACTTTAATGATAATTAAAAAAACTAATGACCACTTAATGTTGTGATTATTTTCTATGTATATACATATTTATATTAATTGTAACTATTTAATAAAAAGTAGCTAAAATAAAATTTTTCGTTGTTGTGATCTAAGTAGGAATTGACTAAAAAACTATTTTTTTATATTACTTGTTTTAAGAAGAAAATCGTGAAATGTTCTTGGTTTCAGAAAAAGAACGCTGTATAGAAAAATTCGCAATATAGAGGTTCGACTGTATATATTATTTAAGATACAAAAATACTTCAAGAATGTAATATTTCGACTTCTTAATCCTGTAGAACAGGATTAGGAAATTGTACCTTTACAATTTTGGGAACCATTTGAGCTTACCGTTTTCTTGCAGGATCCTCTTGATGAAAGAGCAAAAAAAAATTGGACATCAAAGCTTTATTCTACTCAAAGAAATTTAGTTTACATTATCTATAAAATATTTATTTATACTTATTTTTTTTCACAAGCGAATTGTCTTTAAAATTCAATCTTTTATAGAAATTAAAATTTTAGAGCTTTGATTAAGTGAATAATGATCACTTGCAAAACTCCTGTCACAGTTCTCCAGTTTGATGACCTCTGCTATAGAAGTTAGCAGAGATTATTTTATAAAACACTTCTCACATTTTCCAACTGAATCAATCCATTTCTTTCTGAGATGTAAAATGTATTTCAATCTTCAGTACAGAATTGTAAAAATACGAATTAAAGGGAACGCCTGTAGAAAATCTTCTAAATTTTCAAGAAAACTAAAAATGAAAAATGGGGTGACGCTAATGGTTACAGGTTATTTTAAATATAGATTGCCAAATATCCTGAAAGGTTACCAAAAAAACAGTTTGCCAGAAAAAAATGGATATTGAATTTTAAAAAATCGCCAAATTTTGCGGGCATTTATTGTTCTATTTCAATAAATGGATGAGTTTATAGAAACGACACTAACTGACACAAAATAAAGTCACGAAATGTCAAGAATTGACATTTTTTTTTGTCTGAGAATCGATTTCAAATTTCTTTAGGCTTTCAGTATTTGCGGCAGACAACCTTAACGACATTGAATTGAATAAAGTCAACGATTATAGTTGAATTTTAATCACTCCATCAGACTCTTCCAAGTTACACCATTTGAAGGAACCAAAAGGCACTAATCACCCTTGTTAGTTCCATTTGATTTGAATTAACATCGCCCTCGCTTTACACGAGAACTCTTTGCAACGTACCACGGTCAAATCAATATCTCGAGCTCTTTTAACTTTCTCAACTTTCCACGTAGGGACATGAGGTTAAATTATGTTTTGTGAAATGAGATAGATTCATGATTTCAAGAAAAAAAAAGAAAGAAACTAAATTACTATTTTTATTCAAATGGAAATAACTTTTTTAGTCGAAGGGACAAGGACGACACCTTAGCTGGTAATCCACTCTCCAAACTTCCACACCATGCCATCATGAGAAATTTGTGTCCCCACCAATTTACCAATTTTGTGTCCCCACCAATCCTCCACACGATGGGTCTTGATTGGCTTTCAACATGCGACTCAACCCCACGATTCGACAGAAATAGAGTTACGGTTAAACTTAGCGGTCGACACCTGAGCTGCAGCCCTACTCTCCAAATCTGAATCCTGCCAACGTAAAAACTTTGAGAACCCATAGATTTAAAGCCATCAAACCTTCTTCATGATGGATTAAATCGGGATTCGAATGAGTGGCTGGATTAAATCACCGCAGGCTGCGAACTGCGTGTCAGGGCCACACGACTTAGGAGACAAGTAGTCGTCTGTCGAGATATCCCCCCCTCCCCCAAAGGGAAATCCTCATTAACTTTTTTGATTCTCATTACAACTGAATAATAAATTATAGTTTAAAAAAAAAACTAAAAAAACACGCTTTTGTAGTTAATCGAACTAAAAAGTAAAAACTGATTCTTAATATAATAAAATGATTAACGAGAAAATTATTGTCATTGTAGTAAAAGCGTGGGGTACTACATTTGTACTACATTTTTGCACTAACTCTGTACTTCTAGTAAGAAATTATACTAGTAAGAAAGTAGACAAGTAAGTCAGAAATTATAGAGAGCTAGTAAGAAATTATAACAATTGATATCGAGCAACCCACGCTTTTATCACAATGGCATTAACTTTCCCGTTCATCATTTGATTCCAATATTAAGAATTATTTTTTACTTTTTAGTTCGATTAACTATCAAAGCGTGTTTTTTTTGTAAACTATAATTTATTTTTCATTTTTTTAATTCGATCTACAGTGAAAGCGTGTTTTTTTAGTTTTTTAAACTATCATTTATTCGTTGATGAATTAATCTCTTTTGTTCGTTGTATTTGTATTAACCTTGAACGTTTTCACTTTAGGGTTGTAACATAATCTTTTTTAGTCGCCAAATCTGAAAATTAATTGCCAAATCTGGTTATAGGAAATCGTTAATTCTGATGATCCTGATAAGAACAACGGAACAAAAATTTGAATCATTGTATTGACATCACGCGGTCCTTGACAAGTGTGCAGAATTTCGAATGAATCCGACTTTTTAAAGTGGGTAAAAATGGAGCTCAAAGATTCCGCTACATACAAGTGAAGCTAATAGTAGCGTGTTAAAAATGGGTTTTATTGTTAATAATTCAGAAGAACTAAATAGTAATATTACACTGGAAGCACAATTACTTAATTAATTTACTTTATTAGCTTAGTTAATTTCAAAAAAGAATCTTTTCACAAAGTAATTCAGCTTTTGCATAATTAGATAATGGTATTTAGTAAAAGGAAGACTCGAATGCGAGGCTAAGCCGAAACATCGTTAGCCACAAACTTAAAGCCATGATCACAGATTCGTAATTGATTCGCCTGCCGCGGCCAAGAGCCATATAATTGGTTATTTAGTTACTTTATCGTCAGGTGCTGTTCAAAGTATAAAAATATTTGATCACACTTTAGCTTTTCTTATCCTAAATTCTAAGCAAACGCGAGATAGTTAAAACGTTAAAATTTCTCCCTATCTGCAGTCATTTGAATAGAATACTTCAATTGTAAATTTTCACTCTATATAATTGTTACACAGAACAACATTGATACTACACATGATTCAGTTTTTCCAGCATTATTTAATGATACTCAATAATAACACTAAAGAAAATTTTCATGCTTTAAAATTCATGTGACGAACATAGCACCAAACGTGAAATTCTTACCAAGCATTGAATCTTATAATCTCTAGATTTTTTCCAAGATCATATCAGTTCCTATAACGCGTTCATCCTTTTTCTACTTGATCATGGCAACGGATATAAACAATTTGAAAACCTGCCTAAACTCAATAATATTTTCCTCTTACTCATACCTACAATAGGATAGCTTATTATCACACTTTCTTTTCAAAATGTGGACACATTCTTTTTCTGTGACCCATTTTTATCAACGAGTGATCTTCTTGTAGCTGTTATTTTTCTTTCCATATCTTATCGAACACGTGTCTCTGGCGGGAACACTTTGCGCATGAATGGAAATGTCCAATCTCTTTTATCCACACGTGGAAACTGGTATTCAAATGTACAAAGTGTCGCAAGAGGTTCGTGTAACGTTTTCAATTTCGTAACAAGCCATTTCGTATAGTATTTCCATATTAATATAGAGAAACATTGATAGCACGAAAAAGAGAGAAAAAGAAATTTCAGGACCGCGCGAACCATAATTTGTTTCGCTCCGGTACGGCTAAAAAATATATATATCGGTTCAGTTCCGGCTTTCGTTCTACCAAAAATAACGGTTTTCGGTTCAGTTATGAATGAATAATTTTCTTTTATGTATCTTCTTCTATTTGTACTAAAAATATAATTCTATCATAAGCAAAAAGTGTAATTCGAGCCAAATTTAGAAGATTTTATTCTTTTTATACAATTAACCAGCATGTACGATACGAATGGTGAGTGGAAAAAAGGAAGCATAGGCACACACACACACACACATTGTTCTCCATTATCAAAACGCCCTTTCAATGCAAACTTGTGTAGCTGCAGATTCTACAGTGCGGATAAGTAATTTTATTTTCTTCGCAGAAATCTAAAACATTATGTTTTATTTCGAGCTTTTGTACATTATCAAAATTATTTAAAATGAATTCAATGTCAATCTCGGTAGGAACAGGGAATCTATGTGTTATTTGCTAATTATTTACTTTTTAAGGTATCCGACTACGTTCGAAACCCTGATTTTTCAAAAGCGTATAAATGGATAATATTTATCATATTTAGTGTCACTTATATTAGAAAATGTGTATAAAATTGTTTTAAGAATAGTATTACAATAAAAAATTATTTAAGTACAATATTTTGACAAAAAATGAACACAGAATGACCCATTTTTAAAATATTCTCCTTTTGTGAAAAATGCTTCTATTATAATAATATTTTGCCTGTATATAGCTCAGACCTCCGTATAGAGGCTCAACTAGATTTTCTGAAATATGTAACTTAGACGTGGGTTTATCCTTGTAATACGACAACAGAGGGGAGAAATTTTAAGAAAAAAACGCCGATAATTATTTCAATGGGTTGTAACTCTGAAAATAATGTGAATTTTTCAAAAATCATAGTTGAGCCTTGTACAGAGGTCTGAGCTATATACAGGCAAAATATTATTATAACATAAGCATTTTTCCCAAAAGGAGAACCTTTTGAAAAAAGGTTATTCTAAGTTAATTTTTTGCCGAAATATTGTATTTAAATAATTTTTTTTTGTCAAAATGTCCTTAAAACAATTTTATACATGTATTCTAATCTAAGTGACACTAAATATCATGAAAACTATCCATTTATGCGCCTTTTTAAAATCACGGTTCCAAACGTAGTCGGATACCTTAAAAAAGTCTCTAAATCGTCTTCATTTTCATCACTTTCAGTAGAAGATTGTGTTTTCTCTTTTTCGATTTAACCCTTTATCTATACCGACGGTAATTATAAGTACCACCCACTTTAAACTTACATAGAATAACCATTTTACGAATACTCTGACGATACTTAGCAGGAATATTCTTTAAAACCCACTCTTCCAAGATATATGGCAGCACGGATTCTATGGTGAGTATTTTAGAAGAGAAAGTGAATAGTTTTATAGCAGAAGTTGTATTTTCAGCTGACTTGCAATGATTGCTTTTTTTTTGTTCTGAAAAAATAGTTAATGTCAAAAGATAAGTGTCTTATTCTTTCTGTATGTTAATGAAGACCTTAGAAAACGATTTGATTATTTATTTTAAGTGGACAGGGCATAAAATTAATTTTACAGGTGAATAACTTTAAATAATTACTTACTCTAACGGATTAAATTTTCCAAAGCTGAGTATTTGTTTACGTATATCCTCTTAATTTTCAATGTAGTAATTAAATCAAAAATATTGTATGGAAAAAACTGCAGTAAAGCATAATGCGGTAGACAAAGGGTTAAAAATAATTTGTTCGAAATATACTTTAAATGTTACACAGCTTGCTCTGTGCAAGCAGTCTACATATACATACTGAGATGCAAAAAATATAACTCAGACTGATATTTTTCTTAAAAAATTATCTATACTTCTAGTTTATTCGAATGAATTAAATTTAAATTTTACAAGTAGTTTCATGCGAAACTGAAACAGAAAAGTACTAGTGAACATCAAAATAGGAAATCGAGCAGCAATGTACATGTAATGGTGATAAATATATGGTTGACGTTTAATTAAAAAATATTAATAAGTTGGTAACAGTTCACAAAATAAATGACGATATATCGAACCGAAATAAACAGATATTTTTTTGGGTTCCATTCCGGTTTTCATTCCGAAGAAAATAACGGTTTTTCCGGTTTTCGGCTCAGTTCCGGTTCGAAACCCTGAGAAATCTCGTATTACTCGGAATTTTACCAAAGATTATTTTAAATTTCTTACATACTTATGTTTCAAACTCAAAGATCTAAAAATATAATTAACTTAAAATAATATAAGCATAAAAACTTATCTACTTTCTTAAATCAGTGGGTGAGAGTTTATGCACGTCCCACTATAAACAACAAGAGGGCTATTGGTGACGGACCTAGTAATTTTGAAACAAGGTACAGTGACGAGGACGACACCTGAGCTGGTATCCCCTCTCCAAACTTCCACACTACACGTACGGGAGGTCTGTGAGCCATGGCAGATATAACGTGCATTAGCTATTTGGAGGGTTTTCAGCAGTGGCGTAGTGAGTGAGTGAATATTAACGTCGCACTGTTCAGCTACACGAGGGCAGCTACACGACGAACCTCCTCATTTTGAACCATGGTAAAAAAAACGAGGACGACACAAGAGATGGCACCATCCTCTCCTAGCTACCACACCAACGGGTCAGCAGTGGCGTAACAGAGAATATTAGAATCCCCGTGCAGAGTCAGTTTGGGGGCCGCAAGCTAGATCTTACAAAAGATTGCAGAACCATATCATCTGGCTTTGGGCCCACTAGAAAAAAATTAGAATTTTTTTCAGCTATTCACGTAATTTTTACTTATTTCTTTTAAATGCGTATTTATATATTTTCGTAAGGAATGCTTACATTATTTATTCTCAAGTTCTATACTAATTTCTACACAGAAAAAAAAGTATTTCATTATAATAGAGGAAAATTTCTTAGTTTTTTTAAAAAAAGAGAAATACCTTAACTGTTAGCTATTGAACTTTCCTTTTATCGAATTATCATTAAATAGATAGTAGAAGAAAAGTATGTGACTCATACACACTGAAAAGAAAAAAAGCTTTTATGTTTCAAAACAGATATTTAAAACAAAACAGATAAGATCGAATGAGTTGCTCAATAATAACAGAGCAGAAGCTGTAACAGATAATGAAAATCAGTTTGAAATATTCCAATAATTATATAACAATTTCCCACAATACACGAAAAAAGTATGGAACATTTTCGAAGCTATTTCATTGGGGAAAGGTTGGAAAGAGGGGGGTCGATCAATGAATTTTTTTTTCTGAAAATTAATCGTAGCATATAGCAAGAAGGATATTACTTCACTCAAATTAGTCAAATCTTTTTATTATTATAATTATCCAAGTACGAAAAAGGAATTTCTTTTGTGTGTAGTGAAATTAATAAGAACACAGGAACCAACAATTAATTATTTTCCGCCTTTCGAAAATTAACTGGAGCATTTATTCAATCAGTTCAATATTTCTCCTTTTTTGATCCGATAGAGAAGCGGATATAAATTATCGATGATTATATTGTTTTGTTATTTTTCACATTATAATTATAATCCACTGGCGAACGATTTTGTTCGCAGCCCAAAGATTACGGGGTTTGGGGTTGACATGAGATGGAGGTGTGTTGATAGGAGGCGGCGAAGAGGGTGTCATGTATCCGTTTTTCGGCACTATAACACACCGAAGGGTTCTCGGATTTAAGAAGGCGTACATGAAATTGAATTTTAACAGCGGCCTACGCCCTCTTTAAGCTGAGCGCTTCAATCACCATGTCTTTGTACGGAAATCAATTCGGGATGAATAGAAATTAGATATCAAGAGTTCAAGGGAACTTGAGACAAGATATACTCCCCTTCGATGTTGGGATCGATGGTACAGCGTTCATCTGGATCACTTCCGCATATGAGATGTATGCTTTCATGGAATTGAACTTTAACCCCGGAGATTCATGATGGAGACTGGGAATATATTTCTCGGCATTATTCTTTTCTAATGGGATCAATAATTCAAAGTAGTAAGGTAAGAATTGGTCATCCATATACTCCCAAAAGTTAAAATTGGAGAGCTTCCTTGATCGGTTGGTTGGTTGGTTTATATTCCTGGCACTGAGATCTCTTGAGACACATCACATCCCAAACATATGGATGAAAAACAATTCAATTAATACATTAAAACTGTATGATATCTAATTACGTACAATACATAGTAATCTATTTCATTTAAAATTAAATGTATGGAGAGAAATCAATGGCACAGTCTAGAAGTTCTAAGTAACAAAGACATCTGTACAGTGTTTCAGATATAGAATATTAATAATTATCAACCTAAATTGAAAATTCTTTTTCAGTTACTTAAGGTATCCGACTTCGTTCGGAACTGTGAATTTGCAAAGCGTACAAACGAATATATATTTTTTAAATATTTACTGTCGCTTAAAATAAAATACCTAAATAAAGTTGTTTTAAGAAAATTATTATAATAAAAAAATTATTTAGAATATAGAATTACCTATCTTCAAAACGTTCTCCTTTTATGAAAAATGCTTCTATAATTATATTTTGCTTTTAAATAACCAAGACTTCTCTAGAGAGCCCGAACTACAATTATTGACAATTTCACATCATTTTTCGAGTTACTATCAGTTAAAATAATAATCTTTTTGTTGTTGTTGTTGCTGTTGTTAATGTTAAAATTTGAACGTGAATGATGTATTAAAATATGGATCTATTCACTTCTAAGTTGTACATTTCAAAAATCTTAGTTCAAGCTCTGTACATAGGTCCGAGCTATATATAGGCAAAATATTATAGAAGAAATTTTCATAAAAGGAAGAGAAATTTTAAAAATTGGTAATTCAAGGTTTATTTTTTGCCAAAAAATTGCATTAAATTTTTTTTTTTGCAATAATATTACTAAAATAGCTTTTAGATGTACTCTATTCCAAGTGACAAAGAATATTAAAAAAAATATTCATTTGTAGCTTTTGAAAAATCACGGTTCGTACGTACATTCTTTAGTACCTTAACATAATAAATATTTTTAAATATTATTTCTATTTATTATTCATATATTTTATTGTTTTTACCGTTTATATTCAAGTGATATCTATTTGTAACAGTTCCATATTCATTATCAAACGAAATTTTGTATTCAGGTTATGGCAACATCTTACAATAGTTAATAGAATACATTGTTTTTTATGATGACAAGAGTCGAAAAGTCAAGAAGTTTGTTGATATTTAAAAATTAAAACAGAGAGCAATGTAAAAGGAATAATAGACCCTGAAATGAAGATCATTCTTACTGCCAAAAATCTAGCTCGCTATAATTACTTTTTAAAATTGATCCCACTTCATTTTTTAACTGACAAAAATTATTTATTTTTTATGATTTAAATATTTGTTTTTACTCTCATAAACTTTTCCAAACAGGGAAATAATTTCCTGCAAAATTTTCGAGTATATACAACACAGACTGGCAAATAAATACAGATTTAACACAAGGGAATGCCCATATTTTATTTTATTTTGAGTTAATATTACACACATATTACAATAAATAATACACGAAATTAAAGAAAATATATCAATTTTTTTTCCGCCGTCAACCACCGGTGCCGAAAATGCTGCAAAAACTTTATAAAGAACGCAATTGCGCAGTAATAGGAAACTTTGACACTTTGTGATAGTACAAAATGTCTGGTACGAACTTTATTTATTACGGATTAGATGATTGCCGTGTAACAAAAGTCACATTGAACATTTGTAACTCAAAATAAGACTTCATTTATTTTTACTTTAATGTTGTTCACACACACACAATCACTTATTGTAATATGGGTTGCGGTTCCGAAATATATAAATACTGTCGGACCTCTATATAATGAAGTCGCTAAATCCAGAAAAAAAAATTTCGTTATATGGAAAATTGGTTCTAAAGAGGTTCGTCTTTTAATATACATTATAAACCACATAAGAAAAAATTTTAAATTCATAAACACTATACATTTAAAAAAAGTGATTATTCACACCTTTTTTTAAAATTAATATATATTTTATTATCTTACCCATAAAACAAAAAGGTAGAAAGAAAAACTGCAAGGAAAACAAGAAAAAAAGAGTGTCGAAGAATACACTGTATTTTCAAAAAATATTAAGAAAATAATCTTATATTAAAATTAATGAATTTTAAGGACATTTTCTAATTTAAAGCACACAAGTAACGTTACACATACATTATTTTGTAACTAGAACATAGGACAACACTGAGTGTGAAAGGGATATCGGAGATGTTTCTAGTGAACTGGACAATGGGGGTTAAAAGTTGCATTTCTTGAACTGAAGCGTCCAGAATTCTATTGCTCTCGGCGAGTTAGGTTCTAATAAAACCAGTTCGAAATTTATGACCACCATAAAATGTGTTAAAGAGAGAAGAAATGTTCAGAAATATTTTAAAAATAGGGAGGAAAAAAAATTGAATCACAAAAGAAAAAGTTCGTTATCTAGAAAATGCACTTCGCTATAGAGAGGTTATTTCAGGAAGAAAATCGGGAAATGTTCAAGGTTCCAAGAGAAAGTTCACCATATAAAAAAATTCGTGATATAGAGGTTCGACTGTATTTAAAACACAGTCATTCATTCGTATTACCCGGTACATGTAAAATTCAAGCACTTTAATGGCAGAAAATTTTTGCCTGTCTAAATATTGTTATTGCCCTCATTTGTCTGAAGTAAAACCTTAGAAGCCTTTTAAACTAAATTGTAAGTTAATGTCCTCTTTAAGAAGGCGATACGGGTAAAAAGAAGTAATATAAGGTGGAAGATATTTACAAAATTGATTGTTTTTATTAATGTCGCACGTTGAAGTTATACGAGGTCCCCTGGTATAATGACCACTGGGCCGAGTTCACCAAAAGAGCAAGGGGTCTCAGGGGTGTTAAATTTCTCTAGAGGTCTAAAAATATAAACAATTTTCAAACAGGTATAATTCTTTTAAATTTAAATTAAATGATTCGAATCTTTTACACATTATTTATAAAAGAATGGGGCTTCAGAAAAGTATAAAATGTTTCAAATATAATAATAATTTTAAAGATCATAAGCATATGAAAACTCTATAATAAATATTAATAATTTTTTTGCGTTGCACACACTATTTTCTGAAATAGTAGCCTCCGATGTATAAATTTTTATAGAATTATAAAATGCATCATACTCTTTAAATCCTACCTAATTTTAGTATTATATATCTTTTTTTTCAAAATATTTGTAAAATATTGCAATTTTTTAAAATATTTTTTTAAAAATGTATGTTTTTTATTTATTAAAATATGCAAGTTATTATTCTATTTATATAAAAATAGCTACAGTGTAATAAGAATACATTTAACTTTATAAATCAACTTGTAGCTAGTAATTAAAGCTGTTTGAGAAAATAGCACGCGCGACGTAAAACTTAATAAATATTTCTTATAGAAAAGTTTCTTATTTTCATATGCTTATAATTTTTAAAATCATGATTATATTTTAAACATTTTATACTTTTCTGAAGCCCCATTTCTTTATAAATATAATGTGTACAAGATTCGAATTATTTAATTTAAATTTAAAAGAATTATACCTGTTTGAAAATTGTTTATATTTTCAGACCTCTAAAGAAATTTAACATCCCTGAGACCCCTTAGGGAACAAAACCTTCTTTTCTCGTTTTTGGGGAGAAAACCGCCCCAAAATTCATCCTTTTATCGAGTAAGCGAATGCATGAAATGAACTGCACAGACACATGATTTAAACCAGTGCAGTCCAACTTTTTAATTGTCGCTGCCAGGTCAACGTTTGATAATTTTACCACGGCCCACTTATGGGAGAGTATAGACATTGATTGTTCATATTTTAGATTGTTTTAATTTAATTGTGTGTATTTAAATATACCTTCAAAGTTAATGTAGTTACACCAAAAATGAATGTAAAGTGATTTCACATGGAATATAAAGTGATTTCTGTTGAAAGTGGTACACACCTGAAATGAAAACAATGGAATTAGTTTAATGTCCCTTGGGCGGCCCGGTACTCTTTGATCCTCGGACCGGTACCGGTCTACGACCCGGGGGTTGGGGGGACCACTGATTTAAACAACTTGAGTGGAGGTATCGTAGGGACAGAACCCGCGATGCTAGGTTCCCCAGCCGAGTAACATGACCACCAGACAAAAGTGATCCTCCTTGCCCGGAGGCTGTTACTGGCTTATGTAGATCACTGGTGGGGGAGTACTGCAGCGGTATTTACATAAGCTAGTAACAGCCTCCGGACAAGGGTACTTATTTTTGTCTTGTGGTATGTTACGCGGCTGTGGATCCATAGGTCGCGGGTTCTGTACTCCGGATTCACTGCCACATACTTAACAAATATACAAATATTACATATTAAACGTACGCATGATTACATATTAAAGCAGAATTTCAGATTTCATTAGCGGTTTTTAACAGCTATATTTATTAAATTTTCCTCAGAGTTAAAATCTTAAATGCTTCGTCTAAAAACAGTAAATAAAAATAAACATACCAAAATGATTTCAATATCAAATAGTAACTATGCACTCGTTTTTCCAGTAACATCTGGGTCTATTTGTGGAGTCATTTCCTTTATGCGTCACAGATTTTTTTTTAAAAAAATGCAAGGGGAAAAATGTTAAATCTCTCCTGAAATTGTTCAGACACACCGATAACTTTCGATTTTGAAGTGACGATGTCCTCTAAGTTATCGCTGCAGACAGATAAGAGGTCACTCATATTTGCAATGTTATCTTTTTCCTTCTCTTTTTTTCAAATCCTACGCACAACTTGAAGGAGGGGGAGAACGGTTGAGTCGCTTTCAAAAAGAGACCATTATCGGCGAAGGTAATCTCAAAAGAGAAAGTGTATAAGCAGGGTGCTGATTTAACACCTTAAAATACTATTTAAATAACTAATACTTGGGGAGAATTTACTGGAAGATAAGCCTGCCATTAAAATGGTTGGTTTTTTTCAAATGAGTCACATGTTAGAGCACGTTTATTTATGCTGGAAGATTATCGTGACTTAATGTCACCGGCCATTTTGAATTTGTTAAACATATATTGTAATTTCCTGCTTAAATCTAATTGATTTCACCGTAATAACGTAAGAGCAAAACATAACAAAGGTTTTCATTTTTGTCAACTATAATTTGAAAAATTATATATTCTTAGAGATATGAAAGACCCCATATAAATCATTAAAACAAACAAAAATATCTTCGGAAACTTATTTTAAAAATTCCAGATAAATCGTCAGTGCCTTATGGTCTTTCGAATCTGCGTTATTGCATTTAAATCACAATGCACACTTATCTAAAAATTTAAAATGAATAGAAATTTCATAGGATTAACATTACATTCATCTTTTCAAAATGGTCGAGGGATTGATATTTACGTTCGAATCTAAAATAACTCGAGGGCTATTGGCTATGAATTTCACAATTTTCAACCATGGTCAGTTGACGAGGGGTGAATGAGTGAGTGAGTTTGGTGTTTTATGGCGCAAGAATCAGTTTTGGCTATACTGCGCCAAACGTTCATAGGTCTTTGGCCTGGACGGGAAACAAAGAAAAGGAGAAATTGGATGACAAGATGGAGGGTCGAAAATAGAGAAGGATCACTGGGGTACCCCGGGGTCGTGACACCCGTGTTTACCAAAGACAGTAAAACGCCTTGGGAAAAGGAAAAGATCACTAGGGTACCGGATTGTGGGCACCCGTACCCACCTAGAGTGGCCCCCTGAGGGTCGTTACGAGGACCGAACTGACACTCTACTCTCTAACTTTCATGCCCCATCAACGTAAGAACTTTGAACCAAGACAGATTTAACGTGTATCAGCCTCTTCACATTTCGGGTGTTTGATGCTATCAAGGCTGGAGCCCAATAATCCATAACGCCATCCACGAGTTCCTGATTAGGCTACCTTGGGCCTAACCCCGTCAAGTGATTACGAGGACATTTGAACTGGCACCCCACTTTCCAAAATTCCACACCATGCTAACATATGGAATTTAAGCCTTGACAGATTAAGCGTGCATCAGCTACTCTATACAGTTCTTCAGTGGCACCAAGACTTGAAACTAAATTCACCAGAAGCTACGTTGGCCACGAGTATGCAACCATGACTACAATGAACGATGACACCTAATGTTTAAGAATAGGACCTGAATTCAAAAACTTAGATAGAAAAATGAGTGCTTATGTTTTATAATACATAGTAGAATACACGCTTTAAACGATACAATGGTTACATAACTGTATTATACGGTATAGCACGTAAAACATGTTTATAGTACTGATACTTCATACACTCAACTTTATTGCTACCATTGTATGATTGGAGGATTGACTGAGCATGCTCTGTCTATTGCAAAATCATTTACTCTAAGTAACAAAATAATATATTATAAGTTTAGTATTGGTTATTACACAAAGTGCAACATAGATATTATGAAGTGAAGTAACCGTTATGTCTGGGAACATGAACGGATTAAAAAGAAAAAGATCAAGGGCACGTTATGCAACTTTTATCTGCACTTGAAACATAATGCACTTTCCCGCGTATCTTAAAATCTTATCATTGTTTATTTCACAACTTATTATAAATGCATTTAAAAAGGTCAACTATTTATTTATATTCTTCTTCGCAGTCAAGTACTCATCGGGCATTTTTACAGATTAATTGGCTTCAAAAATACCTTAAAATGTTTGATTTTGCTTATTTATTTTTTATATTATGCAACAGAAAATGGAAAAGAATTCTCGAGACGAATCACGTAAGTGTGAACCATGGTCCTGTGACAGGGATGACATTTGCGTTGGGCACCCACTTCCTGAAACGTCCGCGATATGCCAAGGTGAGGATTTAAGCCTCTCTACGGTGGGTATTTGGTGGCTCCAGCTCGATCTCGCAACCCAACGAGTGCAGAACTATGAACACTTAGCTATAGGGACTACAAAAAAAACTGCCATAGGGGGACTTATTACCATATTTTAAATCATATACGTTTAAATAAATAATTTTACAAGGTGATTCATAAAAGTTTACACTTTTCAGATGCTGTAAAACAGTAACAACCAAAGACAAGCACCCCCTCAGTGAACCTTAGGGTAGATGTATCCTAAAGTTTTACGTCTCGCCCTGACAGAAGTGACGGAAGCAATAGTACGAGTCATGTGACTAGTCAATTTGTGACGGATCTATACGCGTTCCTTCAATTAATCCTCTTGGGAAATCTTTGGGCTATCATCAATTCGCGTTATTCACAACCAACCCTTAGGAAGAAGAGAATCGTGATATTTAAATTAACTTTGCTACTGAAGGTATAATATTAGAATTATTGTGATTTGAGACTTATTAGGAGAAAACTTTAAAGTGATGATATGTTCACTAAGATTGAAAATTGATATTAGATTAAATCATATGATAGTTTATCCTTTATTAAGGTAAGGATAAAGTTTGATAGTCTCCTAATCGTTCGCGTTTTACCGTCGTTGTTCCACTTTCACGGTTAGAATTGAGACATTCTCTTACTATTATTAGTTGAAATTGTGTCTGTTCTTCATGTGGTAAATAAATAGATTAATTGGATCATGTCGAGTGTTTCTCCGTACCTCCGACACATCTAGGTGCACGAGAGAGAGGTACCAGCCTCTCACAAGTTAAATGGCGGTGTTTGCAGTGGAAAGGCTTTTTGTGTTCTTGAATTACGCAAACTGTCACGGGAGCCACTTTTTGGAATATGTTCATTCTTTTGTTGATGCTGCTGTTCAGGATTTCATTGACAAAACTCCCTTCTCCAATCGGATGGGGCACCACCACAATGGTCGGCCAACGGGTGAAATGACCTCTATGAACACATCTCCCTGAAAGATCGATTGGACGAGTCGCAGACTACAACATTCTACTTATCCAATAGCCACCCAGAGAGAAAACATGAGTTGATACTGTGATTTCTTCTTGTGGATAAGATATTCGCCTCTCTCCTTCCTGTTGATCTAGCGGAGCTGAAGCAGCGTATCACTACCACTATCGATGCACTTGATTCAAATACCTTAAAAGCATTTGGGTGGAAATGGGTTGCTAGATAAATGTGTGTCGTGTGACTAAGGGTTTACACATAGAACATCTGTGTGACTGTCTGTAACAAAACTTCAAATAATTCCATACAATTCTATTATCAAGTAACTCAATCTTACAATTGTTCTTAATTCATAATGCATTAAAACTGTATTTTCTTCTTTAGGGTGCGTGAGTGTATATTAACATCGCACAGTGGGCAGTTTTCCCAATCTGGGGCTCGATAAGTCCAAAAATGAAATTGCGAGAAATAAAAAAAACAACCCACTATTTATGATCCTCATAGGTTCCCTAGACATGAGGTAAACAGTTTTCGTCAGTGCGCGAAAGGAAATATTCTACAATCAGCGGTTTAGATCGGGTTTCTTTTTACAAGAAGAAACACTTGCGAGCGTCATTTTCTAGTAAGAAGTTCAATCGTTTCGTCTGAAAAAGATTTTTCAGATTTAAGAGTCTTTTTTAAATACATGCCATGGGTAAGTACTTTCTTGATTTGACTTTCAAATTAGGTTCAAGTTTGATTAAAAATTGTAAAAACATAACATTTAGCACAGCATGTAACTCCTACTAACATATGTCGAATTTTTGTGTTTATTGGAGTAGAACTTTTGGGATTGACACGGATTGTGTGTGTGATCACAGTAACACTTAAGTCACATAGAGTAGATATAGACCTTTAACAATACAAAATTTAGCTGCTACTACCTGCTACTCCCTAAGTTCTGATGTTTTTTCAGCGTTGGCATTACTCGGCGTGCCTTATTCAACGTGTGGAATGAAGAGCAAGATCCCAAGTGCAAAATTGATGCTGTTTTGAGTTTAGTTAAGAGTACAACGGGCATTGAATAAATATGAACCAGCAGCAATTAAAATTTAGAAAAATTGTCAAAAATTTCTGCTCTTGTAGGGAAAAAATGGATGAGGTGCCATAAAAATGAAAAGTTCTTCTCCAAATTGAATGATGAGTGGTTGACGTGGGAGTAAGATTTATATTATATTTAATTATTTTTAAGAAAAATTGTGGTATTTTATGTTTATTTAAGCTTATAATAATTATTTTTTCAGAATTATAAGCTTTAGAAAGGTTTTTCTCAGTTTGTGTTTTTCGCATTCAAAATACTACTTCTTCCACAATTATTTACCAATCACTTCTATTTTTTTCCCTGTGGTTTACATGTAATGCATGTAACAAAATTAGGGATCCATTTTTCTGTAAATCGAAATGTGGGAAATATTAGGCTTTTAGTTGAATTTTAGCATATATATATATATATATATATATATATATATATATATATTTTATTATGCTTTTTCTCCAAAACTAGTTAAGGTACTGTAAAATCGATCCCTAAAGGTGTTTAAAATATCTTCAGAAATACTACAAATATTTCATGTCAAAAAATTAACCAACACAAAAAAAGTAAAATTTTAAAAATTTCCAAATTTTTTAAAAGAAATTAAATTTGTAAAATTGTGTGAATAATATGCGCAAAATTTTATCTCGTATCATTTTCTTAAATAAACATTATATATAATGCTAAAATGTAATTTTTAAATACATAAATAAAAAAAAATGTTCAAAGGGTGCCGAGTCCTTTTAAACACTACCTATTATCCTTTATTGTATATGTACAATGTTATGCTTGATTGTATTTGTTTAAAATTTTATTTTTTTTATACTTGCCACTCTATTTCTTGTATATATTCTCCCACGTGTAAATTACTGTGTGTGCTTCTGTTAATATTCTAAGATCCTTGCTTAAAAACTATAGTTCCACTTAGCAATCATTTCTTCTTGATCAAATTCAAACTGGACATAAATTAGTTAAGACCCTATTAATCTTATTTGTTAGTAAAAAACAGAAAAGAATACCCAATTTACATTAATTACTATGATTTTTGATCATTAGATATAGTTATGAAGACTTTAAAGCCATAAATGATTTCCGAGCGCCAGATTGGGAAAACTGCCCACTGTGCATCGCGACGTTAAGCTACTCGAGGGCTTTAGGCGACGGACCTCGTCATTTTGGACCGCGGTCAAGTGACGAGGGCGGCACCTGAGCTGGCACCCCCTCACCTAACTAACACACCAAGTGGAGGACATTTGAGCTCACGACAGATTTAACGTGCATCGCTCCCCTACACGGCGGATTCTTCAGCGGTACTAAGCTCGAACTTAAGACACGCCGGCCACGAGTTCGTTACCTTGACCACTAGTGCTGCGGCCCGATACTTCTTTATAAATCAAAATACATGGTGATTCCTAATGTGTATTTAAATGAAATAATTATTTATTGCCTTTTGAATTAAAACTTCAAATGGCTAATTTTATGCATCCCTTTAAGTGAGAAAAAATACACATGATAGATAGTTAGATTATATAATAACAAATCAAAGAGAGAGAGAGAGAGAATTCAGATTTCATATACACACATTAAGTGGCCGCGTAGTCCATTGGTCCAGGTCAAGGACTCCTGGTCGGCGTGTCTTAAATTCCAGCTTGGTACCACAGAAGATCTACCTTGTAGTGGGGTTGAAGCACATAAATCTGTCTGCTCCAAGTTCACCCGCTAGCAGTGTGTTGAAGTTCAGGGGGAGAGGGGTGTCATCCTTACCACTTGAGAGTGGTTCAAAATTACGAGATCCGTCACTAATAGCCCTAGTGTTACTTTATAGTGTAATGTTAATAAACACTCACTCGCTCATAAAAACTAAATTTTTAATCATTTTTTTTACACATACATTTAAGTTCTTTTTTCTAAACTGTGTATAAATTTGAATTTTTTTTTCTTTATTCACAACTTAGTATTTTTAAAAATATATTTAATTTTTTTTTTCTGGTTAATTATCACCTTTGAGTTTTTATATAAAGGCATTTAGCTTCATAACAAAACTCAGAGGAATAAATAATTGTTAATAGAGAAATTAATTGTGTACATATCCAATTTTATGGATCAGTTTAAAATATTTTTGAATCATATTTTTAAGAAAAATTACGTACATTTTAATTTTGTTTAATAATTTTTAGATCATTAATTTTACTTATGTCCCTTGAATAGAAATAACACACAAATCGTATATTTCGATTATTTTAGCAATAATAATTTTACCCTTTCTTTAGAAGTTAAGTTTCGCATTTTAATGTTCAGTACGCTATCTTTCCATTTCCGGACGAAACTTTCCTAACCTTGATACAGCTGGCCAAAATAAGGTCGAAATGAAAATAAGATAAATGAAATGGATGTTTATGACAAGCTCACAATCCGACACTGTCCAAAGTGACAAATATACGGCACTGAGTAGGTTTAGCATCCGTTCCGAACAGGCTTATTGTCGAGTATTTACATGTTTTAAGTAGCAGTAAGTAGCAAAAATACGAATCCAGCACATAATTTTTGGGTCAAACGGAGATGAATCAATCAATCAAATGGATGTCTTGTTCTGACGGATAGTAGTCTGCCATTGGTCTTTTTATTTACAAATATAAAACACATACATTATTAGTCTTTTATATTTTGCTTAAATTTTCCTTTTCATAGTTAAAATCAAAGTAATAAATTGGCATAAAAATTTTAAAAGGGAATTTCTCAAGCCGGTCAGACCAGTTAGAATATCATTTCCAAATTATTAGAGCTTAAACAGAAGTACTGCCTGTATCTTTAATTTATTCCTTCTCAAAGGGGGGAATTGTGATGTAATGTCTTATGACTTCTTGAAGTCCTGGGTCTCTTTGCAAAAGTTGGCCTCTCCCCTGCAACCCTTTTAAATAGACACTCATATAAATGGTAACCTGTAAGAAAATGTAAATGGATCCACTCATGTAAATGGATCTGTGGAACTCACGACCTGAGTCGATTAACTGCTGCTTTTCGACTAAATGAGTAATGAAGGTGGATGGTGGTAGTTTAGACACAGACATAACATAAGACAGTCTTGCCACTGTTGCCAGATGTCATATAGTACGAAATCCCCAGTTTTTCGGAGAATATATACATAAGAATAGAATTTGATGATTAAATTACTCAGATCGTGACTTTATCGAAGCCGAATCGAGAATAAGACGGTGCCTCTGCCGAGACCCTGGTCTCGTGTACAGTTGGCATATGCCTCAAAACGTCCCCGATGAAGATGCTGATGACTTAGCACAAAAAGATCGTGATCTCCTTGCCTCCAATTCTACCGATTTATTTCCTTCAGAAAGCATTCCCTCCACAAATTTAAAATGAATTCGTCTTGGAGAATTCCTCCAGTTTACCATGATACACCATTAAAAGTCCAGGCATGTTCTATTCAGAACAGGAGGGTTAGATCTATCCAGGCGGTCATGGCACATTTAGATGCGGGTATCTCAACTGTATGAAATTCATTCTGAGAATGAAAACTTTTCTTCTTGTACTAGCTCCCTACCTCTCCTGCTCAATGTCTTGAATTTATTAGTGTCTCCTTAGGACAGTTGTCGTTTAAACAGGATGATGCCTATGACCCTTTAGCTGCAGGGACTTTTGGACTCCGTTTATGCTTTCCTGCTTCAAGGGATAGGTAAATTTACATTAACGAATTTTAACTGCAATTTGAGCGAAATGAAATAGATCAACAGTTAACCTCACGAGATTTATGATCGATAAGTTCGACTAGAATTTTTCAAAGACTATCCAGTGGCATAACTGCAGCTGCTACACAATAAATCAATCTAAGCTTTAGTCTTTAAGAAATACGGCATGGAAGTTTAGAGAGGGAGCTATTCCTCCAATCCGACCTGTTATCTCTTTCATATCGACTGTTTAGCAAGACAGCTTATAAATGAAACAATAACAAGTAATATATATAAAAAAATTGAGTCAATTCCTACTAAGATCAACAGAGAAAATTTTTATTTTAGCTATATTTATTAAATAGTTACAATTAATATAAATATGTAAATACATAGTACAGAATCACAACATTAAGTGGTAATTAATTTTTTATTCATTATCATTAAAGTATCGTATTGTCCTCCAAAACAATCGTGTCTATAAAATTTCAGTTCAACTGAATGCTTTAAATCATGAGAAAAAACCTTTTCAAGTTTTGACACAAGTTGCCAAAAATGATGCCAACGTGGCTGTATTTGTAATTCTTTAAATAATTAGTTTTAATCAATTAATTTTTATTAATTATAATTAAATTACTGTATTGTCATCCAAAATAATCATGTATATAAAATTTCAGCTCAATGGAGCGCTTTAAAGTGTATTTTATTAACGATTGAAAATTCCACCAAAATAAATAAATATATAGAGAATGCGAGTTAATAGTAGGAATTAAAAAAGTTTTACTGAATTAAAAAAGTCAAACTCCTTTAGGGACATAAATCTGAGTAAATGAGTGTGTATTGTCTCTAGAACAGAATAAAATTATTATAAATGAAGAATAAAAACAAGAGTAAATCTCACTCAGTAAAGTGGAACTATGGGTGATAAAGCCGCTACTTTTAAAATCATCTTCCTCTTCCCCTCACTGTGGTTCAGAATGCTAAGATCTGTTGCCCCCAGGATTCATTGGATACTTTTAAGAAACCATTAAAAACCACGAAACCTAACGTATAGAAAACGTTCCTAATGATACAAAAAAAAATTCAGTTCAAATGAACTGGAAACAAAACTCCCAGAAGAAAAAGAAGCTCCTCGTTCGAGATCAAAAGAAAAGGAAAAGAGAAAAAAAAAAACCCGTCGCGTGTCTTCGTCGTGCGTGACAAGCGACAGCTACTAACAAGAAGTCTTGTAATGAAATAAAAAAAAGGAGAAGGACAACGGTCTCCGTCCCGTAACTAACTCATTACACAGACTCATTACTCCTCCCGAGCCGAGAGATCGTGATCAGAAATTACAGACCGCACTCGGGAGCTTTGCGAGAGCGGAATTTTAATTGATGAACAAGTGACCGCTATTAATGAGCGAACTGTGAATAAACATTCCCGTAATGAAAGAGCAGGATTATTCGCAGAGGAGGGAGGGAGGGGATGAATCTTGTCTGTGAGAGTTTGTATACCTGGGGTTGAATTTCTTTGTATGCGTTTTACAATGAAATGTCGGTAATATTTTTGAAGCTCTCCCAAGCAATATTATTTTATAATCTGTATTAAGATTTAAATTTAAAATAATGATCGTCAATGTTTAACCCTTATTCTACCGCAATTTTTAATGCATATTTTTTTTTTGAATTACTACAATGAAAATTAAGGGATATACATTAACAAAATACTCAACTTTGGGAAACTTAATCCGTTAGAGCTAATTAATGAATAAAGATATTCAACTGTAAAATTAAGTATACACACTGTTTACTTAAAATAAATAGTCAATTCGTTTTCTAAGGTCTTCATTGACATATAAAAAGAATAAGACATTTACCTTTTGACATTAACTACTTTTTCGAAACAAAAATGACAACATTCGCAATCCGCTAAAAACACAATTTCTGCTGTAAAACTATTCTCCTTCCCCGCTAAAATACTCATCATAGAACCCGTGCTTCCCTATATCTTCGAAGAGTGGATTTCAAAGAATATTCCTGCTAAGTATCGTCACAGTCTTCGTAAAAATGGTAATTCTACTGTAATTTTAAAGTGAGTGGTACTTATAAGTATCGTCGGTAGATAAAGGGTTAAATTAATATATTTTACAAAAAATTTACACTGAGCAAACTTAATTTAATTTAATTTACTTATTTGTTTATTTACTGAACCTTTTTCTATTCGCCTATTTATGTCCGAAACAGGGTCTGTTATATTATTTGTATTCATTTCATCATTTCAAATCACAGCCAAATGAACGTGTTGGCACAATAAACTGACACCCATCTACGTGAGGTGCCGACACAACGCCAACATAAAGACTTTGAGCACCGAAATATTTAGGGGTCGTTTTTTCTTCTCTACACGATAAGGATTCTAATTCGAAACATTGCCGACCGCAAACTCGATTTCTTTTGACCACTCTATTACCGTGGCCTCAGTTGATTTTTATTATAAAGTCGAATCTAAATTATGGTACAAAACCCTTAAAGCAAACATAATTAGAGCCCACAGCGACACCCAATTTGGTACAATATTTGAATTCAAACATCATAAAACGTGAAGCTCACTCGAGTTTGATTAAAAGCCCCCCTTCTCACCTATTAATATGTTGTTATTACTAATGCCACCTGTCTGACGATACCAGATCGAGGCCCACGAAATTCGTCACGGCTAAGGACTAGATATACACCTGTCGTTAACCTTAGCTATTGAGCACCATGCAGGTGACAGTACTACTATGCTGGGTGCTTTCCCCCCATTTTTAATAACTCTGCTTATAGATGAGCTGAAAAGTAAGAGTTTCTGGTTATTAACCTCTTTTAATTATGAGTTATCGTCAGGGGAAGACGATATTGAAATTATGCAGCTTACTCCTCCAAGCTACTTTATCAACCAGGCTTCGAAGCCCTAAAATTAATTTAGTTAACATTACATTAGAATATTGAGTTAAAAATAATCAACAACACATTAAAATAGTAAGCTACTGCTAATGAATCTCGATCTTGTCGGGTGACGAGAAAGATGCTGAAGAGTTTTACTTTATGTAGTTATTAGACTTTTAATGCAGTTATTTGGAGAAGTGGATTCAGAGATGTGCATAGGCTAACTAAAGAATCGCTCTTTTCAATTGATATTAGTTCAAAATTCCGAGATTTGTTGTGTTGTTCCAGTGCAGGAATCAGAAAATCGTCAGAAGAGAAAAAAAATCCGTTTTAAGTGAAAAAATATATTTAAGGTATCAAAACTTCCTTTATATGTATATACTTGCACTGGAAGTTTTAACATATTAGTCGTGATCCAATTTTAATATTTTTTGTGATATTTTAACAAGGTTTTACACAAAAAAATAACAGTTCCTTTAAACTTTTTTAAATACTAAGAACTGCCAAAGACAAGCTTATTTCTGTGGCTCAATACTACAACCCTAATCAAAATATCGTATGTTAGGAATTACCAATCCATTATCTATTTTTACCAATAAAAGTTGGATTTTTTTACTACTTTAGCAATAATCCGAATATTTTCACTGATTGTCAATAAACTTTGTTAATGGAAAACAATTTAACACAGTAGAAACTTTCTCAGGCCAGTTAAAAATTTTAATGTGTTAGGAAATACAAGCATTTTTTTCAAAAGATAATAATCAAGGACATCTTAAGACCTCTTGAGGCCCTGGACCCTTACGCAAAAGTAGGCCCCAAGTCCCTACACAAATATTGGTCCCATCTATGACCCATAAAAGTAGACAGAACATAGCATACACTGTCAGATACTTGTACAAACCCGAAACAAATATATGTGTATGACTTAAATCGGCTGAACCGACTGCCGCCATTTGACTGAATAAGTAATGATGTCAAATGGGGGTAGGCCTAGGCCTATATATGGACGATAGTCATCACGGGTAGCCAGTTGAAGTATAGTCCAAAATTCCCAGTTTTTCGGAGAATACAACCAAAAATATCATTTGGCCGTTAAAATTATTCGAATCATGATCTTATTAAAGCTGAGTAGAAAACGAGATGAGGCCCCCTATTGTGGCCGAGGCCCTGGGCCCGGGCCCAGTTGGCCCATGCCTTAAGATGTCCCTGATAATAAAAAAGGAAAATGAGAAAGAGAACCAATATTTTTCGTATATAATTGTTTTTGTAAAAAATGCATACAGGCAAGAGTTTGAAAATCAGCGATCTATCCACGCAAAGAGCCGTGGTTTGCTGATTCCTGTTCTAGTGCGACTTTAACTAAAACCAATCAATAGAACTAGATAGATTCGACATGATGAAGTTCCCATTTATTCAACATAATGAATTTTGAAGGAAACAAGGGTTGAGCTCATGACCCACACCAGGTATGAAACTCCTTTATTTCAACAGATTACGTCCTAGTCAGGGGCATTGTTACCACCGTATCAATGATACGGGGCCCCCAAGCTGCAAGGGCCCCAACATGAGTAACTACAGACCCACTAACAGGACTTCCATATGTAAAAAAGGGCAAAGAAGGAATTTTGATACAAAGCCTCCTCAGAGCTAGCTACGCCAGTGGTCCTAATCACACACACCACACAAAGGGAGACATAACTAATTCTCGAATTATCCATTTAAAATACAATCCAAAATACAAAAACACTTAAAAACAAAATAAATAACGTTAGTAAGTTTGATTTCTTTCTATAAAAAGAATTATTCTTCATTTTCATTTATCAAAATTTTTGTAAAACAGTTTTTTAATGCAAACATTAACATAAATTTTTGAAGATAAATTTCCTTCATTATAAATATTATTGTCTTTGAAAATAAATTAATGTTATTTCAATAAACGGATTGGATGTATTAAGACAAAAATTATGGCATCATTTGAAGATGATCTTTTTTTCATGGAATTAAATATGGTTCAGCCCACTGTTTGCATTTTCATACGACGCACTTATCTGGAATACAATAAAATATATATCTGACACTTTCTATTTTTCTTTTGTGTCACACGGAATCTATTATTTCTAAATGATGTCATTCATATATCTATAAAAATGTAATTTGCATCTCCGGTCTTTGAATAATTATTGATGGAATGAGACAATATAAATCACATTGCATGTTTTTCTGAAACAGGGAGCCAGTCTGAATACTTGACGTCATGTCGTTCTAACGAGATGTATAATGAACCAAAATAACTTCTTTCGATGAGTAAAAAAAGAAGCACTATCGTGAAAGAAGTGTGGTCTACCACCAATACAAACCTCAAACTTCCCACACATTTCTCTTAGCCCTAGCACGTCTACAACATTTTAAAGAAATACTCATTGCGGATTTTTAAAAGATCATTAATATGTGCAATTAATCTTAATGGGAAGTATTATTTATGGGATATATGAGGTATATTCTCCTTTAAAGTCAAACTATGTTTAACGAAACGGAAAAAATATCACCGATTAAAAGAGTGGAAATTTTAACACAGAAAACAATTTGGGCACGAACCTATTTTTAAAAATCGTTATTTTACTCTTTGCTCATTCTACTTACACGTATTCTCGAAGTCTCTTACAACCATTTGGCCGTGGTAGTGGAATGGTCATGGTCGCGAAAGCTTGTTCGGGCGCTTTGGCGAATCTCGGGCTCGAATCTTGGTGTCATTAAAAATCCTGCGTATACAAGGGCTGATGCAGTTCGCGGGTATGCTTACACGTATTCTCACAGTCTCTTACAACCATGTGGTCGTGGTAGTGGAATGGTCATGGTCGCGAAAGCTTGTTCGGGCGCTTTGGCGAATCTCGAGCTCGAATCTTGGTGTCATTAAAATCCTGCGTATACAAGGGCTGATGCAGTTCGCGGGTATGCTTACACGTATTCTCACAGTCTCTTACAACATTGTGGTCGTGGTAGTGGAATGGTCATGGTCGCGAAAGCTTGTTCGGGCGCTTTGGCGAATCTCGAGCTCGAATCTTGGTGTCATTAAAAATCCTGCGTATACAAGGGCTGATGCAGTTCGCGGGTATGCTTACACGTATTCTCACAGTCTCTTACAACCATGTGGTCGTGGTAGTGGAATGGTCATGGTCGCGAAAGCTTGTTCGGGCGCTTTGGTGAATCTCGGGCTCGAATCTTGGTGTCATTAAAAATCCTGCAAATAAAAGGGCTGATGCACGTTAAATCCGTGCAAGCTCAAAGTAATCCCCTAAGCGTAATACGGAAGATATTTAGTTAAAGGGATGCCTGCTGAGGTGTGATACAATATATTTCGTGTATGTATCATTACTTTATTATGTTACCCATTATGTCGACATTTGTTGATCCATCCATACTTTCTAAGAAAAATCATTATATTCAGAAAGTGCAAGAATCTTCTAATAAATGTAAGGCAGATGCTAAAAGACATGTATAGTCTGTGCATGTTGCAGTATAAAGGATAACTTATATCAGAGCCAATTAGAATTGGTGAATGTTATGTTAATCATATGGAAATCTCAAATCTATATTTTCTTGTCCTAAAAAACCTCGTATCTGTATTCTCGTAAATCTATCTCGCATCCTACGGAAATCTCAAATGTCTTCCTCATATCCAGACAATAGTATTTATTAGATTGTAATAATTTATGTTCATCCAAAAAAGAAAAAGTAAAGTTGCTGCAGAATCTTTTTTCCCCACCAGTTTTTAAAACTAGAGATCACACAAATCATTAAAATAAACACTTTCGAACAATTTTTTTCAAATTTATGATAAAAATGTAAAGTGCCATTTCACAGTACTATGTCCGCAACAATACTACTAGATTTTAAGAAATTCTATATTTTTTTCTTTAAAATAAAATCATGGTATTCAGGGATAAATGCCTTAAATTTGCCTGACAATGAATAGGTTTTGAATCTATTTGTTGTTTAAATGTTACAAATTTTTTTAAAAAAGTAATAATTGATGGACTTTACAGAAGAATTTTTCGTTTCGAACTTATGATAAATAATTTGTTTTCCACCCCCTACTCGTTGCTGGTTCATTCATTCTTATTTTCATATATTATAAGAAGAACTAAGTAAAGAAGTTATACTACTTTGAGAATCAGAAATCCTAGTTAAGTAGTGCGTCAGGTAGAGAAATGGGAAAATTATATATCTGAATTATAACTTTTATTTGTGTGTTTGCGTATTTTATTCCATCTATTTCTACGATCATGATTTAACTTCTTTATTATTCCAAAAGCGCATATCTTCACAAATAACATGAAAAGAAATTTATGTCATTGTTCTACTTTCAACAAAGCAGTAAGAATAAAATCACGGTTACGACACTTAAACTTACTGTGTGTGTGACCAATATCAGCTACATCATACGCAAATAAATAATTCAATGTGCTCGTAAGCATTAAATAACACAATAATTATTGAAACAAGTAACATATAAAAAATTTTTTAAGTAAATTCCTACTTAGATCAAAGAAAAATTTTATTTTAGCTACTTTTTATTAAATAGTTACAATTAATATAAATATATTTATACATATGACAGTGAGTGAGTGAATATTAACGTCGCACTGTTCAGTTACACGAGGGCTTTTGGCGACGGACCACGTAATTTTGAACCATGGTCAAGTGACGTGGACGACACCTGAGCTGGCACCTCCCTCTCCTAACTACCACACCACACCAACGGGAGGACGTTTCAGCTCTTGACAGATTTAACGTTATACACATGACAGAATCATTACCTTATATATAAGTGGTAATTAATTTTTATTAATTATCATCAAAGTATCGTATTGTCATCCAAAAATCGTATGTATAAAATTTCAGTTCAACTGAATGCTTTAAAACGTGAGAAAAAAAAACCTTTTCAAGTTTTGACACAAGTCGCCAAAAATGATGCCAACGTTGCTGTGTGTATTTGTAATTCCTTAAATAATTAGTTTTAATCAATTAATGTTTATTAGTTATAACTAAAGTATCGTGTTGTCATCCAAAATAATCATGTATATAAAATTTCAGCTCAAGTGAGGCCTTTAAAATGTATTTTATTAACGATTGAAAATTCCACCAAGATAAATAAATATATAGAGAGTGTGAGCTAATTGTAGGAATTGAAAAAGTAAAATTAAATCTGTAGCTAATAATAAAATGATAGGTTTCGGATTTCTTACAATTTTCCTCCATTTGATCTAGGAGTTGTACAGTATCAACTAACGTCGCACACAGGGGAAGGGGCTGGGGGTGGCCGTACCCTCCTCTCATCACCCTTTATTTATTTATTTTTTTTTCGATTGATTATAACCCCATGTATATAAAGTACGTAAAATAATTCCAAACAATGATTTCAGATCTAATAAAATTTGAAATAAAAAAAATGAAATAGAAAAAAAAAAAAAAAACCCAAAGAAAAGTAGATTTTATTCTGATTATCTGAATGCCTACAGAAACAGTCAGATGACTGCAAAACGAAAATATGTAATCATCATTTTTTTGGTTTTGTAACAACAGATTAAAGTGATATTTTTCTTCTTTGACTTAGTACTTCTGTAACGATGAATTTTTTTTTACTTTTTTTTATTTTTGATAAAAGTAAATATATAAATTCTTGTGCTTTCTGGGAGTTTAATTAAATAAGTATTTGTTATTTATAATGTATTTTATTAATTCATACTAATTATTTATTCAATAACTTATTATTATTTTTTTCCCGACACAACCGATAAAATAATAATAATAATAATAATAATAATAAATGTTTGGTGGCGGTTTGGAGTATGATACCAGAATGGTAGACTTTCTATCCTCGATCCTCCCTTTGAAAAACTCCTGTGTGCGCCACAAGTAATAGCATAAAAATAAATACCTGGAAATGCCCATTAAAATGAATGGGACTCAAATTACAAAAATGGTGCAGTGTGGAGAATAGAAAAATGAGTTTCTATTAGCTTTGTGTCCTCCTTATCACTTAACTGATTCAAAATCACAAGTAGCGTTATAAAATAGCTCTTCATCGTTAAAAACGGAACTAATCTCTCACTCAAAGTTCCACACCAGAACATTTTCATTTAGTGTAAAATTCACCAGTGTATGCTGTATTATTCCATACGATGGGTTTTGGGTGAAATCAAGACTCGAACTTGAGTACATATCTCGCTGCAGAACTCGCAAACTGACCACATCGCAACTGTAACTATTTCTAAGAAGGTACTTATTGAATATTACAGATGAAAGTTTTTATGTGTTAATACAATGCTCTTAATTTGTTTCAACTGTTGTGAAATGCTTTCGAAGTTTTCACGTTGGCATCGAAAATTGGAGAGTAACGGGTCAGTTACGATGTCATCTTGGTCACTTGAAAAGTGATTCAAAAATGCACGATCCCACCCCAACGGCCCGCGTGTAACTTCGAAATTCGATGTTAATAAAACAATCAATCAATAAATTTTTGTCAAAAAAGAAATGTCCTTTTTACTGATTTTTAATCCCAAGAATCCTTAACCCTTTATCTACCCGCGCACACACACATTATGATTTACTTCAATTTTTTTCAAGCAATAATTTTTGAATCACTACATTGAAAATTAAGAGACATAGATAAGCAAAACATTCAACTTCGGGAAATTTAATCCGTTAGAGCTAATTAATTAATTAAAGATAATCAACTGTAAAATTAATTTTCTACACTGTTCACTTAAAATAAATAGTCAAATCGCTTTCTAAGGTCTTCATTAACATACAAAAAAATAAGACACTTATCTTTTGACATTCAGTATTTTTTCGGAACAAAAATGGCAATCTCTGCAATGCGCTGAAAACGCCGTCAGCTAAAAACGCAATTTGTGTGTGTGCTATAAAACTATTCGCCTTCCCCGCTAAAATACTCATCATAGAACCCGTGCTGCCATATATCTTGGAAGAGTAGATTTAAAAGAATATTCCTGCAAAGTATCGTCAAAGCATTTGTAAAAATTGTTATTCTACGTAATTTTAAAGTGTTATAAGATCCGTCGGTAGATAAAGGGTTAAACATCAAATTAATAATAAAAAAAACTACGATTTTTTTAGAATGTAATAAGCAACAAAAATGAAATAAATAGTAAAAAAAAAAAAAAGAAAACTACACAATTAGCATACAAAACTAAACTATCACGGACTTCTAATATTTGAAGACATTTAAAAAAATGCATAATATTCAGACGAAGATTAGTATTTCATAGACTCCAAGGACATTTTACCTTTTTTTCTCGTTATAAAAATCATTAAATAACAAACTAAGCATATACTTAAAAGATATTTATAGTCGATAGATCTAAGTCAAATCAATACATGCAGAAAAAAAAATTCCTAAAAGAAATATCTTTAAAGAAAAAAATCCAATCAAGCATTCAGATATGTGAGAAATCACATAAAAAAAAGAAAGAAAACTTGGTAATTGTCAATAAATCACTGTAATGGTAGCGATTTGTCACTGGATCACCCCTATCCAGAATGGTGACCGATATTTTGTTTCAATTATCGATTACATATCGGTAATCTGTAATTACTGCGATGGCAGTCTCTCTGTGAAATCCATTCCAATCGCTAATGTGTCTCTCGCGGAACCTTATGATACCTGCTCATTTGTTGCACGGCAGACAGAACCCATTACCCTTTTTTTCTTATGGATATGGCTCATTAATTTATTACACGGAACACTTTTAATTTACTTTTTTTTTTTAATATCGAAGGTGCAATGAGTAAACGATAAGGAATTCGTTAATAAAATGTACAATTAATTTAAATGAATTTTTTTGCGACGAAATGAAACAAAGGTGGTTGTGCTTTTACAGGAAAAAATATGTCCGTTTGTGCTTCAGATTGTTATCAAAAGATATTAACTAATTTAAATATTCTTAATACGTTTATTAGAGTGGATAGGAAGCAAAACACACCTATGCGGAAAAGATGTACTATGGAAGGGATGGCGAACCAAAGGCACGTGTGCCACTGATGGCCCGTGACCAGTGGTGGTGGGTGACCAGTGGTGGTGACCCAAAAGGCTGGGTCTGAACCCCCACCCCCAAAGCCCTTGATTTTTTTCCGATTGATTATAATTCTAAGTATATAGTACGTAAAATTTAACCAAGTATTTGTTATTTTTATTTATTCAATAATTAGTTTTTTACTGTGTTTTGTTTCCGAAAATCGACAAAATCAAAAGAAGCATGATACAAGAATGGTGAATTTTTTCTTTTTATGTAAAAGAGTTTGGATTTATTTTTAGAAGATTATTTCTCCTTTTATTTTGTCATCTCTCTTTCTTTCTTAGTAACATAGTTTTTTTGTTGTCATAAAAAATATAACACGTGTACTCATTTTTAAAAACAAAATTTTGGCAATAGGTTTTTGGTTTTTCTGAAACTGAAGCGTTTCAAGTTGATAAAGGTTAAATCTTTCGAGGTTCATAGTCCTCACGCGTTGACGTGGTGTGGAAGCACGAAGAGTGGAATCTAGTTCAGTGTCATTCTCATCATTTAAATGTGATTCAAAATTACGAGATTTTTCGCCAATAATCCTCGTATAGCTTTAAAGTACAACGTTAATAATCAATCGATTTTCTTGAGTTAATTATAAGGGTTGCCCAAATGAAAAGTTTTTCTTTTATGTAATAGGGCTGCGTATTGGTATTTCTATCTTTGCAGACACGCCCAGTTTCTTTCCCAGACAGCTCTGCCGAGGCGAAATTTGTACTTAAAAATTTAATTTTGCCGAGAGCATTCAAGCCAAACGGACACCCTAGGGATCTTTTTCATGCCATATAATCATATGACATCGCCGTTGTCGATTTTCTGCATCAGGAAAATCCACCGACTTGGGCCGGGGTCGAACACGCAACCTTGGGTACAGAAGGCCAGCGACCAACCAACTGCACCACCCAGCCGGCCCAAATGAAAAGAGGACAATTTGAAAGAAAAGAATACCTTTATTGGAAATCAAAATAAATTGCCATGGATGTTGTTACACAGGTCCTATATTTTCGATGGTAGGTTTATGCCTTCGCTGTGTAAAGATCATAGTTAATTCTCGAGGACGTCCTACATAGTTTTTTCATCTCATCATCCTGATGAAAACGCAATGCTCTCTTAAGTGGAAAAAGTATGGAAGGTTTCAAGGGGACAAATCTGTACAGTACGGTGGGTGTTCTAACACTTTTCAACGGAATTTTTTTTAAGGTTGTCCGAGTTTCACGGGGGACGCTTGGGCCGGCATTGTCATGATTTGATATCGTTTGCCGCCTTTCACGAAAACTTTTGCAACAATTGTTCGAATTAAACTGTGTTCACCATAGACTGCCCTTATTCGCCTCTAAATGCTCACAGCCGGCTCACCTTCAACAATCAGAAAAACTATTACGAATGGTAGCATCCATGAATAGCACAACTTTACTTTTGATCTATTTCCTTTACCACGAACAGGTTTCATTATTGCACATCGTATGCGGTGTACACCTCCTACCTCTCTTTATATCTATGTTCGGTGGCGCTGCTATGGCTGAAATCATTCCGACACAATTGCACGTCTCCACTTTTCATTTGGGCAGACCTTATACTAAGGTGACCAACCTTCTTCCTTTTATAAGTTCTGTCCTTCCTCGAAAAGTGTCCTTCTATTTGTCCTCCTTTTCAATATTTTAACTGAATCTCTACTCAGAGATGAACCAAACATGTTTCCAATATGTCGAAGAATGGTCTGAAACAAATATTACAGAAAGTAACAGTTTTCAATGTTGTGTTTTTGACTTCATCGCAAGTAAATTGGGCAGTATGTGTTGAGTTTATGAAATTGTGTTGAGTTTTTACTGAAAGAAATGCCTGATATTAAAATCGATGACAATTGGCTGTTTGAATAAATTAGAAGACTGAATGTAAACTTAAATTCTAATAAATTGGAACAATTGGTAAATCAGCATGCTGAAATTGATGAAAGATGGGTGGAAATACTTAACCATTTAAAAAATGAACACTTTCCATACGATAATTTAATTATTCTTGTTGAATTTACGTTATAATAACCTGGAACTAATGCAGAAAATTGAATGAGTTTTTTCAGTTGGTAATGATTTTTGGACAAGTGAGAATCGAGATAGAATGTAGATACTTTAGCTGCTGCACTTACTGTAAAGTTCAATATAAAAGATATTTTTTGCTCTGAAATTTCCGATGTATTAGAAAATTGTATATTGACAAAAAAAAATACATATTCAATAGAAAATTACTAGTTTAAGTAAATAATTAAAAGGAATGCAAACGTAATTAGCGTATTTTTATTTGAATTAATACAATGTTTCATATATTTACGTTGTAACTTTTTCTTAAATTTTACGCGCGCGTCCTCCTTTTCATTGTAGAAAAACTGGTCACCTTACTTACACATAATAATCCAATCGTAGAGGTAATTTCTATTGCACTATCCATGACAAATACAACAGGCAGTATTAAAAGCGACCGCGTGATTCAAATGTCGAAAGTCTCAGAGACAACTTTGGCTCCTTGCCATTGACCCGGCTATGAACCACATTCTGTGTTAAAACAACAGACTAATGTTTAACATACGCTTTTTCTTACTAAAAAATTATGCAAAATGTCAGCATAAGCCATAATTTATTTCACACGCAGGCTTTAAAACTCATATGTTTGCGACTATTCTCTAGCACGTTTTCAAGCCAACATAAATCAAAACGTTCAATTAGACAGTTAACATCTTTCTTAAATCATTATCAAGTTTCATCTAAACAAAATACGCTTTCTATTTGGAGCATGTTATGGGTAAAACAACACCGGATGCCAGATTATTATTTTGGTTAGAAAATTATTTGGTTACGTTTCATAATTATATTTATGGGGCATAAACGAAACATAAAACTCTGAATAAATAATCATTTTTAAGGGACCGAAAAGAAAGAATTACTATTTTAATTTCTCAAAAAAGTGAAATATATATATAGCAAACTTTTAACTTCCTTTTGCGTTCATTATGTATCACTTGGTTTGGAGCCAGATCTGTCACTTTTAATGATATTCCAAACATTTCACACAAATTAACTTCTCTCATTCATAATTTATTATTGCTTCACAAAATGTAAACAAAGAATTGCGCGCTTATTTTTCCTCTAAAATTAAATAAAAGTGTTTTTCTGTTTATTTAATATACTTTTAAAATTTATGAAGCATAACTAAATTAATAATATATATTTATAATAAGTTTCTGTTTGCTCGTATAAATTTAAGCCTGGTTCTTAAACTTAAATATTTTCCAAACATACAACATCTTTCTGAATTCAAAATTTATTATGCTACCATAATGTAATTTCAAATTGAGCCTTAGTTTTCCTATAAATTTTAAATAAAGAATCTCCTTTTATTCAATATACTTTGGAAATAAGAAGTATAACAAATTAATAATATATATTTATAATAAATTCCTTTCGGTATAAAATTTTAAGTATAAACATATCTTTTCATTCACAACATAGCAACATCTTTGTAAAAGTTATTTACTGTAAAGTAACCATTTGTGTATTAAATGTTCATATAAATTATTCAAAATCATTAAACACCACTTTAAAGGGGCAAAAAGATATTTTCAAAAAGTGATTAGCTGACCTTAATATATATTGTTGGACAAAATCTTTTAGGGACATTTAGAAATAATCCGTGCTGCTTTGAATTAAAAATTTGGGGAAATTGTATTGTATTTATCCTGTGTCGTCGCAATGAGTATGTGAATCGATTGTGGTTGGAAACACTGATTGGAGTTATGCGGCTGTGACGTCACATGAATTAGCACATGTACTTTAATTCCTATTTCAGATGTGGCGTGGTTATACATTTTGAAGTGAAATAATGATTTTCCATTGTAAGGCGGCTCAATAGCAGAACTCTTCCCCTCTATACATGTCAAGATTGACGTATAGAGGGTCAGTTCTAGATGGGACATTGTGTCTTTATAAAAGGCACCGATGGTTCGCCCCTTACACCGGTGGCATAACACGTGCAAACTTCTTGAAGAATGTCTTTGAAGTCACCACTCCCTTTCTTCTTTCCCGACTTACAGACGACTGTCAGTCCAAATGCTCAATAGGAAAAAGCTACGGGTCCCCTTTCTGCTGGGTTCCCCTGGTACATATGGACACAGCCAACCTGAATAAGAGTAGTACTAGCGAAAGGTTAGTCAAAGACACACAGTCGGTGAAAATATAACAGAACGAGTTGTAGCCTCTCGGAGTAGAGATCAAATGTGCCGGCCGATTGTTAACACGCACCAATGGAGTGGATTACGATCAGGAGAGCCGGAATGCAAATGTTTGGCACCCGCCAATGAGAGATGACGAGGGGCGTGAAAGCGACCGGCAACTGGATTTTAAAGGGGTCGGCTCGGAATTGGAGGGAAGACTTTCTCGACTTCTCGATCTCCATGAATTGACGTATATCTCCGCTCTAAAATTTTGACTTGCGAGCGCAGTCACGCTCAAGGTCCTATGGATGCATTTTACCGGCTAAAGAACTTAGGTGAATAGTGAACTACAGATTTCCGGAGTCAACTGCGGCAAGGCTGGGCATACCTGAAATTATCTTTAAAAAAGAACTTTCCCACAGCTAAATGCTGTACTCTTTAATATTTTAATATTGAAATTATAGTTGTTAATTATTTAATCCAGAAATAAAATGTCTTTCGGCAATTAACTGCATGACTGTTAACGCTACCCTTCACGATGTCACACCAGTAGCGCACACATAACTTTTCCAAGGGGGAGGGGGTCCAGGGTTGAAAGTCCATCATTCTTGTACTATGCTCCTTTTAATTTTGTCGATTTTGGGAAATAAAAAACAGTAAAAAACTAATTATTGAATAAATAATTAGTATTAATTAATAAAATTAATCATTAAAACAAATATTTAATTAAACATTACGTATTATATATTTAAAATTATAATCAATCTGGAAAAAAAAATCAAGGGTTTGGAGGGGATCCGGACCCCTAGGACACCCCCCTTGTGTGCGCCACTGTCTCACACCATCATGGGACTTACAAAATATGTATTAGAGAGGGTATCCTCTTTTCTACCAAATTATTGTAAATGTCATTTTATCATCACATCTGTAACTAAACAATATCGAAAATTTTGTGAAGTCCAGGAAAAAATCGTTCGAAATTTGTGAGACAGTGAATGGGTTAATATAGTGACTTATAAATTTATTTTTTTTAGAAATGAACCACAAATTTTTTTTTATCAGACTAAAATATATTTATTATAAAATGCGACAGTCTGAAAATATACATAATTTAGAATTTTTATACTAATGCAATGAAAGAAAAAGAGGAGATGTGGGTTTTTAATGTTTCTTATTTCAATGTTTAAATACATTCATACACGCAAATAAGAATATTTAGTATGACGTTTTCTACTGTTTATACATGTAGCAAGAGTTTTAAAACTAATTCATAAATAAATTATCACTTACATTTTATAAAACAAACAAATATTCAAATCTGGGTGGATTAATTGATTTTTTTTTATTAACGTCGCACTATCAAGCTACACGACAGCTACTGGTTATGGACGCCGTCATTCTGAATCTACATCCAGTGACAAGGACGACACATGAGTTGGCACTCCACGTCACGCTACTTTGAGGGTTTCCAACCTCGTCAGATTGAACGCGTTTCATACTCTCTACACAGCAGGGCTTTAGTGGCACCAGGATTCTTTAGGACGCTCTATCACTCGCCAAACTTCCACACCACGCTAAGGTATGGACATTCAATAGATTTAACGTGTATCAACTAGGTTTGCAGCTCCGGAATCCCGGTGTTTTTCCAACTCCGAAATCCCGGGATTAAAATAACTAATCCCGGGATTTAATTTTTGTCTAAATTATATTTTAAAATTTTTTTCCCATCAAAATTTTCTAAGAATTTAATTCTTAGAAAACTTATACTTTGTTTATGAAATATGTACGTTGAATTTTTTTGTTCTATTAAAAGCTCTGTAAAATATATATGAGCAGCTCTCATTTCTCGTATTGAATAACGTCAAACAGTGGCTCACTGCAATACTTACATCATAATACAAGCAACATCTCAAGGATAGATTTTGTCACAGTTCCTTCTTCAATTAAACGTCGTTAATTAAAAGCGGACCTGCTTGAAAGACTTGAGACACTTCAAATCCCATTGCAGCACTAACAGCTCATGCACACACACACACAACTGGATCTTCTATTTTAAGTAAGGTAGCACTTGAATTTGATTCACATTCTGATTCAATAACTGGATCAATTTATACACAAAAATCATTAAATGTAGTTGAAGAACTAGATAAAGTTATCTGTACCTTTTTTTTATTAAGAATCAAGTTTTTTTTTTTTCCAATAAAATTAATATGAAACCATTTTTTATTATATTTTCAGTTTTATTATGCAATTTCAACTATGCTAATGTGTAAGTATATTTAATGAATAGTTCAATCCAATATCGTAATCTCGGAATTGAGAAATAACAAGGGATTGCAAACCATAGCATCAACTTTTCTACACGACGGAACTTCAGTGGAATCAAGACTCAAACTCATGATTTAACAAAAAGAACACCTGTCGTGAATTCTCTGGACCCTTGGAAATTTCTTCGGAAACTTTTTAATATAACCAAAACCAGAACACACCCTTGAATTAATTTTTTGAATCATTTAAATTGATAATTCCCATGCAACTGTTTCAAAATCTAACGCGTGTCAGGTAGAATCTAGGTATTTTGGTAGTTTGCCCATCACTGGGGTAATATAAGCATTTAAATTCCAAAAGGCAAAATTCTCTCTTTCTGTTTAACATTTCAAAAGAAACAAAACCAGAACAACTAACTACATGAGCTTACACATTCCACCCCGACTGAGCCTTGATTCATTACACCTCTCCAGAACAAATTTTTTTTATAAAAACCAGTCTTTATTTAACCTCTCCTCTCACTAAAAAAAATTATATTCCCGATTGCATCACCCTCTTTATTTTCCAGCTCAGAAGAAGCTAGGCAAATACGTTCTGCATGACCGGCAGCGGATCAGGCCCGTATTTGACAAACACACAGTTAGGTTAAATCAAACACGATTGGCGTAGGAAGCAGTTTATGTCCCTTGCTCATTGAGTATTCACGAATGTGAAAACAATACGAAAGTCGGCGACTCTTTTTAAGTACCTTGTAAGTCTGGTTTGAGTGAGAGCTCTCTTAACAAAGTTACACAGGGCTCGATGGCAGTCACGCTGGGTTTAGGCCTCTCTTTTTTGCTTTTCTTTCTGGCGACGAACACCCCGCCTGGGAATTTTTGGAATTGTTTCGTTCGAAATTTGCAAGTTTAATGAGTTTCATATGAGGCGGTCAAATCGGTTAAGTCGACTTTTTCTTACTTCTTTTTCTGAGATGTGTTTTTGTTTCGGTACTCGAATGATTATCGAGGCTGTCTTTGAGTATGTCAAAGATGAGATAAACTTCCAATACTTTTTAGGTAGAAAAATGCCGCATCTTTAGAGTATATAAATTCTTGCGACACATATACCCATTTTTAAACTGTTTCTTTAAAAACTTTATATTCAAATCTCACTAAATAAGTAAATTTTCACTAAAAGTCGGTATTTTGTATTAATTATTATTATTGTATTTTTTTTATCATTTTTCAGAGATGTTTATTTTGTAACAATCAGTGGCGCACACAAGGGGTCCTGGGGCCCGGACCCCCAAACCTTGATTTTTCCGTTGGTTATAATTTTAAGTATATAATACGAAAAATTTAATTAAATTTTTGTTATTAATGATTAATTTTTTTAAATTATGCTATTATTAATTCAATAATTAGTTTTTACTGTGTTTTGTTCCTGAAAATCGACAAAATCAAAAATAGCATGATACAAGAATGGTGAACTTTCAACCCCGGACCCCCCGAAAAATTCCTGATTGCGCTACTGGTAACAATACATATTAAAATAATCAAATCAAGAGAGGTTTGTATTTCTGTACAGAATTTAAATTCCATATAACAAAGTACAGGAAAAAACGATTATCAACGTTGCAACATAAAGCAACACGAGGGATATGGGTGACGGACCTCGAAATTCTGAGCCACGCTCAAGTGACGAGAACGACATTTGAGCTGGGACCTCCCTCTCCCATGCCAACGGGGAGGGAGCATTCGGCCTCGAGCTCGTGACTATAACTACTGAATTATTGCGGCCACAACAGAATGTGAAACATACTGTATAAAGAAAAAAAAAAGATTAAAAGAACTGGCAAGGTTAATGTGTATGCTACCTTTAAATCAGGATTCTCCAAACTTTTTAGCCTAAGATCCACGCTGTTTCCTTCACTAAACCCTAAAGGCCCAGTTAGGTCATCTTACAAACAAACTACAAATTTGAATTGTGAGCAAATCTTCGTTTTGGTGAGTAGACACAAGTGAGGTGATTCCTTTTTGGGTAGATTTTTGAATTGAAACGTTTGGGAGCTTTGAAAATAAATCTCGAGTTCCGTTTTTCATATTTCGATGTGATTGCAAATGACATCACAATATCTTTCAAAATTTCTTGCTTCAGAACTACAAATGGAAATGATTCATTGGCTATGTAGCGATATTTTTGAAAATATTTTAGCTCATCACTGCTGAAATTTTTAACGAGTCTTTCCCTCACAGAATTTAATAAGTTGAATAAATTTGCAATTGGACTCTTTACGGCATTCGGAACTATTTACTAATATGAAAAAACATTCTTCAAAATTAGATATACAAGAAAATATTTATTGATCCAAGATAACACATGGGCATTTTGAATCTGTAATAATAATTTGACTCAAACTGATTCCAAACTGCAAACCAATTTGACTCCAAACTGCAAACAATTACTAGTTGACAGTTATATATAGCTTATACTTAAAAACCTTAGATTTTTCTGCTTCTTTTGCTATATTTCCCGGATTATTTGTTTGACTTAATGACTTGAATTTCAAACTGATTTTTATTTTTCTGCATATTATTTTTGGTATTTTTTATTAAATACATATCTTATCTCTGGACAGCATAATTTTAACTGTAAATTTAAATTCCGCGTGAGATTTAGAAAAAAAAGTGTTAACAACCTCTATTACTGACTAACATTTCATTGAAAATCTCATCGAAGTTTTATTAGAAAACAAATAACCGGCATATATATCCTAAAACATGCCGCTAGGATTGTTATTAATGTAGAATCCTTAATTATATTTAGAAAAACATCGTGTTGTTTCATTTATACGGCTATTTTCTCATTCTTCGCTAGATAAATATTATACTAAACAAAAGGAACGTGAGACATATCAATATGTTAACAAAATATATGTATCGGACATTACATTACTATTACACTACATCTATTTAACAATACTGCAATCATAATAAAGAAAGCATCGAATACATGTTTCACCTAGCAATAAAACTTCCAACGCTCAACATCTGCAATCTTATTGCAGATGTATTATTAAGCAGCAAAAAAGAATACACAAATCTCAGCTGTTTTTGCACTTCGGTGACAGGTACTAGGAAATAATTTCCACCTGAGGACTAAAACGTACAAATAACAGCAATTAAAACCTTTACCACTTTCCCAAATTCCATCTCGTATCGCCCAAGATACTTAACCCCCACAAAAAGTTATTAAAAAGGGAAAACCACCTGGGATGTAAAACACAACCCCCCCCATTTCCCTCTGCCTTAGCGGGAAGCAGCGAACGAAAAGGTAATATTAACAATAATAGCAAATAACAGTGTAATACTAGGGGTTCACGCCGGCCGGACAATTACACCTCAATTATCGCATGCAAGAACTGCCGTCCAGGGATTTCGGTGAAGGGGGTTTTTTTCACAAAAAAAAGGTGAAGACGCTGCCATTATTTCCTGCGTTTAATTCGTGCGCAGATCATCATTAAGTCATCAACGAAATGACGCAGGCAATTAAGAAGAGAAGCGAATTCAATGGAAGGCTTGTGTGTGCAGATGGTTGGACCATCTCTTTTTTGTGCTTCCCTTGTAGATACACGAATTAATTCTTTTGAACGCTTGTATTGCTCTCCAAACAGCAACTCTAACTTTGTCAACATCACATGATTCGGTTTATCTTTTTTAGAACTTTAAAAATTTAATTTACTTGTCAACAAGTAGACTCTGGCTTTTGCGAAGGGGGGGGGGATAAAAGAAAGATTCCCCTCCTTCGTTGTTTTTACCAAAAAATTTAAAACAATGTGTTTGGAAAAGGGTTTTTGAAAGTAAAGGGGATTTCCCAAAAAATAATAATCTTTTTTTAAATGAGAATATTTCTTTTTAAAAAATACAATCCACGAAATTTATTTTGAGGGCTACTTTTCTTCGTTGAAAGTGAATTTTGGGGTTTTTTGGCGTTTTTCCCGGGGTACATAGAAAGACGAGAGATAGATGTGAAACAAAAACACAATAAAAAAGAATATAGACTTATTACAAATTGATGATCCGCATAAAACAAAAGGGGGTTGCCTGTTTTCCATTCGAGACTGGAATCCATTTCAGACGAAAGTCCAAACTTTTTTTCCCAAAAACCATCCATGCCTTTTTCGGGATTCAAACCCCGAACCCAAACCCTATTAAAAACCGAGGGTCATAACCACCGTCCCCGGCGGGGTGGGGGCATTTGGTTAATAATAACTTAAATAAGAAAAACGATAGACAAAGTCATTTTTCGGATACGTTTACAAATTTTTCTAAACTGAAAGGAGGGAAGAAAAAAGTATTCTATGCAGTGTGTTCCAACGAACAAATTTATCCACTTAAAGGGCGTCCACTTAAAATAACACATATTCGTATGAACAGAAAAGTAGAATCAGTAATTAAACTAATTATATTACGAATGCAATTTATTATAGTTTATGTATAACATCATAAATTATTCTTTCCATTCACAGAAGTTTCTATCACACCGCAAGGACACTTATTAAATTTCAGCAAAAATTATTTTTCACTCTCCTCTGATTTCTCGTAATACTTATTTTAAGATGTTTTAAGGAAAAAAATAATTTACAAGACTTTTTTTTTCCCCTCAAATTTTTTGTAAGCCCTTTTGGTTGGGAAAAAAAAAATGAAATTTTAATCTAGGGGGAGGGGGAAAACAAACAAAAAACAAAATTGGGTCCTTTTTACAAAAAAAAAGAAATTAAATAACCCCAAGACGAATATCTGTTTAATTTTAAAAGATTTTGAAAATAACCCCAAAAAATTCCTGTTTACCAATTGAAAAACTGCAATACACATATTTACCTACTTGACGATAAAAGAACTGCAAATAGCTCCAAGAAGCATATTTCTCAAAAAAAAAAACTGCAAACAATTTCAAGACACATATTTACCAATTAACAAACTGAAAATAATTCGAAGACGTCGTATGGAAAAATTATATACATATATGTTGAGTCTCTCCTATAAACATCAAATGATATTCATATAACATCGAATAATCCATTATGCAAAAGAATTTTCCTCGCCGCAATAAATCAAAAGTCAAACTAAAATCTCATCCCTCATTCTTCATTGAACTAATATCATTTCATTATCTCCTAAATACTTCTGGGCCAAGCCTAATAAAAGGTCTTTAGGGGACGACGAATCTTAATAAAACGACCCCAAACGATAAAACATTCGTCCCGACCAGCCTCATTAGTTTCCGAAACACAAATTAAAACGTCACTAATCGATAAATTCGTTCTTATTCAACCAGGACTATCTTAAACTAATCTAAAACGCTTCCAGTTAAAACAGATGATACACGACGCTTCCCAGAAGCAAAAGAAAAAAAAGAAAATATACATAAAAGTTTTTACAAACTGTAACTTTCACCCAGCTCATTTAGCTTGCAAACTAAATAAATCAAACCCTGTCGGAGATTTTTATCCAGAGTTCAGTCAAGTTCAAAATTAAATTAACCTTCAGCAAACAATTCCGAAATCAAAACTGACTGCCAGAAGAAGGGATGAACCTTGGGTCCGAATCAGGGGGGTTGTTGAGGCAACAGGTTGGCCCATGAATTCCGTATGAGAAGAGGGGAGGAAGAAAATCGGAGAAGATTCTTTCAAAAGCAACGGGTTTTCCCTTTTAATACCAAAATATCGCCCCAAAATTTAAACCCTGCCCCCAGTGGAGATGTTAGCGATATAATTGTCCATGTAGATCATAATCCAAGAGGGGTGACCAGTGGGTGGCCTCATTTGAGGTTGGCGCCATCCGATGCTAGTCTCCTGTTGGTTGGGCCGCACCCTTGTTGTGGATTTATCTTTAGCCGTTATTAGTGTTGCTGTCCCACCACACATAGCCGGGTCCTCACCTTGGTGTTGTGAAACATTACAGGTCGCCACATTTGGCGAATTAGTTCAAACACAAAATCAGAGAATGATAATAATTTAAAAATGCTCGTCTCCATTAAGGCGCAATAATACGTTATCGTTCTGTGGTTATTTATCACAACGAGTGTTTATCTCTTGCATCAGACACGAAGCAACAATTTTAAAGGGGTCGAATTTGTTTCTTTCGTGGGCGGGGGGGGTTAAATATTTATTTTATGGGAAGTTCACCCCAAAATTATAAATATTTTTTTAAAATAAAGTCGGACCTCTATATAACGAAGTCTTCTAAATCCCGAAAAAAAAAAAAAAATTCATGCCTTTTTGTAAATTATTTTTATTTTATATATTTTACCTATCAAAAAAGAAAATAAAGAAAGAAAAACTGCAAAGAAATTTTCTTAACGCCTTTATCTACTTCCTAAAGAATAAAGTTTTTTCTGTGATGCTCAAGCACTTGTTTTGGCATTTTCGAGCTACAAGAAATGAAGTTACCAGTACAACTGATCAACCTTTTCAATGGAAAAAAAGACTAGTTCAAAAGGGAAACCGGGGCAAAGAAGGGGAAATCCAATTTAGGGGGGAAAAAGGGGGTATCTCAAAGATGTTTGTAAACTGGCAATGAGGGTTAAAGGGGTTTCATTTTTGGGTAAAAAGCCCGGAAAATTTATTTTTTCTCGGCGAGTTAGGCATCTAATAAAACCGTTTCAAGATTTATGACCACGAAAAGGTGTGTTTAAAATGAAATGTCCAGAAATACTTTAAAAAAAAGGGAAAAAAATTGAATCCGGGGAAAAAGTTCGTTATATAAAATTTTATACACTTCGCTATTGGGAGGTTATTTTACCAAGAAAATCATGAACGGTTCTTTGTTCCGTAAAAAGTTCGCCCTACAGAATAATTCGCGATGTAGAGGTTTGTAATACGGAAGTTTGACTGTATTTTATTCTTCATATTAAAGAAGTTCTAGTAAGTTTGGAAGAAATGGCACACCTTCTTTGGTCTTATTAATTGAGGAAATGACAACCTCAACAGGACACCTGGTTTCAACCAGCGATTTAAAGTATCATGAACACCTTCGTTAGTCTAACAATATTATTCATAAGGTTGATTAGTTTGAAATCTAAGAGCCCCTCTCGATTTCTTTTATTTAAAATACTCTTTTATGAACTTGATTGTTAAATGGCTATAAAAGGGAAACTCGAAATAGATGAAAGCCTGATAACTAATATTTACTTGTCTGTCTCTAAATTATATATACTGGGGTCTTATATTAAGGGATTATCTTTTAAAAATCCTCCTTCCGTTCCTTCTATCGAGTTCCGGAAATACTTAAGATTTACCATGCATAGGGGCTGATGTCAGTTACATGTGTTGGGGCTCCAAGTCACTCATGTTGATGAGTGTAGAAATTTGGAGAGGAGATGTCAGGTCGCATGTCAACCACGCCACCTGACCATGGCTCAAAATTACGTACATCGCCAATATTGCTCAATAAAGGCTGAGTGATGAAATGGTTCTTCCCCTAGGCTCCCTTTTTTGGGGCTAAATTTTTTTCGGTAGTATAAAGGGCCCCATCACACACGCATATTTGGGGGAACCGCTTGGGAACCGCACCCCAAATGCGGGGGGCGTCGTAAACAAAACGACATGCTCTGACGTCCCGCCGCGCCTATCTCCCCTTGAAAAAAATTCCCCCGACGATTTTTCCGGGTTCGGGAAAAAAACATCCAAATTATTTCTTTTTTTTTCACTCCCCTTTTGTTGGTTGTTTTAAACAGAAAAGGAGCAAAATTTTGTTTAAAAAAATTATTTAAAGCCATTAAAATATCATACACCTTTAAAAATTTTATGCCAATCTGATGCGTTTAACGAAACGGAAGCTGTTTTATTTCCATCTTTTTTTTTATGACGTAAGGGGGCCGAAAAACCCCTTTCGGAATTTCCAAAAAACATTTTTGGGAAAAACCCCAGCCCCACTGGGAAAAAGTTGTTTGGAGCCGTTGTTTAGAACTGGTAAAAAATTGCCCCAAATGGGCGAAAAAATTTCTCCAAACGTTTTTCGTGTAAAAGGCCTTCAGATCCCCTTTAAAAAAATTTTTGTCTATATCACTTGTACTGTTGCACAATGCGACAATAATTAATCAGTCTCCAAAATCAAGGCAAAATATTTAAAAATTTTAAAAAGTTTTTTTGATTTATAATCCCGATTTGAACATATCATTATAAAAGTTTTTTTTTAAAAAATCTGACACAGAAACATTCTCCCCAAAAGAAGGGAAATAATAAAGATTGATAATCAAAAGATACATGGGTATCCATTTTTTTTAAAACAGTACCCCATCACGGAATTTTCCTTTTGGGAAATTAATATCAGATTTGTTATCTTAGTTAATATAACCCGTTTCCTGAATCAGTATTAATCGCCAATTAAAACATAACGCTCTGCAGCATATTTGTCTTCAGGTAGAAAAAAATCTAGGTTAAAGTGGAAAAATTGCTTTACGCTTATTAAATCAATTTGTGTTAATGAATTTCCATTTAATACGATCTCCACTGAGCTTCGATGGGTTGATTCAGCATATGAACTAGATATAAAAATGAATCGGGGTTTGGGAAAAAGGGGGCAAATGCTTCCCCTTTCCCTCATGTTGGCTAATATAATAAGAAATGAAAGTCTCGAAAATAAAATATAATCACGATAATCAAAAATTAATTTTTTTAAAAACGGACAATGTTTGGGACCAGGGCCCTTCAAGTTTGAGACAAGATTTTACCAAAGGTATTTGACTGAAGTTAAACAAGCTGTCATTTGTTAAATAAAGGTAAATGTTAAAGAAATTTTTGTTGGATAGATTGATTACATTGACGTAGAATTTCAAAGTAAAACGAAGGACTATTGGAGACAAATTTTGTATTTCTGAACCACATTTAAGGCGACTCTTGACCAGGTATCCCATTCTCCAAACTCCCACACTATGCCCAAAATCAAGGGCTTGAGCCCCTTGGGGAGATTTAAAAAAGTATATCAGCCGCTCTACAGGCATATACTTCATGTCATCATGACTCGAAAGAAAAATATGCTAGCAACAAGCCGACGACAATAATACAAGATGTATTGCCTGTTTTCAGGAGACCATTTTGACAACAAGAATAGAGAGACAAGAATCAGTGGTGTAACGGAGAACATTTGGGCTCCCCTGCATGTCAGTTTGGGCCCCCAAGTTGGATTTTAAAGGGTACGTACTAGGCGACAGGCAAGTTTAGGGCCCCCGCAATGCGGAGCTGAGCTGTGGAGGTGTACGTAACGCCACTGACAAGAATTCGATTGTATCGTAAAATTAGCAGTTCTCAAATAAAGATCCAATCGCTATTTTAAAGAAAATAACTCTTCAAGAATATTTTTTAACAATATACTTGGAAGTCTCAAGCAAATCATCTCACAGAATTCCCAGAGATCCTTTTTATGTCTCACACAACTTTTCCAACATGATTCTCTGCGGTTCAAAATTTCTAACAAGCGAATTACTCTGAGAAAAACCAAAATAACTTAAAGGGAATTATGATAAATTTCTCTCGTGAATACGATAACATCTTCACTTTTTTTTGAGCACTAACTCGATTAATAATGTTGTATTCTTTTCGCCCCTGGAGAGAAATAAAAGATATCACATTTTAATAATTAATTATGGGAGGAAAAACGCTCTCTCTCTTTTTCCATCATAATGAGTGACTTACTCAATGGATGGAACTTTGCCTTAAAGATGCATCAACAAAGAAAAACATTTTTTTCCTTTTTATAATTAACAAAACAAAAAGTGAAAGAGTTACCAAGTAGCAAAAGCGCGCGCTACTCTTAAAACGTGAGTCACGACCTGTGGTCATTTTGAAAAGTTAAACTGGACGTTTTTCTCCAGCCCTGTGTTGTGTGTGTAGGTTTGATTAGAAATAATTCTCTCTATCTTACAAAGGCAAAATCAGTGCTTCTTAAAAGTGGTAAATAATGAAAGAATAATAATAAAAAAATACCGAACACAGCAGAAAATGTTCTTTTAAAAGTACAATCAAGAGAATAATTAATGAAACTTTTCTTCTTTTTTTTCCCCCTGTAACGTTAGAATGCTTTGTTTTGATCAAAGGTCAATCCCGGTCGTATAATTTCCAAAGTGATTTCGAACTAATTTACTTTGTTTACGTTTCTTTTGTAAGGATTTTTATAAAAATTTAAGTTAAAAAAACTAAAAAAACACCCTTTTATAGTTAATTGAACTAAATTGTAACTTTATCTTTTAATCGTCAAATCTGGAATTAGTCGCCAGATGCGGGATATCATCTGAAAATGGGAAATCGTTAGTCCTGATGATCCTGAATGTCCAATGAAACAAAATTATGAAATTATTTTATTGTCATCGGACCTGGACAAGTGAGCAAAATTTCAAATTAATCTGACCTTTTAAAGCGAGTAAAAGTGAGTTCAAAGATTCCGTTTCATACAAGTGAAACTTATAAAAGGGTGTTAAAAAAAATTAGTGAATGTTCATTAACGTCGTTTTATAAGGCACCACGATCGAGACCATTTTACACCATGATCGAATGAGGAGAATGACGCATGAGCATGCATCCCTTTTCCCAACTTCCACATCACCTCAACGGGCGTACTTTCATATCATCGACAAAAGTTTTAAATTTGCATCAATCAACCTTTTAAACGGAAAATTTTTTCAGTGGCACTAGATTTGGGAACTCATGAAAATCCCAAAGCGGGGTTTTGTTTTCCCGGGTTTTTTTTCCCCCGGTTAAGGTTCCCAAAAATTACATCAAAATTTAAAAAAATTTTAAAAAAAGTTTTTTTTAAATAAAAATCAAAAGAATTATATAAAAAAAAACAAATTTCCCAAAAAATTAAATTTAAATTTTTGACCCTAAAAAATAAAAAAAATGAAAATTTGATTATTCTTTTTTAAAATAGGATTTCGAAAGCATAAGAATTCAAATTTTATTACTAAACCTATTTCCTAAAGTTTTGTAATGAACAATTCGGCAGCGAAAATCCTTCTCGGCCCCCAATTTGACGTTGGAGGAATTGTTTTAAACCCCTCACATAGTTTTATAATTTTTTGGTGATGGTTTTTTCGGTCGGTGAACAATTAATTCTTTTTTCCCGGATTTTGTTGAAACTAGTATTTTTTGGTTAAAAATAAAAAATTTTTTTTAGAGTCAATTGCTTTCTTTTTTTCGTCCGTCAGAGGTTTTTTCCTTTCAAAACCCTTTTTTTTGGAGTGCGAAGTTGGATTTTGGGATTCTTAAATTTTCGGGAAAAATTTTCAACTTTTTAAGCCCCGTGCGTTTCCCGGGAAAAATCCGGGAACGAAGAAAGGGGGAAAATAGAAAAAACAGTGAGTGAATATTAACGTCGCACTGTTAAAATACACAGGGTTTTTTGGCGACAGACCCGAAATTTTTTGAATCAGGGTAAAGGACGTGAACGACACCTTGACGGCCCCACTCCCCTAACTACCACGCACACCAAGGGAGGACGTTTCAGCTCTCGACAGATTTAACGTGCATCCTCCCCCTCCCGGGGGGTTTTTGGGGGCCCTGGGCTGGGGCTCATGACTTCCTGCCATGATCCGATACCTTGCCCAAATGGGCTACCGCAGCCCTTAGAAAAAATACAGAAATTCAGAATTCTTTTGATTTCCTGGACCCCGGGTTGGGGGGAAATCCAGCCAAGAGGGGTCCCCGGGGTCCCTTAAACTACGACCAGTTTCCAAAAAGACGGGAACACGCCGTTAAAGTGAACAATTCTACACTTTCTTCCATAAATATATTTGCTCCGGGAATTCGTTTCGGGGGAGACGTTTTTGTTTTTTAATTTACATTACTTTCTGGACAGGACTTTGGCGATGAACCTTTCCAATTTTGGTAGCCCGCCTTGCAGCCCTCTACCCTTTCCCCTTCCACCCCCGCGACAGCGGGAGGACTTTGAGCCTTGTCAAATTTAGCGGGCGTCAGCCTCTCTACACGGCTGGTCTTCAGTGGCACTAGATTTTGAGCCTGTGTCTCGACAACGCCGGTCATGAGCCGAAACCCGTGACCCCAAAAGCTTCCCCCTGATAGCCCCGTGGCTTTTTGGGAAAAAATGTAATGGGTATCTTTGGGGGAAGGGACCCTGGGAAAATTTTAAAAACAACGAAATTCATTGTGAAAAGTCTATAGGAAGGTGAGTAAGTGAGTGAACATTAATTTCGCTCTATTCAGCTACTCGAGGCTTTTGGCGACGGACCCCCTAAATTTTTTGAGCTTTTGCCAAGGGGACGAGGACGACACCGGGGGTTTGGGCCCCTCCCTCTCAAAACTTCCAAAAAAGGAGGGTTTGAGTTTCGACAGTTTTAAAAGTGATGCCCCCCTACTCACCCTTTCGGGGCACTAGGTTTAAACTCATGACACCCCGGCCAAGTCTGTTCCCTTTGGGCTACAAAGCTACCGAAACCAAAAGTAAAAAGGGAAAGGGGAAAAGGGGAAAATATACAGGCTGGGGAGGGGGAAAGCATTAATTCAAAAAAAAAAACAATTTTTTTTCACCCAAATATAAATTGTTAGTTGTTACTCATGCCCCCTTGATCGACAGTAAAATAGATCAAGGCCCACGAAATTCAAAAGAGGGAAAAGGGGCTAGTTGTACGCCTGTCGTTATCTGTAGTTTTTGAGCCCCATAAAAGGTGGGGGGAAACAATTTGGCCCCGGAGGGCCCAATCGGCCACTTCGATTTTGAGAAAGAACCCCGGGGGTTGGTCAGGGCCCTTTCCCAACCTTTTTTCTTCCCCCAAACCCCCACGAGGGGGGTGAGGGGCCCCTTTTAAAGGGTAAAAGGAACTTTTTTAAAAACCTTTCCATGCATCCGTTCTTCGGGATTCGAACCCAGGCCCTACGGCACAGCAGTCAGCGTCACTAACCCACTATACCGGATGGGTAGCTAGAAAATGGAAAAAAAGCCCCATTGAAAGGGACGGTATGCAGTGAAAAATATATTAACCTGAAGTCCTGCATATTTTTTTGAAAAAAAAATATTAAAACAAAAAATAAAATAAAAAATTAAAAAATTTAATAATTAAAATAAAAAAGAAAAAGGGTGGGAAATCACGTCTTCCGTCTTTAAAAGTTTTTAAAAACGGGGGCAAAGGCTAGGTTACGTAACATACTCCCAGATAAAGCGCGTTATCTGCACATCTTCATTGCAAGGGGAAAAAAAAATGTGATAGTCGAAAAAATCCCTTTGGTGTAGTCCCGTGTTCCCAATTTGACGAAGGGGTGTGCGTTTGCAGCTGTTTAACCCCCCCCGGTGAAAGGTTTTACGCTCAGCTTGCTCCGAAACCGTGTTCATCACTTATTGGGTTTAAACATACAACTACGGGGGTTGTTTTTTCCCAAAAATTAAGGAATTTGAAAAGGGCATCTAAATTTATGCCAGTCTTCCCTTGTTTTTTTTTTCCATTGCATTTGGGAAAATACGGAAAAAATTTTTTTAGAAAGGCCCCACCAATTCGGAACCGTGATTTTTTCGGAAAAAAGGTAATTTTTATGGTTTTGGGGTCACTTAGATTTGAAAAACATATAAATTGTTTTTAAGGGGCCTAAAAAAATTTTTTAAATTTTCCAAAAATTTTTTGGCCCAAAAAAACCTTTTTAAAAAAAAATTTTTTTTCAAAAGTTCTCCTTTTTAAAAATGCTTCCCCAATAAAAATTTTTTGAAAAATATAACTTAAAAAATTTGGGATCCGAAATTTTTGAAAATTTTAAAGCTTTAAAAAAAGGGGTTTTATTTCAACGGTTTTCCTAAAATAATTTTTTTTTAAAAACCAGTTAATTGGAAAAATTTTAACCTAAAATCCAAAAAAATTTAAAAAGAAGGGGGGTTTTTTAAAAAGGGGGAAAAAATTTTAAAAAAGGACAAAAATTTTTTTGGGGCCTTTTTTTTTTAAAAATTTTTTTTTTAAAGAAATTAAATTTTATTACGGTTTTCCCAAAACAGAAAAACCAAATTCAAAAAAATTAACCATTTTAGCCGGGTTTTAAAATTTTTGAAGTGGATTGGAAATTGGATTCCACAAGGTTGGAAAGTTATTTTGAAACGCAAAAATATTTTTGGGAAATTTTTTGGGGACGGGTTAAAAAATATAAAATTTTTTTAAGGGCAAATTTTGGGGCAAAAAAATTTATTCAAAAACAATAAATTTTGGAAAATTCCAATTTAAAAGTCTTTTTAAAATTTTCCTTTTTAAAAAAATTTTTTATTTAAAAATTTTCCTTTTAGGGTGAAACCCCACTTAGGTCAACGAAATTTTTAAAATTCAAAGGGGGTTTTCCTGTTTTACGACAACAGAGGGAGAAATGTTAAGAAAAAAAACCGATAATTATTTCTTTTTTGGGGGTAACTCTGAAAATAAGGTGAATTTTTTAAAAAAATTTTGGTTGAGCCCTGTAAAAGGTCTGAGCTATATAAAGGAAAATTTTTATTATAATGGGCCCTTTACAAAAAGGGAAAATTTTGAAAAAAGATTTTCCCCAAGTTAATTTTTTTCCAAAATATTGTATTTAAATTAAATTTTTTCAAAATGTCCTTAAAAAATTTTTTTGCATGATTTAAAACTGAGTGACACTAAATATCATGAAAATATCCATTTTTTGCCCTTTTAAAAATCACGGTTCCGAATTCTCCTTTTAAAAAAAAGTATAATTTCTGGCAAGGGTTTTCCCTTTATATTTTTAATTGGGGAAATTTCGTCCCTCCTATTGGGAATTTTTTTTTATATGAACTTTTTTTTTTGGAACCTTTAACATTTTACGATTTTTCCCTTTAAAAATAACCCCTATAAATTTCATTTTCTATAAAACGAACTTTTTTTTTTGGGTTCAATTTTTTTTTTCCCCCCCTTTTTTAAAAAAATTTCAAAAATTTCAAAATTTTTTCCCCTTTAATAATTTTTTTGGTGGTTAAATCTTGAACCCGGGTTTTTTTAGATCCCAACTCGCCAAGAGCAAAGAGTTCTGGGCGTTTTATCCCAAGAAGGGGGCAACCTTTAATCCCCATTGCCCAGTTCATTTAAAAAAATCCTTTGATATCCCCTTTTTACACTCAATTGGGGGTTGTCCCGGCTACTTCATTATTTAGAGATCGGACTGTACTTTGTTTCATCGACTTTATATTTAACATTTTCTTGAAGGCTTCATGTGAAGAATATAACAGAATGCCTTTCGTTCAAAAAAAAAAAAAAATTGACCTCATTGATTCAGTTTTATTCAAGTAATATCACACCCGGGTCACAAAACAGTATGGGCAACGAGCCTCGTTATTTTAATCCAAAATGAAGGAATGATAAAGGGGAAAGGGACCCCATGTGTAAGAAACGGAAATAACAATGGGTTTCCCAATTATAAAGACCGGGGTGTCCCCTCTAAACCCAACGCAGGGCTGTTGGCGCCTTTGACCTCGTAATTTTAAACCTCGGTCAAGTAACGAGGACGACACTTGAGCCAATACATCCTGTGACGATTTTTAATTGGTGTTTAATTCCCAAATAGGACCCCAAAAATTTTTAATATATATAATTACAGAATATATATTGAAGTTATTAAAAAGTTTGGTTAGTTCATTGATTTCCCAAAATCTGTGTTTTGGAGGGGGAAATTTCATCCGTCCTGTTCAAAAATTTTCCCAAAGGATTTCCCTGCCCTTTTCTAAGGGTCTTCGGATGGGGGCGGTCCCCCCAAAAACCCCCGGTTAACATCCGGTTTTGGGGGGGGTGAAGTTCCTCACTTTTCAAAAGGTTGCCGGGGGTTAAAAGAACCTTTTTCGATACTTAGTGTTGCACGTGTCCATAGAAACGCGGTTTTATCCCCTGGGGCCAAACCCGGGGGAAAGGACTTTGGGGGGCACCTCGACATATTTAGCAAGCATCATCCCCTCTACAAGGCTGGTCTTTAGAGGTATTAGGCTCGAACTCATGACACACCGATTACGAGTCCGTTAAATCGACCACTGAACAACCACGGCCACCTATCGTTATGAGACGGGACACAAAATGTTAAAATATCCAATTTTTGTATATTCATAAAATGTAAAACAAAATATTTAACCTGATACAATTTTTTTTTAAAATTGCAAACATAACATACAAACTGAGTTATTAAAGCTCCCATTCGTTTTTACATGTGTAAAACGCCTCGTAATCAAAGATTTAAAATAATATTTTAAGTAAAACTTTTGAAATCTTGTTTAAACTTAAAAATTACTTCACACGTAGCCTTTTTCATTTGCATCATTACTAAAGAAAACACACATAGTTTTGTCTGTGAAATTTATTTCCATAAAAAGTCTCTACATATGTATTGATAATTATTTTTAAAATAGTGAAAAACCCTTAAAGTGTTATTTTTATGATACGAAAAGCATAATTAAAAAAAAGGGCTTTATGTAAAAAATAGATAAAAATATAATCCTTTTAATGAAAATTTTGAATTGCACAGAAAACATTTTGAATTAATAAAAAAAGCCATAATAACAAAAATATATGTAGTCGACAGAGCAAATTAAAAGCAATACGTTATTGAACGCAATGAAATAAATAATTAAAAAATTGCTTTATTTTAATAACTTTTGTTATCAATGATAGATAATTTTTGTTTTAATTGAATGATATTTTTTTTAATGATATAAAACACTATATTTTATAGTTGGTAGTAAGTTCTGTCACATTGAATTTTTTTAAATTAAAGTTTCTAGTTTTTCCCCAGTGAGTTAAAATTTTTTGTACCCGTGTGTCTTCTTAAATGCTCCAAATTTTACACAATAGAGTAAATTCTTAAAGCATTCAAAATCGCTTACGGATTAAAACGGAAACAATAGGATTAAGCGAGTCCGACCAAAAAGCAAAATTTGCGAAACACAAAGTCGATTTCAAACAAGAAACAGAGCCTGAAACCGCCATCGAAGACGATTAGCATCTCATCCGAGAGCTTTCGGAAAACAAGGACGCATCCTGACCTTGAGACTGAAGTCAAGGTTGAGTGCTTATCCGCAACAAAAAGGAAGACACCGGCTTAATTATACCTCTCTTCCATTTCATTCCCTTCTCCTTTAAAAATGGAATGGAAACTGCAACTAAAAATCTGGATAGCAGTTAACCAAATCGAGAATCAAACAGTTATAAATAGAACCACGGAAAAATACAACGACAAGTGGACACTTGCGCAAGCGGCTGTTGAATAATATATCACGCATACTCATTAACTATTTTAAAAGTTATCCTTTCAAAAAAAAAAAAAATTCGGAAGAAAAAAACCCTACGCACACAATAACTGGATTTTACTTAGCAGCGCAGTAACTATGGAGTGACAGCGTCATTAAGTGGAAGTGACAGAATCTCAAGCAAAAGGCGTAAAGGCCCGACTATGTTACAGCCTGTGCAAAAAGTAAAAGATAAAACTAAAAAAAAAAAAGAAAACAGTCTGAAAGGAGTAACATTAGATTGTGATTATAGAGACTAGAATTTTACAATCCTTCAAATTTATTTTGATGAAACTATCTTGATATCCTGATCTCTGCAGATGGATTGCGTGCTGTGATGTAATATTTATAATTAGCACCTGCTACGTTCCAAATGCCTGTTATTAAACCAGGCTTCAATGAAGTCTCTAATATACAACGAGGAAAAAACGGGATGGTGGTTGGGATTAGGTTTCACAAATAACAGTATCCAGCGCATATATATTTTTAAAACATTTGTCAGGTAACATAATCTCCTCTCATTCAATTGTAACTAATAGACGACTTTTCAAAGCTGTCAAAGTACATTACAAATAGATTCTGTCCTCTACAAGGATCCGGTCCATATTTCATCCACTCTGATCTTACCGCCTCACGTCAACGTGATAATGTCTTACAATTAAAAATAGTAAGACAGCCCAGTGGTAACGTCCTGGAAATGATTCGCTGCTGCAAAATTTGTCAACGACTATAAGATGATGAATTCATTGTTTTTAATTTAGCACCTGTACGTTCAAATGCTGTTATTAACCAGTTAATGATTCTTAATATACAACTGAGGAATTTGGATGGTGGTTGGAGTGGTAAAATAACTTTTTATCCAACGCATATATTTCTTAAACCTTTGTCAGGTATCAAATACTCCTCGCATTCAAGTAACATCAAATTTTTCCAAGCTGTCTAAGTACATTAAATTTTCTGTCTCTACAATGGATCGAATCCATATTTCATTCCCTCTGATATACCACTTTATTTCACGTGTTATGGGGTTACAATTTTATTAAGGCACATTTAAATGTAATATATGGAAATATTCACTCTGCAATAATTGTAAAAAACATAAAATATGAATTCACTTGCTCTTACTGTAAGATGACAAATTGCTTTTCAATTGATTACCGGTCTCTGGTAAATAACTCAGAACTGTCTAACAGGAATGATAATTTTTTTTCTTAGTCTCTACTTTTCAAAAATTTTAAAAGTCTTTTACAACGAAAACACATATTTCACGCCTCAACTTCTTCAGAGGGACTGTGTTTGCGTAATAATGATATTGAAAGAAATGATATTTAGGGATTTAAAAAAGTTTTTTGAGGACAAGCAACACAAAGTAGGGAAAATTTTTAAGGACTAAAAGTGACCGCGGTAGCGTAGTGATCGTTGTCACTGACTCATGGCCGGACTATTATGAGTTCGAGCCCCAACTGCCACTTTTTGGAAATTTCCCCAAACCGTTTAAAGGCGGGTAGTTAGAGCAGGGGTTGCCAGCTTAGATGTCGTCCTCGTCGCTTGACTGTTTAAAATTACTAAGTCCTTCGCCAATAGTCCCCGTGTTACTTATAGGTGGAGATAAGAAGCACTCAATCAACGGTTAAAAGCAAAAGGCCTTCTCTTGAGATGACATAAATAAGTTTTGATGAACATTTAATTTTTTATAGTACAATTCGGTTTGTTTTCCAACACCTGTATAGCCGACATCCTCATGCTATGGGGCCATAATATCCTGTCAGTAGCTCCTTCCTGCAGCTCAAAAGGGCGACATATAGTTCTAAGAATTAAACATTTGCAATACATAATCTCGACACTTATGTAATTTATGAAGATAAAAAAAGATCCAGTAGTTTCCGATTTCTTTTATATGGCTCATTACACAAATTCTGAAAAGTACCCATCCTTCTACTGAGGAAGCTATTGAATGTAAAATCCATCTGTGGCCTTTGAAAAATTTCTCTAGTCGAAAAAAAGATCTCAATATATACGCCAATATATATATATATATATTTTTATTCCAATACTCTAGTCTAGCGATACTCACCTGCGGCCCACCGAGCCTTTTTAAGTGGCCCGGTCATGACCCATTGCTCTGAGAAATTCACTTATTTAAGAACATTGTATAAAAAATTTGGCGAGAAATTCTTTGTCAAGAAATCAAATGTGTAAATTTTGCTTTTTGCTGTTGGTGTCGTACGGGTGCGAATTGATATTCTTTTTCTATTTGGAATAGCTAGGGTTAGTGATGACAGACAACAGTGGAAGGAACAGTGGGTGGAATTCATTTTTAACTATCTTTCATATCTTACAAGCAAAAAATATTCGAAGAAAATATATCGTTTCAAGACTTTTGGGAAGTTGGCTATTTTGTAGTGAAAGACAAACATGGATCAGTAATTGTTTGATTTGTCACGAAAGTGCTGTATTCAATAAATACCAATAAACAAGAATATATATAATTCAATGGCACTTTTCCTCGAAGATCTCTTTCAAGAGGTGATAAATAGGCTTTTTCTTGAATAATCCTTGCAACAGCAACAAAGGGTTTTGTTAGTGGTAATATCACAGCGGTAACAAAGACATCCTATGAAGTTTGTTATATTATTGGTAATCATATGAAACCGTTTACTGGTGCATAAATTGTTAAGGAGTGTTACTTAAATGCTTCTAATTTAATGTTAGTAACAAAAATATAAAAAATAATAATTAAAAAAGCAAACAGGAACTATAATATTATGATCAATTTTCAACATTTTAAATTTCCAATGTTATCTTGATCTTAAAGCGTTTCTCTCCCCTCCCTTCCCCCATTTATCCTCATGTTGCGGCCCACGTGAAATGGTTGACATATGTATGCGGCCCAGCAGAAAAAAGGTTGAGTACCCCTGTTCTAGTCCTCGTCATATGGGAGGCCTTTGAATGTGCTATTCGTCAGTTGCCCCCTGGAAATTTCTCTGTCCAAAAGAGGTCATAAGTGAGTGAATATTAGCGTCACATTATTCCGCTACTTGAGGGATTTTGGCGACGGATCTCGTCATTTTGAACCATGGTCAAGTGACCAGGACAACCCCCTTTCCTAACTTCCACACCTCACTAACGGGAAGACGTTTGAGCTTCGACAGATTTAACGCGCATCACCCCCCTCCCCTAGACGGCGAGTCTACAACGGTATTAGGCTCGAACCCGTGACACTCCGGCCACAAGTCCGTTACCTTGACCACTAGACTACCGTGGCCACCCTACGGACTTGAACTGATATCCTCCATAATAAGTAATCTCAGTCTAATATCAAGTGCGATATTCATTCTAATATTCTTGTTTCATTCTGTACCGTCCTGGATCTATTGTGGACCCACTTTTCACGAATATTTCTCTATGGGGCACCCTCTAGGTAAATTTTGCAATTAATAGGGATGACTGCATCAGATCATCTCAGCTTGTGTAATGTCAAGGGGCTTTTTTTTTATCTTTTGAAACTTTCGTCGTTTTGTCGAGGTAAAGCATAGCTAATCAAGGCGGCAGTTCATAGAGACTGCTTTCTAGTACACACTTTTTGTTTTCTGCCGGCTTCCTTACATTAACTAGTTAAAATTGTTTAAATATAGCTCTTGCACGCGAGCCAAAAACCATCAAAGAGATCTAATCCCCAGTTTATTTACCCAACCTTTTAATTAGTCTCGCAGATCCAAGTATAAAGAAAGACGGCGGATGTTTTCGTGAACCCCAAATGTAATTTATCAAACCAGTTGAAATGATTATATACAAAGAATATTCTTCCAGCAATTATTTAAAGTCACTGACCTGACATTTTTAAAGATTTTTTTTTTTTAAAAATAAATTTGATGATCATTCGTTTCAAGTAAAAATTTAGAATAATTATTCCTTCCCTCCCAAATAGAATTAAATTTATTTTTGTGATTGTACACTTTCTCCCTCCAGAGCTGTGCCAGCTTTCTCGATTTAAACAGGAAACTCTGGATTTAAGCCATTTTTACTGTGATGCTATTGTTAAAAAAAACGGAGAATCAGATTAACTGATAACTGTTTCTAAGTGATACTCTGTGTGTCTTACGGATTTCTGTCATAAAATTTATATTTTTAAAGCTGTGGTGTCGTATTCTAACCACTTACAATTGGTTAAATGTGGTTGGTTGTTTATTAATGTCGCACTCTGACGTTGCAAGAAGGTAATTGGAGAAAGATCTCGTAATTTTGGGCCACAGTAAGGAAACGAGGCTGAGACTAGGGATTGCAATACCGGCATTTTGAGCGATTTGTACAATTTTGTATAATACCGGTATTCACAAGTTTAAATACCTTTTTTTCGGTATTTACTAGAAATTTTTAAAATTGTCTCCATTATATGTTCAGGGATTGCCAACATAGCAAAAAAAGTGTACGTTTTTGTTTTTGTCTCTCTAACGGGATAAATTAATTAGACTGTGAATATAAAGTTTCATCGTACAATCAAGAGAAATGATAAAATATGTGAATCAAAAAAAGGAGGCGGGCCCAAAAACAAATTTTTATAACAGTTCAAACGATATTGCACGCGGGCAGGATTCGAAAGTCCCCATTCTCGTATCTGTGAAAACAAGGTTTGGGGGTTGTAAAAGAAAGTGCGTAATATTTGGGATTTTTTTTTAAAAAATTGGTCGTTTTGTTATTCACATTTTTATTTGATATCATACCTTGGGGGTTAAAAAATATTTTTTCAGATTTATTATATATATACTCATAAATAATCCATAATAATGCACAAGAATAACTTTAAATAACATAAAAAAATCAGTTGATAATACTTAGGTTTGGTTTCATATTATTTATATGATAAAAACCACAGACAGAATAGTGATATTTACACATTTTTTTGTGATTTTAAATAAATAAGATGTTCCTTTACTTTTTCTTGTTTCCTTATATACTGTTATAATTTATAAGTTACACATTTTTTGGGATATTTACACTCTCTACTAAGACTGGCAAATAAAACAAAGAAACAAAATTATGTTTTCTTTCTTTTTCTAAAATTTCTACTACCGGTATTAAAACCCTATAGATGAGACTTCAAAGGGTCTCCCGACCCTCCAAGTTTTCTTACCATGCCAACTTGAGGAGTTTGAGCTTTGACGGGTTTAACACACAGCAGCCCCGCTACACGGTGATCTTAAGCGGCGTGAGTGAGTGGGTTAATATTAACGTCACATTGTTCAGCTACACAAAGGGCTTTTGGCGACGGACCACGTCATTTTGAACCATGGTCAAGTGACGTGGACGACATCTGAGATGGCACCCACTTCTAACTACCCCACCAAACCAACGGCAGGACGTTTGAGCTCTCGACAGATTCAACGTGTATCGCTCCCCTACACGGCGGATCTTTAGTGGTACTGTGTTCAAACTCGTGACATGCCAGCCACGCGATTCGATACCTTGACCACTGGGCTACCGCAGCCCACACCAACGGGAGGACGTTTGATCCTCGACATATTTAACGTGCATCACCTTCCCTACACGTCGGGTCTTCAGCGGTACTAGGCTCGAACTCATGACACGCTGGCCACGAGTCCGTTACGTTCACCACTAGGCTACTGCGGTCATTCTAAGTTACAGCGACCACGAGATAAGTACATGTGTTTTTTTTTACCTGACAAAGTACTTGAAATTTGATTCTTATTTAAAACTAAGCAAAACTTCCGTTCATTCGATAAATACAGAACAAAGTTGATTAGTTGAAAGGGTCACAAGAGAAAAAGTCTTTATTTCCCGAATAAAATTTACCGAAAAACGAACGTTTCGAATTAGCATGTTTACCCAAACATGCTCTCAACCCCAAAAAAGATATACACGTACGACGTTCTTAAAACTAATGAATCGATAATAAATGAAGTGATTACCACTTAATTGTTCCCCAAGCGCACTTCCAATGAATACATTTCAAACTTAATTGATAAGGACGAGAAAAACAGGTTATTTTTTCCCGAGTTAAAAAAAAAACCGTTATAAAGAGAGAAGCTAGCATACATTACAAGAACCTAGGGCCACTGCAGAACAGCAGAGTAACAAAGATTTCACCCGCTGTAACCTCACGCAAAGTTGAATCGAGGACCGTGGTTAATTGAGAAGAGAAGTCTTTAAGGAAAATCGAGTATCAGATGACTAAATAAATATTTGGAATGGGGTGCTTAAGGAATTCTCTCACGTATTTAGGCCACGTTCGAAAGTGCCCGCCGTAGAAGCAAAGAAAACGAGAGTTGTAAGTCGTTTATAATTATAATGGTCAAGCCGAGAAATAAAGGTGTAACAGTTAAGGCTCTTAACAGAGAGATTTCAGGGTGTATAATTATTCTCTTGTCTCTCTTACTTTTGTAGAGCTAGTTATAAAGTATTGTAATTAATGACACTTAAGAAGTAGAGTCTAAATTATTCACCTCGTAACTTATTCCGCTATATAATCTGCTTATTTGTACAGATATATCGTGAAACAGCGAGTTGTATTAAGACATCATACATATTCAAAAAATCGATCTTTCAAAGTTATAATTAAAAAATAGTGCATATTTTTCTGAATCTAAGAATGTACCAAAATTATACGTTTTGGTAAAAAATTTTTTTTAAAAATAGAAAAGTAATTGGCAAAATATAAACAAATGTTTAGAAATATTTAGTTTTTTCACTTTTTCTCCAAAGCATATTTTTTTTCTTTTTGGTACACACTTTTATAAAGAACTATTACACTATAGCCGGGGTGGGCATTAAGTTGATTGTGGACGACTGGTGGACCGCCAGGACATTTTGGGGGGATCACCTGAAGGTTAGTAGTTAGTAATTATATACGGAAATATTCGATTGGTTGACAGTATTCAGACTAAATCTCCTATTGATTATATCTATCAGCACTAACCTTAGATGAAAACGTTTTATTTTTGAATGTATTTTAAATTGCTTCGTAACAAATGCATCATTTGAAGTTTTTATATTTGAGGCTGTTATTATTATGCTTGCTTCTTGCGTTTTGCTTTAAACGTGGTCTTAAAAGTGTAAGTTTATTTTATTGTAGTTACATGTAGGTAAGTACATATTCAGAATTTATCCTTAAGTTATAATAAATATTGTAGACATTTTTCTTAGATCACCACACTTACGCCACTGGATGGACCGCAACACCATGAAAAAATTAGAAGTAGCCCGTACCCTGGAAAAGTTTGCCCACCCCTACACTATAGGGGGGGAGGTTCCAAATCTTTTATACTTGTATACAGAGAGAGGATACCTGTGTAAATAGTGAATCTATTGATTTTAGTCGAAAATAGTGTATAGTTTTTAAAAAAATAGTTTTATGTGTGAAAAAGGAGGAAAAAATAAAAATTTTCAAAATTACAAAATTTTATAATTTTTTAAAGAAACCAATAACATTGTGTTGCTTTAGAGAGCGCGCGCGACGTCAAACAAAAATCCAATCCAATCATTTGACAAAATATTTCATTTAAATATTTATTTAAATGGTATAAAATATATATGTGTGTAAGAAAGACGAAATGGCAAACCATTCTCCAAACTGTCACACCACTCTATCGTGAGGACTTCGAACCTTTATAGATTTTACGTGCATCAATCTCTCTACATGATGATCCAAGGGATTTGAACATAATACATGGTAGAAATAGAGTCAGCCACAAATTTTCCCGCCATCATTACTACCTTTGGCGCTAGATGAAAGAAATTGACTTGTAATCCATCCCTCCTTGAAATTTCGCTGCTGATACATGCGATATCATATCAACTATCCTATAAATGTCCCAATTTATATATAAAAAATGACAACCTTGACAAAAACTACTACGAAATTTATCTCTTGAATTGTAAAAATAAAATAACAACTTCTCAACTCGCTTCTAAGATTTACACAATACAGTATCAAATTTGTCTTATAAAAAAAAAAATAGTGTCTCTGTAACTGTATCAATCGGTATCTCGGGACTGAAAAGAGTTGGATATTCAGATTTTTCTAGAATACCTGATAAGACTATTGGGTAAAAAAAATGGCATACCTCTATTTGTGGATATCTGAGAGAAAAGAGATGGGAAAAAAACCCTCTCCGTTATCACTAAACAGATTTTTATTTATTTAGACAAATAGATCTAAAAGATCTTATATTAATGCAAAATACACATACAAAATTTGAATTCACAGATAACTCTTCAATATCTTCGTATGTTCAAATATTTTGAAATAAAAGAAACAAACAAAAACAACCAGTTCTTACAATTTCTACGAATAACAATTCTATAATCCATAAAATTATTTTTTTTAAATTTACGATCCAATAAGACACATTTTACCCAAAGAACATTTTTTTAGATAGTAAGCTGCTCAAAAAATTAAATTTATAATAATTATTTTAAAATACATATCGTACCAGCGTATTACGCAATTCCATTGAGGAACTGTTGATATATTGCTTGTTTAAGATAGATAACTTGATCTCTAGTCACAAAGCACCTTTATCAATTGGCAACGAACCTCATAATTCAGAACATCTGTTAAGTCAGGACGAAGACCTTCAGTTGGCTCTCCACTCTCTATACTTCCATGATACGCCAATGTGAGGATTTAGGACTTCAACAGATTAAACGTGAATCAACCCCTCTGCTCGACAGGTTTCTAGTCGTACCAGGACTTGAACCCATGACTCAACATAAATAAAATCGAGTTTGCGATCATGACCACACGACTAGCGCAGCCACCAAAGAAACGTCATATAAAGGCTTTAAACAAAACTAAACTCAGTGGCGAAAGAGCCCATAGAGAGTCAAGGTCTGCTGTACCCATCTCAGTTTTCAAGACCTTTGGCACTGAGGTGCATGAGCAGATGTTCCGGGGAGGCTGTCAGTCTGACGCGAAATCTCCAGGGTTTAGTTCCCAAGTAAGCTTGGAACTCATTTATCGACTCACCGAAGGGATGAAAGGCTATGTCGACCTTGCCCAGCCTGGGGTTTGAACCTCGGTCATGAGGCGTGGAAGCGCGATGCACCACCGCTTAGCCACTTGGTTTCAAGTTTAAAAGCTAGTAATCAAAATATTGACTTTATTCTTCATATTTCATTTACTTATACATATCAAGCTATTATCTTACTTAGTACGGTAAGGATTGCAATTATTGTGTGCAACTGGGCTAATAAAGGGTTTTATTAACATTAAATATATCGAGATTGTAAGGTTTTCACTTTGGCGAAACATGGAGAAAAGAGTGCCACTTCAAGTTTCAACCATGTCACCTGATTTGTGATTTAAAATTACAAGGTAGCCAGTGGATCTGTGAGAAATAAGCGAAATCATTCAATACATAAAGGAGAAAAATATATTTTATAACATACTAAAAATAAAACACACACGCAAGGAATGCTTACGAATAATCAAATTGCAGTAAAGTGTTCAATATACGTTAGAATTCAAAGACCACAAAAAAATATTAATGTAATATAATTATTACTTCCGTGGACCTCTATTTGGCTCTGCTGATCAGGTGGCATTAGGAAAAACAACACTAATTACTAAAATCGGAAGTCAAGAGTATCTAATTTATCATATTAATATAAAATATACAGGTAGAAGAATTTTAAAAAAAATAAGCACTATACCTAATAAGTAAAACACGGAAAAGCTATGGACGCTTTTAACGATTTGGGAGGTACATTCTTCTAAGATTTCATGAAATTTCTTGCAATTTCTTTTAGAGGCGGAAAGGATTAATTTGCACCATAATTCAATTCATTGATTATTTATTTATATCACCCTTGGAAGCTACACGAGGGTAATCACCTAAGGAATTTGTAATTTTAAACTGGAGTGAGTGAGTGAGTGAGTGAATATTAATGTCGTACTGTTCAGCTACACGAGGGCTTTTGGTGACGGACCACGTAATTTTGAACCATGGTCACGTGACGTGGACAACACCTGAGCTGGTACCTCTTCTCCTAACTACCACACCACACCAACGGGAGGATGTTTCAGCTCTCGACAGATTTAACGAGCATCGCTGCCCTACACGGCGGGTCTTTAGTGGTACTGGGCACGAACTCTTGATAAGCCAGCCACGATCCGATACCTTGACCACTAGGCTACCGCAGCCACTTTAAACTGGATTCAAGTGACGAGGAGGACACTTGAGCTTTCACCCCACTCTCTAAACATCCATATCAAGCCAACGTGAGCCTTGTAAAATTTAACGTGTTTCGCGGCTGCTCTACACAGCGGGTTTTCAAAGGCATCAATACTCGAATCTACGAATCAGCATCGTGGACCACGAGTTCACGACCATAATCACATGGCGATTTCTATAATTTGAATTTTCCATGAACTACAAAATAGTGTTAAATTCAAACTTGTATAAAATAAAAACACACACACACAAAAATAAATAAATAAAACTCTGAATTTTTTTAGAATTGTGAGACCACCACCTTGCGAATGTTTTAAAAACGACCAAAAATTGTGAAAGACAGTAAAATTCATGTCATTTCCATGACGCCGAGATGGGTCCCAATGTATAATAATTTGAAATTCAAATTAAAGATCATCAATATGCAAAAGGAAACTAGAAATTACGAAACGATAAGGGCACAAAAAAAGAGAAATGTCTAAAAGAAAATGCATCTAAAATGAAGCAAAATTTCCATCACTTTTCAAAACTCGACAAAACTGCCTGATCAACTCTTCGTCCAAACTTTAAAAGCGTGTCCAATTAACTGACACAAACACTGCTATATTAACTGCATTGTTAATTATGATAATTAGCACATCAATTAGTGCTGGGTATAACGCGAAACTCTTATCCAATTTTTCTTTAAATAATAAAAAAACCTTGACAGTATTTTTCCGTGATTGGAATAATTTTCACCATAAACAAAGATTGCGTTAAAATATATTGAATGAGGAACTTAAAAGCTATCGAATATATAATCCTGCTGTTCAATTAAACCGATGAATTTAATACTAAGCTTCTTTTTTTAATCGTGTATTTCGTAATGAGATGTAATGTAATGACTTGTTTGCTCCATTAACTAATGATGAATTATTAATGGCGCGTTTGATATAATGGCGTCAAAATTAAAATTTGATCGATTTATGTATGTATTCCAAAAAGAGTGTGCTTATTACCCTCCCACTAAAAGGCAACGTGAAAGCTATTCGCGACGGACCGCGTAAGTTTGAACCATGTTCAAGTGACGAAGACGACACCCGAGTTGGCACCCCCTCTCCAAATTACCACATCCCGCCTATGGAAGGACTTTGAGTAAAGACGTGTAACAGCCACTTACCATGAGGGTCTTCCTCAAGGCGTTCTCCCTCAAAATTGGGATGAACCGAGCCAAATCGTACTGTCACCTGTATGTGCTACGGCTAACGACATGCATACATCTAGCCCTTTGCCACGGTGTGACACCGTCAGATAGGTGGCACTAGTAACAACGGGAGTCTTCAGTGGAACTGGAGTTTGAACTCATGACACGTTGGCCACGAGTTCGTGACCCTGACCACCAAAGGAAAGTGAGAATACAAGTTCTGATTTTTTTTAAAAGACCTGTCTCTTAAAAGGAAGTTGTGTAGTGGTGGATGGTCATGTGTGTGGCTCAAACTAATGATGTCCATTTCTGATACATTCCATTCAGTTAGCTGTAGGGATTGCAATATTGGACCAAAAGTTCAATACCGGTACTCGGTATTTTTTTAGATCTTAATAGCGGGATACCGGTTTTAATACTGGTAGTAGATATTTTAGGGAAAGAAAGAAAATGCAGGTGTTTCAATGTTTTATTTGCCAGTTTTATGAGAGAGTGAAAATATCACAAAAAAATAATTTGTAACTTATGAATTACAGCAGTATATATAAAGAATCACAAAAAAGTAGAGGAACACACATAAATCACAAAAAAAGTGTCACGGGAAGCTTCGAACCTCAGCAGATTTAATGTGCATCAGCCCCACTACACAGCGGATCGGCAGTGAGATTAGGGTTCGAACTCATGACATGCCAGCCTGGAGTCCGCGTGACCATGACCACAAATCCGGCCACCGCACTAAGAAGGAAGGCTATTGCTTACGAAACTTGTAATTTTGAGCCACGAGGACCGACTAAAGAAACGTTTGCAGGACTTGGGAAGGATTCAAATATTCTTCGAATTTTAATTAAAGATTATTAAAATTATCAAACGTTAATTAAAAATCAACGATTTTTTTTTTATGTGTAAAAATAAGTTTCTAATAAATTTTATTAGCGAAAATTTGACCATGATTTCGATGTAGGACACCAAACAAATCTTAACCTAAGTGTTATCAGTGCGAAGACCATTTTGTAACATTTCTTTGTCGGGTTTTTTTTTTTAATTTGTTAATGTGAGGAAGAAAGAAACAAAAAATTTCTGTGTCGATATTAAATGACGTCGAACCGAAAAAAAAAAGTTATCTTTGATTTATGTTCGAAGTGTTCTAAAAGTCTTGGGTATGCATTTTGGGTTTGTTAAAAGTACTCGAAATGTACGATTTATGTGACTGGGCCTCATTATCGAATATCTCACTCGGGTATCTTATCTCGAAATGAATTTTCACAGACTTTAATGTCTATTGCAACTCATGTTAATGCTATGCTTGTTAATTTGTAGCATTTAATGTTTATTTACATTGTATATCGTTCACATTTCTCGTTATATCGAGGAGTTGAAAGATATATATGCCAAGTTACGAATACAGGACCGAAACTTTAAATAAACTAAGAAAAGATTGACGAGTTCGAATTGACATTGAACTACAATGCAGACGATGATTAACATTGACGAACCTCGTAATTTTGGGATAACACCGGAACTGGAGCCCTTTCCAAACTTCAACGACATTCAACGTAAGGGCTTTGAGTCTCGACAGATTTAAGGTGCACCAGCCTCTTTACACGACGATCAATCACACTGAGATAAATACTCCTTAACTTATGCAGGGTGGGACAAATAAAAGTAGCCCGGATGAATGGATACGATTGGACGTGAATGTGACGCGCACATCAAGTGATTCGAAACGTTATATTTTCAACATTTTTAATCCATTTGTGGCATCATTAAAAGGGGAGGAAAAGATCTACAGTTACTTCCAACAGGAGGGTAAAACTGTCCATGCATCCCGCCGGTCCATGGATCCCCTTTACAAAATTTTTACTTCTGAGATAGTTGCTAGCTGAAGCCAGTCTGGTCTTGGTCCTAGCTAGCCCCCTCCCCCCAGGTCCCCTGATCTGTCATTGTGCGATTACGCGTAGTGGGGAGCCTTCAAGTCTAACGTGCATTGCAACAACCCTCACAGTCTTCAAGAACTACAGCAGAACATTTCTGATGAGATTTCAGCAATTCCAGCAGTCCAGCTTCGATTTGCCTTTCGCTTGCTGACCAGGGCCCAAAGGTGCCAAGAGATGAATAATCAGGAACTTCTTAAGATTTCTTGAAGCCCTGGACCCCTACACAAATGTAGGCCCCACCTATAACCCTTAAAAGTAGGCGGTAGATAGCACATGTTGTCAAATACTCGTAAAAATAACACGAAACAAATAAATGTGCACGACTTACAATCGCACAAACCGGCTTGACTGAATGACTAATGATGGTGTATGGTGATGAGTAAGTGAATATTTACGTCGCACTGTTCAGCTACTCGAGGGCTTTTGGTGACTGACCTCATTATTCTGAATCATGGTCAAATGTCAGGACGCCACCTGAGCTGTGGCATCCCCACTCTCCTAACTAGCACACCACACCAATGGGAAGACGTTTGAGAGTTCTCGACAAATTTAACGTGCATCGCTTCCCTACACGGCAGGTCTTCAGTGGTACTAGGCTCGAACTCATGACACGCCTGCCAAGCGTCCGATACCTTGACCACTAGACTACCGCGGCCACTGGTCTAGGTCTATATATGGACGATGGTCTCGCAAGTAGCCAGTTGACATATCGTCCGAAATTTTCCAGTTTGTCGGAGAATACAACCGGAAATAACATTTGACCGTTGAAATTATTCGAATTATGTACTTATTAAGGCTGAGTCGAGAACGAGACCTCCATTGTAGCTGAGGTCCTGGGAATAGTGATCATTTTCAACATCTGTTATAAGCATGTTAGTGAACTTTCTCCTTTCCTTTGCGTGTTTCTTTGAAGCCTGGAACTCTGTTCTGAGGGGCCCTTTTATTTGCTCCACCCTGTATAAGGGATGTTTACCTCAGCTTGTTTCCAGGTTATGGAAGGAGAAAAACCTTTTAAATGAAGAAAAGGGAGAAAATATAGAATTTTAAGAAGAGCCGAAAATAGGGAAAAATTGCTAATTTATCTCGGGGGAACGTCACTTTTGTCTAACAAACACAGTAAGCCCCTAGGAAATAGACAACAAAACAACTGTCAAGCTTTTAAGGATTTTAATATCTAATTGAATTTAATATTTTTCTTCTGCACTTTGAGTCTGCAGTAAATCCAGATTTTGAACCCGGTTTCATTTTAATGATTGCTGCGACACGAATTTCAAATTTAAACGCACCATTTGAATGTCACATTTAATACATCTGTAAATGGCCGCAAAAACTGACTTGTAATGCTCGTGAACTCCTGGCCGGCGGTTGAATTCGTACTTCGAACCCTGGTGACACTAAAGTACTGTTGTGTAGAGGGGCTGATACACGTTATTTCTGCCCATACTCTCCCTTACAAGGTGTGGTGAAAAATTTTGAGAGGTAGAGTGGGGGGGGGAGTTGCCAGCTAAGAAGTTGTTCTAGTAGTCATGGTCATGAAAACGTAGCTAAAGTTTTCGAGTTGTGGGTTCGAGCCCTGATGCCACTAAAGACCCACCGTGCAGAGAAGCAAGATCAAAATCTTCATTTTCGCTCGATGTGGAAGTTTGGAGAGTGGGGGTGCCGGTTCAGGTGTAGTCCGAGTCCATTGATTTCAGTTCAAAATTACCAGGTCGTTGTCAATAACAAAGAAATGTGAGCAACACACACATTCCCTTACCTTCCTGTATCGAACTACAATTCATTATGATGGCAATAATTCTCAAAGTCGGGGATAAATAAAGGTGTGCTCTAAAATTGGCATCTCTTACGAATAATGTGGGCCACGGTAGTTTAGGGTCAAGGTAACGAACGGACTTTGTCATGAGTTCGAGCCTAGTGTCGCTGAAGATCCACCGTGTAGAAGAGCTGATGCACGTTAAATCTGTCGAAGCTCTAACGTCCTTCCTTTGGAGTGGAAGTTAAAAAGAGGGGGTGTCACCTCAGGTATCGTCCTCGTCACTTGACCGTGGTTCAAACTGACGAGGTCCGTTACCAAAAGCTCTCGTGTAGCTGAATAGGGATGACGTTAATATTCACTAATATTCGCTGACTGATTAATAATATAAATAAAATCAACAAATGTTTGAGACATTTTATTAAAATTTGGGAATCCATTCCTTAAGCCCCGAAAACTCCGAATCGAATTTCAAGAATTTCGAAATTCAGACATACCATAAGAGGTAAGAGAAATCGGTTGCACAAAGAAATCTGTACCCTCGTTGATTAAAAAAAAAATTTTTTTTTTCGAAACTCAACTTGATTTTCTGACATAATTGAATTCCTTTTGAACTATAAACAGTGGTTTTAGCTTTTTCCTTAGCGGTGATGAAAATAAGAGAAGTTATTGTACATGTTCTTTCTTTATGACAGTACAATGAAAAAGTAACAAACAATGGAAGAATTTCAGTACAACTGAAAAAATATCCTATTAATACTTTCCAAATTTCGTGTATTGCAGAGCAATAACCAATGCTGAACGTATAAAAAGAACGTGCCACTATATATTTTAACATAATATGAGTTCGGTTAAAAGATCATTTGGATTAAAATATCATATTTGGAATAAAGATCTTCAAGAGGTATAAATGGAATAGAATAAATAATCTTATTATACGTTAACTATATATGAACATCGGAATTTTTTCATGAATATACACTTAAAACGCCAACAAAATAAGAGACAGTAATGTTATATTTTATAAATAAATAAATTCTCAAACACATCTTTGACATTTATGAGAGACTTTATTTCTACCATAAAAAAAATCTCCCCCCCCTCATTTATGATCTCTTGGTAAAAAGATAAATGATCATATATTCAACACGTGTGCTAATAAATGTATTTCATTTTTTAAAAAAAACTTTTCATGAAGGTGCATACAAAAATTTTGTCATACGGTAAATTTGAATTGTATGGTAATTAATTTTATTGATTTAGCGATGGAAAATAAACAATAGTTATAATTTAATAGATTACATTCTAATTTTTTAAAAAAAAACAGAACAAAAACATATATAATTAACATAATATCCGTAAATAAATTCGAAAATTAACCCCCCTCCCCCCACACAATAAAATTACATAAAATTTTTAAAGACATAAAAAATTTTTTTATGGAAAAGTTTCTATATTTAATAACACTGAAAGAGAAAAAACACACTACAAAAAACTTAAAATATGCCATTGCTGATTTGTTGCTTAAAAATAAATTTTGAATTCCACATCTAGATATTAATTTTTAAAAAAATTCTGAACTTTAATAAATTTCTATAAAAAAATTTCGACATTATCAGAAGTATCATGTATAATTTTCATGCCATGCACAAATCTTAATTTATTTTATAAAATCGGATAAAAAATGACATATATTTTTTTTATTTATTCAAAAAATATCAGATATATAAAATAAAATTATTCAAGACATCTTTAACGGACATGCACAATCAATAATATAGCAAACAGAAGATTATTAAAAAAAAAGTTATTTACTCACCTATTTAAGTTGAGAAGAAACAAAACAAGAGCATTCAGAAATAGTTTTCCCACCACATTTTAGCTTTAATCAATTCTTCATGCATATATTAATAACCAGCATGGTATCCAAAAGCGTTTTTACGATCCAACAGCCGAACGGAACCGAAGATTCCAAAGCAGAATCTTACGGAAGCGGTAATATTACGCGCAAATCCAACAGTTGGTTCTGCTACGAAGTAAACATAAGTGGGCAGGACTGATAAAAAACCGCTCTTCAAAAAGTTTTCGAACTTATTTCCTCTCTACTCAAGAAATGCGACCATGACAACATTCGAAAGGGTCACGTGACGTTTATTTTCAGTTCCTTAAGCAGCCTGGAGTTTTGAAATTTTCTTAAAATTCTTTAAAAAAAGTAAAATGCATCTCAAAAAGTCACATTTTGACAGAGCAGACGAACTTCCAGCGCCCATTACCGAAGTCCCGTATGTTTGGTAAGGATCAATGACGTCACATGTGTCACGTGCTTAAGTGGGACAGCTGACTTGTCTCGGAAGAAGCTTCGGCCCGGCATGTGCTTCGAAAAGTACGAGAAAAGATGTTAATTTCGAAGAATATTGCGAAAAAAGAGATCTTTAAGGAAACTTAATAGAATAATGTTTGAATATTTGCAAAGTATTAATTCGAAAGGGAATATTTTGAATAAAATTAATCCCATTTCGTTCACATAAAGGCTTGTTTATATCGAAGCCTCTGTAAACACAAAATACATATTTAAAGTTTGCTAAGTAAATAAAAAAAAGAGAGTATCTTTTTATATTTTTGTAGAACAAATTATTGTTTAACTCTCCGTTTACTTTTAAGTACTCTTCGAAATGTACCAGTGGTATAATGGTGAACGTGTTTGCTAGCAAAACACCGGTATGTGTCGTTTCGATACCTGGATGCATCATTTATTGAATTATTATTTGTTTTTTAAAAATATTCGAAATTTCACCAGGAAAATTTTTTATTTTTTTATTTAAAATCACAAGCAACTAAAACATGGTAGCCATTCGGATAAAGCATAGATTATTATTCCAATAATATTTCATATATCCACAAAGCTTAAAAAAAAAACTAAGGCTTTTTATAAAGTAAAAAAAAAAATTACCGGAGATTTTCTGTTTTTTAATATTATTTAACCTATTTTTAAACATCTAATTATTGTAATTATTTTGCACTAAAATATAAACAATTAATTTAAAATTATAGAGAAAAACAAAAGCAGTTGTAACAAAATATAAAAAATACAGTTTCTTTAATCTTTAAGTACATATAAAAATAACATTAAAAAGGAAAAATATGTTCCATTTCGAAAATTAAATGCATTTTAAGTTTTTAAATATTGTATTAAAATAATTTAACTAAGCGGCACGACTTAGACTTTTATCAAATTAATATAAATAATAATAAATGTGAATTATTTTTATATTACATGCTTAAATTACCTTACTTGATTCGAATTGATTTGTAAATTTATTTTTATCTTAATCAGTCTGGCTAATTAATATACTAAATAACTAAACGTATACGAAAGATTTAAATAATTTTTTGTAAAACGCTAGTTAAGGTAAGCCTGTAATTTAACAAACCAAATTAGTGCTTAAATCATATCGGAATCAAATATTTGAGTTATTTGAACCCAAATACATCATTTAATATATGATATAATTTTAAAAAAATATCAAGTGGTTATCTTTAATGAAAAAAAGTGTTTGAAGCTTTACATGATTTTTTTACTTATTTAAATAATTTTTAAAATACGTTAACTATTGCTGTTAACAAAAATCACCACATTTTGTAACACTGGATTGTAGCGCCATCTATTTTTTTATTCAGTAAGTAAAAAAAAGATTTTTCAGATTATTTTTTGGAAATGAAATACATTATAAATGTATCTTTCTCTCTTCAAAAGTTTTTTCTTCACATTTCTGTAAATAATAGAAATGTAACAAGAATTTATAAAAACTTCATTCTATGCATTTTTAAGCAGAAATGAAATTCCTTCCATTATTACAATATTTTTTCTTGTTATGGTAAATTAATATTTTTAAATATTAATAGCTCCGCGTCAAATATTTTATTATAGTAAACAGTAATTTTTTGACTGCAGCTTGTTTATAGTAAAATTACGAATTTACATCTAACAAAAACCATGCAAAGTGAAGCAATGATTCATTTAAAAACAAATAACTTAGAAAGTAATTATTTGAAATAAATTAATGCAATAATTTTATGTATTTGATCGTTATGCGTTTTTTAAATTCAATACCACAACATATTTTACATAAAACGAATTTAAATTTTTGTATATGTTTTTATAAATTTATATTAATTATGATAATTATATTACATTGCGCTAAAATAATTTGTTTTTTCGATGTCACTGATTTAAATCTAAGTAAAAAAGAAACTACATCTGTATACTTGATTATAATAATTACTTACATCTCTTTAAGGTATCCGACTACGTTCGGAACCATGATTTTGCAAAAGCGTATGAATAAATGGATAATATTTATGATATTTAGTGTCACTTAGATTAGAAAATGTATATAAAATTGTTTTAAGAATAGTATTACAAAATGAAAAATTATTTAAGCACAATATTTTGACTAAAAATGATCATAGAAGGACCCATTTTCAAAATATTCTCCTTTTGTGAAAAATTCTTCTATTATAATAATATTTTGCCTGTATATAGCTCAGACCTCTGTACAGAAGCTCAATTAGAATTTTTGAAATATATAACTTAGAAGTAGGTTTATCCATGTCTTACGACAACAGAGGAGCAATTTTAAGAAAAAAACCCGATAATTATTTCAAATGGTTGTAACTCTGAAAATAATGTGAATTTTTCAAAAATCATAGTTGAGCCTCTGTACAGAGGTCTGAGCTATATACAGGCAAAATATTATTTTATTAGAAGCACTTTTCACAAAAAGTGAACATTTTGTAAAAAAGGTTATTATTTTTTGCCGAAATATTGTGTTTAGATAAATTTTTTTTGTCAAAATGTCCTTAAAACAATTTTATATATATATTCTAATCTAAGTGACACTAAATGTCATGAAAATTGTCCATTTATGCGTTTTTTTTAAACCACGGTTCCGAAGTCGGATACCTTAAACTCTTTTTAGTATAAAAAAATGAGTTATTTATTAAAAATGCGTAGAAGGGAAAATAAATATGAATGAAAAGGCAAAACTAATTATTTTTCTCTGTTAAACGCTTAAGAAGCTGTTACAAAATTCGTCATCGGATAATTTTTCAGAATAAAATAATTATTCAATGTCTTTTGGCGAATTAATTTTATTAGTCCTGATAAAAATCGTTTGATATTTATAATTGTATACTATTGCTTAAATTGTGTTAAACTATTTGTAATGGCGAACAAATTATTTTATGCAAAAAGATATATCAAAAATCCTAAAATTTTTGGCAACCCCTAGTTTAAGAAACACTGCTCTAAACAACATGGAGGCTATTGGCGATGAACAACAATTTTGAAATGAGGTCAGGTGAAGAGGACGACACCTCTGTTGGCCTTCCCTTCTCCAAACTAATAAGCCAAACCAACGGGAGAAGCCTCGACAGATGTAACGTGCATCAGCCCTGCCTCTACACGGCAGGTCTTCAATGTCATTAGGATTCGCTCCCGCGATCTCGGACATTATTGAGTCCTTTTGATGAAACAGATGCTTCTTGTTCTTTCAGTGATGATCATAAAACAAAATGAATATAAAAACTGAAGCAAAATACTTTAAAGCCATTTGATATAACTGATTTTTTTAATGCTCGGTTATTTACAATACATTGCACAGAACATTCTCTAAAAATGTTTTGTTGGTTAAAGCAATTTAGTTTCACTTACAAGAATTTTTCACTGAAATCTCATTTAGTATTAAAACATTAGTTAATTACCACTAAATATGTTATTAAATGAAAATATAAATATACACATAAACATGTATATATACGTATATGTGGGCGTCATGTACACACAGGAATTTTTCAGGGGTTCAGGGCAAAGTTCACCATTTGTATCATGCTTTCCTTGATTTTGTCCATTTTTGGGAATAAAACAGTTAAAAACTAATTATTGAATAAATAATTAGCATTAATTAATAAAATTAATCATTAATAACAAATACTTAACTAAATTTTACGTACTATATACTTAGAACTATAATCAATCGGAAAAAAAAAATCAAAGGTTTTAGGGGGAGGGGTGCCGGACACCCAGGACCCCACCCCCCTTGTGCGCTTCACTGGTGGACATATTTTACTGTTATTTTATGAATAAGTGTGCATATTAGCGTCGCACTATTTAGCTACTCGAGGGCTTTTGGCGACGGACCTCGTCATTTTGAACCATGGTCAACTGAGGAGGACGATATTTCAGCTCTGACACCACCTCTCCTAACTTCCGCATCACACCATCGTGAGGTCGTTTGAGCGACTGATTTAACATGCATCGTCCCCTACACGGTGGGTCTTCAGCCAGAACTAGGCTCGAACTCATGACACACCGTCTACGAGTCTGTTACCTTGACCACCAGGCTACCACGGTCAGTCCCTTTATTGGTATAAAAAGAAATTATTACTTAATCAATGCTAGATGAACAATATTAATTCATTAACTTTTGCTAAAAATTTTTGGCAGGCAGAAGGATGTATAGATACACTTATTGTAACTATTAATTGTTTCGTATTTTTTACTGAAAGACACCTATTGTGCTATTATATTTTGCCATTTTATCTTTATAGATCCGATTTATTTGAAATACAGTGAAGTACGTTTATAACGCGAAAACGCTTAAGACGAAATATCGGAAAACACAAAATTATGTACAACGGTCCCAACAAACTATTATGTATTATCATGCATTTTTTTCCCTTAACACGAAACGAAAATCGCTTAACGCGAAAAGATTTCCCTTTTGGGAATGAACAAAATACGGAAACACCAAACAATTAATGAAATGTTTGAGAAAATTTCGGTATTATTGGACTGTCTCTATTGTATCACCGAAAGAATTCGTTGCAGTAGATGATAATGTGTGTAAAGCCCCAATTACGGCAGACAAAGACATTTTGAAATTATCTTCAAAAGCTCAAAACTGAATGACGAAAATGAAGTGAATAATGCAGGTCCTATTCCCACGTCATGCGAAATGAGGATCATGAAAAGTATATGCAGTTATTTAGAAGCACATTCAGGGGTGAAATTAATGAAAAAATGAACAACATTGAACAATTTGCTGCTAAATGGCAGAAATACGAAGAAAAGTACCTGATCATTTTTCAAAAACTCAATAAATGTTTTGGTTTTCAAAAATTAAAGAGTTTTGTGTTCAATTTCATTAAGTCCCCATGAATGTTTTTCTTTCATAGATTTTTATTGAATACATACATATATATGCACATCTATGTAATTAAAATGTACTCTAATAAACTTAATTTTATTGAATATATTCTTTGCACAATATCCTTTAACACGAAAATATATTTCAATCATCTCAGTTTCGTGTTAAGCGATTTTCATTGTATACTAAAATAATGCACGATAATTTTGTGCAGTTAAGCTAGTTTTATTGCCCTAGTCTTTTTTTTTTATGGTATTTGCAGTTAACAAAGCAATATATTTCTCAATAAAGTCAGATAAACAATAAAGAAAAAAACCTAATAAATAACTTAATAATAAGTTTAAAAAACATTCCACATGTTCTGCAGAATGGAATAGCATTGAGAATTTAGGATATAGTGTATATATTTACCCAATTTAACCGATATTTCCTCCAAATCGGTTTGATGCAACTAGTTTTTTTTTTTTTTTTCTAAAGTCTCAAATGAGAAAAAACATGTTGCCATAAACTAGTTTGCAATAAAACTAAACACAGTAATATCTGTTACTTCGTACAGGAGCTGGAAAATAACCAGCAGAGGAACCCCACTTAGAGTAGGGCCTGGGTTCAAATCCCGGAGAAGGCATGGATTTTTGTATTATAATTCTTCACGACTTTAAATTACTTCTTTCCTTTGTAATGTGTGCTTCACGCCCGTGTGATACTTTGTGGTGCCCCGGGAATATCTAAATGTTCTCAATAAAAAAAATTAAAAAACCAGTTAGAAATTTATTTTACGTCGCCGTATAAAGCTGCCTGAATGATTTTGGCGACGGACCTCGTCATTTTGAACCATGGTCAAGTGACGAGGACGACACCTGAGCTGGCCCCCCCTTCTCCTATCTAACACACCTCACCAACGGGAGAAAGTTCGAGCTCTCGACAGATTTAACGTGCAACGCCCCCCTACACGGCGGGTCTTTAGTGATATTGGGCTCGAACTCATGACATGCCTGCAACGACCCGATACCTCGATTACTGGGTTAACGCAGCCCAATAAATGAGATCTAAATGGTTTGTTTGAAACATGCCGCAAATTTCATTATTCGAAGGCGATTTTTACGCGAAATCTAACCACTGCAATCAGACTATTACCTCCTTGGAAATAAAGTGAGAAAGAACAATATTATTTGATTATTTTCATTTATACATATTAGCAGAAAAAACAAAAAAAAAATTTAATCAGGAATATCTTCAAATTCACTGATTGATTGAGTATTAACGTCGCAAGATGAAGTTGCGCGAGGGCTGTCTGGTTACGGAAACACACAGTCATGTTATATATATATATATATACAATTTTATTTACAGGAACATAATAAATCACCATCTTACACTCAGAGCACATTTTTGCTCTCTGCTTTCAACCGGGACCTTAAAACGGTCCTCGCGCATGGTCTTTTTTAGAGGAGTCTATCTCGGAACGTAGAGGAAATGGATTCTAGGAAACCCTTCTCCCTTACTTCCTCAGGCAGTAACACTATCTCCTCTTGGTCTCTGACGTCATCAACTGGTTTTGGAATAATGTTCACTACAGCTGTAAGCGAAGGACCCTGAAATTTTGAATGAAGGTCAAGGAGATACCTATGGGAGAGTTGACACACCACTCTCCAAGCCTCCGACCAATTCAATTTGAGAACTTTGAGCTTCGTCAGAACTAATGTACATAAGCTACTTTACACGACATGTTTTTAGTGGTACCAGTATTCGAACCTATGAGTCGACAAAAACAATGCCACAAACACGAGGTCTCGATTATGACCACTTGGCTACCGTTCCACTGAGATTCGATGAACACGACAATTTGGCTGAACTTTGAAATTTCTTGGGGGAAAAAAATCTTTTTTTAATGATCTCACAGTTTGCGGACAGTCTTAAAGATCGGCTTTTATTTGAACATAACTTACTCCATAGTTGGAGACATCCGGATCTCTCTGCAACGCGTAATCTAATCAATAATATAAAATTGTTGGGCTAAAGCAGCGAACTCAACCTTTGTTTCAGCTGGGCCACATACATATGACAACTATTTTTCTTGGGCCGCAACGTAAGGATTAACGGGAGAGGATGGGGGTCGCTATAAGATAAAAGACATTTAAAATGTAGAAATGGATCAAAATATTAATAGTTTTGGATTTCATTTTAAAACTATATCCAACTTCATCAAACTCAACACGCAGGGGAAAAAAAAAAGGGGGGGGGGTAATGTATTTTTTCTCTTACCCTGTTTTGGAGTTATTTCGATTTCCTTTCATCAATGATCCTAAGCCCCCCTACCTATAAATATATTGTTGCTGAAAAAAAGGAGGTATTGAAAGATTTTTGTTTAGTGGTATAGTGAGGAGCAAAATTATATTTTTTAAACATAGCATTTTCATGACAAATTAAACAAGTTTTGTTGCTCCATGTTTGTTTTTTCTACTAGTCAAGATCCCAATCGTCTTGAAATAACAAATATTCTTTTGATATTTTTCGCTTGGAAGGCATGAGGGTTAATTAAAAATTAGTTTTTTCATCCGTAAAATAGTCGCTATTCTACAGTTATTTGTTAACACTAAATATTGCAATCGTTAAAGAAAAAAAGTTATCCCACAATTCCTACCAGCACCAATATAGCAAAATCAATATATGGGATTGCTTGATTCATAGAATTTCTTGCTACATTTTTAATACATTGTTCTTAAAAAATGGAATTTTCTAGTGAAACAGGACATGGCCGAGCCACTCAGAAAGGTCTGGAGGGCTAGATTATCGCTGGGCTAAAGTGTAGACTAGGTGGCTCTTTGGCTTTAGCAGTGTTTATCTAGATGCCAGAATGATTTCGGCTCTTCATTACTCTTGGTGCACCTATCGCTACATATAGGTAGTTTGGCGACTATTTGTTTGGTTATTTAAAGAAAGAGCCCCTTTTTGATTGGGAAAATCTATGCTCAATGTATCTACAAGAATTTAAGAAAAAATTCTTGCAGCTCAGTCCTTCGATTGCAGGGATTTAATAAAAACCCCAATGAAACATTTATTAATTTTGAAAAAGTTATTAAAAATCAACAGATATTAAAAAAAGTGTATTTGATCAAAATCCTAACATATTGGTGTTATGAAAAAGGCGAAAGCTCAAATCGATTTAGCTTCTTGAAAAATATTATTATCAATTTTCATTCTTATCTTTCCAGCAATTACTTTACCATAAACACTTTCAAGTAGGAGTAATCAATATTTACAAACGTCAAAGATGAGATCGCTGCATAATGAAAGAAATGCAGAAAAATACGCAAATAAGTGCATGAAAGGGTGTGGTCGGGGATGCTCAAATGATAAGATTAGTTTTATTCATAATCACGGATGTGGCGAAAGAATTTTTTTTGAAGAGAATGTAACATTTAGTAGACAGTTTGCCGCCGTCTTGAAGATAGAAAGAATGAAATGGTGAAGTGTTACTAATATTAGAGAGATGTTGTTAACTATCAAGTATTTTTCGTCTCGTACACCGTGACAATACACTGAACTGTTTTGGGTAGTTGCAACAATAATATGTTTAGTTAAAGGATCAAAATAACTCCACTATAACGGGTAATAATCATGATTTTATAATTAGCAAGAAGCAAACTTTGTGTTTTCGCTGGAATAAATGCACGTCCTCACATGTTCTTAGTTGAGTCATGAAGAAAAAGATCATTCATCTGGAAGTACCACTCTCTATGAATGTAGTATCGAGGAACAGCGCACCATAATGCATTTCTAGTCGATGGAGTCATTAGGCTGATTAGATACAGTTGCACGTTTTGTGGATTATCTCCTTAAAATGGAATATATGTATTTCCCTTCTTTTTTAATATACAATCTGCCACACAAAAAATATAAGCACCCAGAAGGAAACGACATACTATCACGAAACTTAATATGCATGTAGTGCATAAGGCAGCGCTTCTCAAACTGTGGGGAGCGCCCCCTAGGGGGGCGTGATAACCCTAGAAGGGGGGCGCGAGCATATTGAAAAGTCGAGAACAAAAAATTATTAATTTTTCGAAAGTAAACAAACAAAATACATTCTGTCATAATAAATATATATATATATATTTACACTGATATAATACACTTATAAATGTATCAGTACTGCACTATGTACTTTATAATCATCTTAACAATACTTAGCTAAGAACAAGTTTAATAATTACCAGTGACCGCACCGCTTGGTTATATATAAAATTATATGCAAAAATTAACACTTATCCGGATCACGTACGGCTTATAATTAATCCCTTAACTGCTCATTAAAAGTTATGAGATTCACTCCCCAATGCCCCTATTGCACGCATGTGTATTTGAGGGGAGGGAGAAAGGGAAAATCCTCTGAAATAGGTAAATCCTCCCCTAACAATGTTAAAGTCATTTTATTGCATTCCAAAGTCTTCGGAATAATTTTATGGATAGTAGTGAACATATTTCGGATAGACGTATATATACGTCCGGGGCAATTTACACATTGGCTGAGCAAGACGTTTATATACGTCGGTAGCGAAGAGGTTAAAGTTGTCTTTTAGCTTTAGCGTCAAAGTATCGTATTATCGAATTCAATACATCGTTATTGTATGGAGGGGGGCGCGATGAAAATTGTGATTCAATATTGGGTCGCAAGTATTGAAAGTTTGAGAAGCACTGGCATAAGGAGATAAGCAAATAATTACAAATTTAGAAAAACCGATTGTTTTAGTAAGAATATACGGCATGAAAAAGGTTACAAATCAGTAAGGTAGTAAATCCACCCCGAAGCTATACAAGCAGAAATACGGCGTGGCATCGACTCAATGTGGTCATCTATGATTTCCTCCGGAAGCTCAAGCCATAACCTCTCTAAAACTCTCCAGTTAATTCACTAGTATTCCAGGACGGCGACAGTTGCCTTCCAAGCACGTCTCAAACGCATTCTATTGGCAAGATGTCTGGTAACCTAGAAGGCCACTTGAGTGCGGCATATCCTTGAAGACATTGTTGGAAGAATCGCACAGTATGTGAGGGTGTTGTTTGCTGTGTGTGATAAATGGCACCTGGTAGACTTGATAGCAAAGTCAGTACAACTGGCGTTAAAATCTAGTTCACGTAACTATGCGCCGGCAAAGTGCCTTGAAGGACGACTAGAGGTGATCTGTGTGTCCCAACAAATCATTCCCCATACAACTGTCACACCTTGTGTAATCGCCGTATGCTTCTTGACAATAAATGCCGGATCGGATCGGTGGCTTAGCCGCCCACACACGTATGTGTTGGTCATCAGCATTGAGACTGAAGGATTCATTGCTGAAGATCACATTCCAGCTAGCCTGAGGTTGGGGAAAATCTAATCGACAGTGCCTATGATGTGGAGACTAAGACTATGGTAGGCGTCTCCGAATGATTTCCCTTGATACCAAAGAATGTCTGGAAAATGGCGTCGAATTGATTCTAGCGACGTTGTTGGTGAGGATGTGGCCGCTCTTATGATTGCGTGACCATCGAACGCATTTGTGTTCCTCGGAAGCCCTGACCTTCCGCGACGGTATATTATCCCTTCTGTGATCCATGGTTGTCAACACACAGAGCAACTACCAAAATCCTTCAACCGAGGTGGCAGCCGATACGACTGTTCAACCAAACTGCTACTCTAAAGCCTACGATACACCTCTCAAAGACCTACACTTGTCGTACTGTCGGTATTGTGTCCCCGAGGCTTCTCTAAGCCAATACCGTCCATCCAAATCAAGCGATTGGTTTGAATAACCCTAAGGCTAAAAGTTTGACATCTTTGGGAAATGAAACGCAAAACGTTCCTAAATCCCATATCGAAATGTATTTGGGCCTTGAAGTGGACAGGCCTGGATTGAGAGGGAGCCTCCTGATTCGGAGACATCAGATGTGATAACCCTAAGGCTCGAGTAATGATGCTTTTAAACTCTCTAGCTGCTCATCTCTAATGCACACAACGCGTTTACCCTTGTCTTTCTCATTGGCGTCGAAATTTTAATCATTTGCATAACTTTTTCCAGACTAAATTTCTGCCAAGTTTAGGGATAATAGCTCGATTTCTTCTGGATGCATATATTTTTTTGTGACAGTGACCAAAGAATTTCATTCCTATAATTGCATGTAATCTTGCTAATTATTGCATGCTCCTAAAGTTATTTGAAGATAATATTGCAGCACACATCTATCTTAAATATATTCCACAAATAATTTCCTTGAAAAATATATTTGTCACAAATTAAAAGAATGTGTTCTAAATCATTATTTTGTTTGTAGGTATTACGTATTGGATTATTCAGTGATTAATATTTAAGTAGAAACCCTGGAGTTTTAATAATTTTACTAATGATGCGAATGCCTAACTTCTCTTATTGGTTCAATTACATATTATTTTTATAGATGGGATGTTTCCAAAAATTTTGTGATATTTACTGGTATTATAATTCTCAGAAGGGTTTTTCCATTCTGTTTCAGAAATGTGTCTGATGTTTTCAGGGGCAATCCAGACATGTTTTTTCTTTTTTTGCTAATGTGCTACATATTGGCAACTTATCCTTTGCAGACACGGCAAGTCCGTGCTATTTCATGGTGGTACTATTCAGTGGCGTCACTCGCTATTAAATTTGGGCGCTCGAATTAATTTTTTAAAATCAAGCTCTCGTCAGATGCTGAATATTTGCAATGATTTAATTTTGCCGAGAGTACCAGAGCTCCGATCTTTTACATGCGTACCTACGATTTTTGCATCTAGAAAATCGATCGACTCCAGCCGGGATCGAACCCGTGACCTTTAGGCTAGTGAAGCGGGCACGCTACCTCTGAGCGGACAATCCAGTCAATGTAAACATTAGATTCCATTACCGATCTTGCAAGTCTGCGGCAGATCAGTGGATGGATTATTTTAACCCTTTATCTACCGCATTAAGATTTACTGCAGTTTTTTTCACGCAATATTTCTTTTTTTTGAATCACTACATTGAAAATTAAGGGATATACATAAACAAAATATTCAACTTTGGGAAATTTAATCCATTTGAGCTAATAAAAAAGCTAGTGGTAAATAGTTTATTATTATTTCAAATATTATTAATTTATTGTCCTACGTCAGCAGCGCACACAGGAATTTTTCCAAGGAAGGGGTCCAGGGTCGCAAGTCCTCCATTCTTGTATCATAATCCTTTTGATTTTGTCGATTTTCGAAAACAAAAAACAGTAAAAATCTGATTGAATAAATAATTAGCATTAATTAATAAAATTAATAACTTATGCTTAATTAAATTTTACATACTATATACTTAGAATTATAATCAATCGAAAATAAAATCAAGGGCTTTGGGAGGGGGCCCAGACGCCTAGGACTAGCTAAAGAGATATTCAGCTGTAAAATTAATTATATACACCGTTCACTTAAAATAGTCAAATCGCTTTCTAAGGTCTTCATTTACATACAAAAAAATTAGACACTTATCTTTTGACATTAACTATTTTTTCGGAACAAAAATAGCAATTTTCGCAATCCGTTGAAAACACAATTTCTGCTATAAAACTATTCGCCTTCCCCACTAACATACTCATTACAGAATCTGTGCTGCCATATATCTCGGAAGAGTGGATTTAAAAGAATATTCCTGCCTGCTAAGTATCATCAGAATCTTCGTAAAAATTGTTATTTTATGTAATTTTAAAGTGAGTGGTACTTATAAGCACCGTCAGTGGATAAAGGGTTAGAGCAAGACGCACAATTGTAATTGATGAAAGTGTTGAAATAAAGTCCCAAACATCTTGTACAGAAAATATTTTGCTGGTTGATGCAATTGTAAAAAACGATGGAAGAATCATAATAGTATAGGTTGTGGAACTATATTGGACTTAAGTGTCAGATTAGCATTTGTAATACATAATGAATCAGGGTTTAACAAAGATATATAGTGTTAAGTTGGGTATTAAACGAACTTACAGCTGAGCATCAGCATCCATCTTCCCAATCAAGTGACGAGGACAACTGAGCTAGCAGCTTACTCTCCAAACTTCCATGCCGCGCAAATGTGAAGATACTTAAGGGGACATGGTACGATTTATGCAAAAATTTTTAATTTAAGGATTTTTAAAATTTTTTTGGTTGTCTCCTATGTTAAACAGATTGTGTTCAAAATTTCATAAAAATAATAATAAAAAAAAATACATGTCTAAGGGAAAAAAACTTAAAATTTGTGAAGTGATTTCAAAATGCTACCTCCTCCAAAATGTACAGACATGCATGAATATTTAAAGTACACAAACTATGTATAATAAAAGTTGGTATGGGTTTTATGTAAAGGATTGGTATTCATACAATACTTCTTTTTATGAATGTTTATTGAAAATTCCTTAAAAAATGCATAAATTCTGAGTTAAACTATTTTTTAAAAAAATAAGTATTGCTTTGATTCAAAAATGCATACCAACTTTTGTTACATGTACTATTAGCAATAGGTAAAAAACATTTCAAAGCATTAGGTGCAATAGAAAAAAAAGCCTTATCATTTTAAATGAAGAGAAACTAGTTATTTTATCTTTCTGAGATAAGTCAGTTTAAAGTTTTGATTTTCCATAGAAATGTGAATAAAAACGAACGTGAAAGCTATCATAATTCTGCGTTTTTTACGTTTAGAGCTTTCAAATTTTGTGAGGTTATAGAAAAGTATATAAAAAATAATTTAGGCTAAAAAAAATAAATTTGATTTTTTGATCGATTTTGGTCAACTGAATCGTACTTTGTGTCCCCTTAAGCCTCGAATCATTTAACCTCCACGTTTCCAGTGACACTAGGATTCGAACCCACGACTCAAACAATGCCAGACACAGTTCGCGACCACGACCACTCGGCTACCACATACCTTTATATCTGACACAATCAGCAGGTGGCAAATTCGTGACTTCGTAATCAACTAAAAATCTTTTTGAAGGCATGCACGTTAAACCTTTAGGGAATCTTAGTGTGAAAGTGGAGTTGGGGTGATAGGTGGAGTGTCGTCCTTGTTACTGAGTTCAAAATGACAAAATACATTCCCTCGTATTTTTTCAATTACGATGTCAATCAGGACTAACTATATCAATGAGATTTTTTTACAATAATATAATGAGATAATAAACATAATGACAGTGAGGTGCCAGATATGAAGTAGAATTTGAGATCGTCATTTAAAATTATAGACAACTCTTTTTACACAGTAGATACATTCCTTAGAAAACCATAAAAACAAGCCATTCATGGTAAATTTGGGAAATGTTCTACAACTTTGTACATTCTATGTTAGAATCAAGAGTAAAAAATATTTTTCCATACTTGTAGCATATGTCAAACCCTTGCGAAATAAATCAGTTATTAACAGTCGAACTTCACCAGTATGGACTTCTTTATTATTATAAACCATCATAAACAAGATCAAATCATCCCCATCCAAAAGGCATGAGTCCCTAACTTCTTTTAAAAATTTGTGTAAAATAATAAAAAAAAAAACTGTTAGCTTCGTGTACCATGTTATTTCAAAACTGTGTAAAAAAAGTTGGGTGTACTAGATGCTTTGACTGTGTGACTAGCAAACTTTATTGGGCATGAGACATTCATAATATTAGTTTCAGTATTTATTTTATTTGTGGTTCATATTTACAACAATAATTTTAATACTCAAAGACATTTAAAAAGCAGATCTTCATAGAACACGACTCATTTTTAACAAAAAATAATCTTTGTTCTTACTGACTCATTTTTAATTCAGTAAGGAAAACTTTCTGTTGCTATCGAAACCATAGTTGTCATAATCATAAGAACAGAAAACATAATACTACTGTAATACTAAGAAAGCTATAAGTAATATGAGGAATAATTAAAAACAGAAAATGATATATTAGCTGTTACTTAAAACATTTGTATCAGTTCAAGCTACAACGAGTTTATGTGAGAGTAAATTTAGCATTTGCCAGATAGAATAGAGTCAATTTTATTTTAATCATCATGGGGCAAAAAGAGTACTTTTTTTAAATATAGAGAAAATGTTTGTACTGAATATTTAGATATTATCAATGGTAGTAAAAAGCAAATGTTAGTGTATTTAATAGCCTTAAAAATTTTACATGAATTTTTAAATGAAATTAGGCTTAGCAGGAAAATTTTTCTGGTCCCATGCACGTGTAGTCTCGGAATGTGTGGGGCCGGGGAAGCACTTTTCTCCTTTTGCTGGTCGTGAAGGGGTTAAGCAGATCCTTGAGTTTTGTTAAAATTGACATTAACAAATTTTACATACAATCAATACAACCTTGTTCTAGAAATCAACATAATTTCAAAATTTATTTTTATTCTAATTCACCCCATAACATTTGAAATTTTATTTTTGATTCCTTTTTTTCTAAAGTTAACTGCATTTTTGCCATTTAATTAAATTATACATATTAAAATTTTACCTACATTATGCACCTTTAAAAAAAAATATGTAAATTTTAAATATCAAAGTTGATACACTTTTGACTTTGCATTTAATAAATAAACATTCTGGAAACTTTTACAAAGAAGGAGTAAATTATTTAAAAGTAACTAAGAATTTTTTAAGGATAGATTCAAAAATAGATAAGCACATAACACATTGTTGGATAAAAATCAGTCTAATTTATTTATGCTACATTTATTCTTTAAAATTCTGGATTAAGAACGCATAGATGATGTGACATGTTTGATGTTTTGTCAAAATATTAAAATTTCAACACATGTTTTCAATAAAAATTATTAAAACAAGTATAAAAATTACATATATTCAATTGTACGCAGGTGCATTTTTGTAAGAAGCTACAAATGCCTTTACTCTGTTTTTTTCTTCTGATTTGGCTTCAGCAGCAGAAGACAACTGTTCATAACGCACCAAAATGTTAGCCAAATTTCTATCTATGAATTTATCCAGGTGCTTATGGCCAGAATTTTGCTTCAGTTTGTGCAAAGTGAGTTTCTGACGCAGATTTTCACAGCCACCAATGTAGGCAGGTTTCTTGGCTGCTGATACTTTCAGTTCATAAATTCCAGGTTGGGAGGGAACACTCCCACTGATATCAGCAAGAGGCACCCAAGAAGAGTAATGGCCTAAAAAGGGAATAATTTTTAAGTTACCTTTAATAGATGATGTGCTTTGTTGTCATTAATTTCATACAATTTATTCTAAAGTGCACATTTTAAGAGAAATAATTTTATAAACTTATATATTATCCATTACTTTATAACATCAAGATTCTTTCATTTTCATTCAAAAGGATAAATCTTTTTTACTTTGTACATTTCAATTTTAATACCTTTTAAATCTTCTTTTAATCTAGGTAATTTGTAAAATACAGCAAATGATAATCTGGAACATGCAATTCTAGAATTATTTGGAAGATAATGCACACAAACTACTGTAAGCTGTTCCAAATATTAAGTTTGTTAGAATGATAAACATATTGGACATCTATTAATGAAACTTATCTCCATCAATTATTCAGAAGAAAAAAAAACCATTTGTTTCTTTTCAATGCTTGATCTTAAGGATATACCACATCAATAGATTTTTATTGTTCATGTTGAGCCACACATTAGTATGACTGACAGATGCTTCGAGTTAGAGGTGTTCCTGAACAGTTGCATGTCCAATTTTAACACTCAAATTTTAGTGTACAATATGGAAAATAAAAATGTGTAAAATAACGTAATTGAAATTTCAAGGAAACTTTTAAAATAACCCAATGTGCAAATACTTTTATAATAATGAAGATATTCCCCCAAATGGAGATTTTTTAGTAAAATTAACTCACAGAAAATTCTAATTTTGAGACAATTTGATTAAAAAAAAAATCCATAAACTAGATAAATTTAAAGGCATGCATATAGTTACATGCAAGAAAGTAATGGCTTTACAATAAAGATGCCATTATAAACACACACAAAGAGGAACAACTTTTGATAAAAAATTGTAAAAGTAAATTAATACACACACAGAGAAATTAATGATTACTAAAGAAGTTGACATTGAGACTGTGATCAAGGAATAACTATGAATGCTTTATAGACAATATATCTACATGTATCTTATAAATTACTAAAGGTAAAGAAGCAGCACCCTTTTCTAATGCCAAATATATTGAATGACATGAGAAACCCATTAAATTCTGTGAGTTGAAAAAGTTTGAAGACCATTGCTCTATATAATGGATCAGAACTTGAACTTAAGATTAGAAAGAAACAACGTCAACCACAAGTTCCAAGACCACAAACAGAGTGATGAAACAACATAAGAGTGTTTCTCTGAAATTCCAAAATTACAAGAAGGCTTTGAGATCCATTTCAAAATATTGAGCAGAACAATCCCCATTACTTAACACAATAGACCTTCATGAAAACTAGAGCTTAAATGAATAGATTGTGATCATGTTACCAAACTGATCTCTGCAGAAAAGTTTCAATTTAAAAAAAAATTATATAGAATTCATTTTAATGAAAATATAATAAAATGTAATATTTACCATGTTCTGATGCTCCATCACCTTCCAAAAGATTAGCTTCCCCAAATTCTTCAGCTAAAAAAAAAAACATGATAAAATGAATACAGTAAGAACAAGCTTTTTAAATGTGAAATGCAATAATGCAATTTTAAGAAAATAAATTATTTTATTACTTGCCTTTTTTGTTGAGTAGATTAGATGTTACAATATATATATATAAGTTAACTTTAATAAATTTTACACTAACAAAAATACAAAGAACAACAAAAAAAATTATAATTATAAGTTTTATGTATGAAACATTATAAATATCTAAAGGAGAAAATAGTAGTTAAATACAAATTTGTTCATTAACATATCATTTTTCTTCAAAATTTGCAAATGTTTACCTAAAATTGACTGAGACATACTGCTTCTGCCTCCCCTCTTTAATCTTTTGGGTGAAGGAGCAACTAAAAGAAAAAAATCAAAACATTACTTATACATAAATAAAATATTTAAAGTGAATTATCAAGGCAACAAGAAAATATTTTAGCTTCTCAAACATGTCACTATAAAATAAATCTGACACTTGAGAGGAAGGCAAATAGGTTTTTCAGATACATGTTTGCAAAATTTTTTACATGTCACATTAATTTATAAATCATAAAGGATTGGAAAAATTATATACTTTCCAATACTTGGAATACATAATTTTAAGATTTTCCCCTTTTTTAAAACTGGTAAAATAAAAATAATAATCTTTACAGTCCGCTGAAAACACAATTTCTGCTATAAAACTATTCGCCTTACCCGCTAAAATACTCATTATAGAACCCGTGCAGCCATATATCGTGAAAGAGTTCCAGCTAAGTATTGTCAGAATATTCGTAAAACTGGTTATTCTATGTTATTTTAGTCTGAATTGTTTGGTTTTTTTTTAAACGAGTGTATAAATAAAAATTTCCATATTTTTCATAGCTGCATTATAATTTGCTAATTGCATGTTACATTGCTGTTATTGATTAATTATAATAAAGCAACAAACATAAACTTTTAAACTCAGCAATAACACTACATGAAAACAATCTATTACAAAAATAACATATTTATTTTTTAATAGCAGAAGAAGGTTCTCATATATTACAGATTACACTTAACTGTATACAAATAAAGCAAGCAAGCTAGAAATATGCAATATATAAGCACTTGGTTTTAACACCATAAACAAAAACATAAAGTAAATGAATTTTCGAAGCTAGGGACCGGCACAATTAATATCGCCCAAAATGTAACACACAATAGTGATGTATAATATACTGATAGATATATATAAAAGGGATTTTGTTTAAACACAGGGGGGAAAAAACTTATTTTACAGTTAATCTGAAATAATATCTACACATTATTTGACTAAAAATTATGTTAATACTTTCCTAAATGTTCCAAAACAAAGACTGAGTTTTTAACCAATATATCAAACTATAAAGTAATATAGATATAGAAATATTAAACTCACCTGAATCATCTAAAACAGAGCCTGCAATGGTTTTTCTCTTGGACTTTCCTCTAACAGAACTTGGAGTTAAAGCACCATCTTAAAAAGACATAGTTAAAGAACTATGAATCAAAGGCAAGACAAACAAATATAAATGAAATATATAAAAATAACAACCTTAAACTTAATCCTTTTAACATTAATTTATTACAAAATTGTTGTTCTTGGTTTGAATTCTTTATTTTATGTAAATGATTCATTTTAGACCAAAGTTTAGAAAATAATGAGAAAGAGTCAAAATAATATATGATAAAAAAGGGCAAGAATTTATTTGAAGCAGTTACTTTATTTTAAACTTCTGTGTATGAGTAGATTTCTTAAAATTTGTAGCAAATTAACAGAAGAGATTTCCTGTATGCTTGCTACTTTACATATTTGGACAAAATAACACACTCTAGCCTATACAAGGAGCACGGATAGCTTCCCTTAGCACATAAATTTTACGGGTAATGCCAGGACTTCATCTAATATAATGCCAGAGACATCAAACAAGTCTGCATTAGATCTCTTGAAACTGCAAAATACTGTTTCTGTTCTCAGCAAAGGCACTCAAGAAACAAATGGCTGAAATTATGATTACAGCTAAAACCAACTGACAAAGAATACTGTATTGAGTAGTTTTTGGACATGCATGACTAAATTCATTCCAGAGTGAAAAGTGATATCTTAGGCGTTCAGAAGATCATGTTCAGACTTCTTGAAATATAAATTATTGCCATCTGCTCATTTAAAGCAAATTTATACAGAAAGAACTTCTAAACCAACTCTAAAACTAATCACAGGAGGAATACTTTAGATTTACCTGAATAGGCAGATTATTGCAGAATACCAATTTTTGAGCCCAAAATTTTCTTCAAATTGATATATGTAGAAAAATCATTATTCCACAAAAAAGAATAATTAATCAATGCATTTTAAACAAATATATATATATATATATATATATATTTTTTACACACCATTTAGATTGACAAATTTTTAAAGTTTTTTTTGCACCTTTGTGCCAAAAAAAATTTAAAAGCAATAATTGTTAAAAATAGAAGATAATTACCATCAAAATTTTCCATCAATTTAGGAGTTACTACTGTTTTTCTACGAGGAGTAGCCCTTGCAATCTTTATCTCAGGAGAGTAGACATCTAAAAAGCAATCAAAATATTTGTTCAATTACAATCCAGTATTGGAAGCTTAGAAATTCATTCATAAAACTACATATTTATTCATACACATAAAGAGGAAGTTTTTTAATGCTGATTAGAAAATCAAGTAAGGCATAAAGTAATTTAAGGCAAATTTTTTTAATACTATCACAATTTTTACAAAATATTTTTGTATTTAGAACTGCATACTTGACAACTATAGGCTACCGTTATCACAAAAGCACTTTAACTTATGATATTTCAATGATAATAAGGTCTATAAGTAAAACCTATTTTACCACAAAAATCAACTTTTTTCTCTAATTTGTTAAGTTTTATTTTTCACACCTGAAACAGATTGAATGATATACAGAAGTTCAACTATGGTAAAAAGTGACATTTCTTTTGAAATATTACTTATAAAGTATTTCTCTTACTTGAATTCACAATTATAATTAAAGGATAAATTGAGTTTTAGATTGTTTTTCTCACAAAAGAATATTGGATTAAGTAATAAATAGAATTATTAGGAATCTTTTAAAGAACTAGTAACAAAACTTTATTACCCAAATCTTCATTAATATCCATCCCAACAGAGAAGAGCACATCTTTTGAAATTTTCTCTGAAACTAAAGAGATAATCATGAATGAAAAATCTAGCTTTAAGCAAAAAATTTCCTTTATAAATGAGATATTAAATTGAAGATGAGAGGGACAAAAAAAATAAATAATAAAAAATAAATAAAAGAAAAATTACTTTATTTTATAACTTTCCACATTAATGTTAACAAATATGTAAGATTAAATAGCTTCAATTAGTTTAGGTAACTCAGAAAACAGTAATGTCTTTGTAAGAGTACAAAATACATTGCAAGGACTTATTAAGTCTCCGTTACATTTAATGTATATCCCTAACTTTCCAAATGTCTATTATTTCTGAAACTAAACACAACTTCTTGAGGCACGGTGCCCCTGCAGAACAATAAAAAACAACTTAATAGGTACTAAGCTTTTACATGTATTTCTGCCACCATAGTAAGTTTTCAAAATCAAGTTATTATCTGAATTGGACCAGCAAAACTGAATGGTAACTTACAACTAAGAATAACTATGCCATGAATTGAGGTGCATTCATTGTATCCAACAAAAACTAAACTTAATTGAGAATTCGGGTACAATGACTATAAAGTTAATTGATCAACTGCTTATTATGACTGCATCCAGAAGCAATGGACTTTGTAACTGTTAATCACAGTTAAGTGACAAGAATAACATGTAAGCTAGCATGCCGCTTTCTTAACTTCCACATTATGCAGATTTTAAAGAATTTGACCCGACACATTTAACGTATAATTATTAGTTAGTATAGATATAAAATAAGTAGTGATTACTCTTATTTAAACATATTTGAATTATATAGTTGCTAATAAAATTTAATTTTGTTCCATTTAATGGAAGGATACTGATAAATAGAAAATTACTTATTTAAAAATGGGAAAGTTGAGAAATTGCAGAAAATAGCATAATTCAAATGAAGATACAATTTTATATGAAAGGGGATGTAAATTTTTAAAAAATGTAGTTCATTTTATACAAAAACTAAAAATAAATCTCTATTATCTGCAAGATTATATAGAGAGGCTGCTTACAGAACAAGATAGCAAAAATGAGCTCTAAGTGTTAAAAAAAAACTAATCTTTCATAAGATTGCTCTTCATGAATACATTTATTTTCTAATTTAGCAAGAACAGCTTTGCATTTCATTCACAAAGCAGAGAAAATTCTTTTTTAAATAACAAAATAATCTGGATATTTACTTAAATCATCATTCGTGATAGCAAAATGCACATTTTTTGGAGTCTTGGGAGACACTAAAATAGAAACAAGTGAATATGGATAAAAATGGCACTTATTTAATCAGTAATATAGTCATTAATATATTTAAAAAAATGCAAGATTAAACAAATTTGAACACAATTTAACAAATGGTTAACAAAATACGAAACGTCCCATTCAATTTCACATTTTCAGTAAAAATTTAAGTTTTTGAAAGATCAAAAAACAGCATCTACCAGTTTTTGAGGCATAGTTATTGATTTCTTCGCATTCCATCTTATTTTCTGGAAAATCTAAATGAAATAAAATATTTAAGTTTACTTCCTCATAATATACATACAAAGCACTTACAGAATAAATTATTAAAAGCTAAAATCAACCAGTACCTTGAATTTGTACTTCTGAGGCATTTGTTTTCCTGCGAGGAGTTCTTGTCTTTCTTCCTGGCGTAGAGCTTGGAGTAGCAACTGAATTTGAAAGAAAGATATCTTTATAATGCACCCCCAATAATAACATGTATACAAATTATAATATACAAGCTTAACAGTAAACATGTACATGTGCGATGTATCCCAAAACATGATTGAACACATAAACTAGCATTGCACTCAGTGCTCTAAGAGCAGGATTCACAGCAAATATTTTTCCTTGAACAAACCCAATTTCTCTGTGCATTGTCTATGAAAATGAGAGCGAAAGGATAAAAAAGCATGATCTACTGAAACAAAACAAGTAATACTGCTTAGCTACAAATTTCATCATCCTTGGAATATACTCTTTCAAATTTTTTCCACACCTCTTCTACGAAATAAGTAAATTCTTCTGTCAACATTATGTTACAGTGTTTAAAAGCTGTTAGGGTAGTTTTAATAAGAGCAGAATAATGATATTATTCGCATTTCGGAAGGATGGATATATACGTCTGAGGCACTTACTGCAGCTGCCGAGCAATATGAATATAAATATATATGCCCTGGTGGCACTCAAGGGGTTAATCAATATTACAGAAAATTTATCTTTAAAAACATGTTGTAAAAACCAAGCAGTATGAATCTAATTATGATTTTTATCATTCAAGCCCTTATTCATTAGCAAGTAATAATTCACTTAGAAAAGACTCACTAAATCTTTCATCATTAAAATAAAAATTTAATACCTGTTGGAGTGGATAATTGAGATCTAGTACTCTTTCTTCCTCTAATCGGCGTAGCACTATTCTCAGTATCTACAAAAGAAATGTGTGTGTACATTCTTAAAATTTCATAATAATCAACTTCATAAAGAATGCACATTCAAAGAACTACCTGAAAAATTTAGATTAGTATTCACTTTAAAAAGAGAAAAGGAAATATTTTTATAAATGTTAGCCTTCTGTTAGTGTTCATTTCAAGATCATGCATTTCATTCAAGATAATTTTTTTAGGTTTAGTCTCTTGTCAATTCATTTTACCTGCTTTTTGTTCAACAATGCTACTTTCATTAACTTCTTTTCCTTTCTTTCTAACACTTCTCCTCTGAATAGATGTATTAGCTTTGGAAAGAAAAGTAAATGCATTTAACTAAAATTTAAAAATGGAATCTTAAAAAACTGTTGCCAGTTTTACGATAAAAAATTAAAAATCTGAAACAAAAGCTATTATATAATTTTACGGAGTATGCAAGATAAAAATTTGTATTTTTCTATTATAGGCAATATTTATTTAACATATATATGTATTTATACTTTACAAACAAATTGCATACAATAGATCCTTATTTGAAAAAATTTAAGTATTAAATATTTGTTTCTTATGGTTATTTACCACATAGAAAACACACACATTTCTACAGTATTTTTCCATTTGCACAACTTTTAAGCATATTAAACATGACACTGGCAATCATTAAAAATGCAACATTATGGGAAAAGAGATAGCATTAACATTTTTCAGTCATATGTATGATACAACCCAGATGGTTATTTTGTAAATATCTAAAAATCAGTTGTAAGTATCTCAGCAAAGAATGGCATTAAATACACAGAAACAAACACAAACAAAGTAGAATAAACTTTGAATGTTAGATATGTACATAATTTTTTTTAAATCCAAGTCAACATCAGAGTATATACTTTTGGTACAGTTATTTAATATTATAGAATCGGCTATTAAAAAAATAATTTATTCAATGGATGAACTATTTATTTACAGTGTGCATTAATTATTGGAACGATGCAAAGTAGAACATGTAACAGATACAACCTCATATTATTACATTGGTGCACAGCCTATTTTATAAATCTTGTAATTTCTAATTATAGCTAGATGATAATGCCAGTATAGTTTATTTCTTAATAAGTAAGCTTTCATATCATTCTACAAGAGTTTATTAAAGGCCCTATACTTAATGTAAAAAAGTTTGTACATAATGTGTAACTATTTAAAGTACATATATTCAATGCACAAACTAGATAAAGTCTTTTGTTTACAAGTGCATTCATTCTCTCTCATGCAATTTTAAACAAAAATCCATTCATGATGGATTTAACCACTACAGTTTAATTGTATCACATAAATTGTATAAAATTATGTAAAACCTTTTATGTAACCCATTGTAAACACTATTGCAATAGATTTCTTTTGTTAAAAATATCCCTTCATATTGTAATCACAGGGAGGGATTCTCAACTAAAATCAGCCAAAAATGTGCACATATGCTTTCAAACTGCATCTTTAAGATATAATTGTCGTATAACGAGCACCCCCTCCCCCTTTTTATGAAGAAACCTGGAATATAGGCATGCTATGCTCTTATGTCTCGAAGTCATTTATTTGAGGCATTATCCCAGGCTTTTGAAAAAAATAGTATACTTCTAGAACTACAACCCTTAAAATGCATTAAAATGTCACTTCAATTTAAGTAAACATTATTTTGATACATGTAAAAGTTGAATTTTTTAAATACTCATCTCGCCTTTTATTTTTAAAGCTATCCTTTTCATACCCTGTGTATTCAGATTTATATGCTAAACATTAAAAAACATGCCTCTCACTCAAATATTAAGATAAGAAAAATTAGCATGTCCAACAAACAGAAACCAAGAATTAGTGTAAGTTCACGAAAGAAAATTTAATAGCAATAAAAGTAAAAATGAATTTCCAGTTCATACTATAACTGTTGATTTTAAACAATTCTTTAGCTGTATATGTAGGACTTGTTTACTATATATATATATATCAAGGATTATTTCAGATACAATGTTGATACATAAAGAAAACATTTTATGTCATTAATGAAGAAAGAACATTAAATGTATAAATATTTTAACTGAATCAAAAGTTTTTATATCATACAACCATCTTATGAACATGTCAGTAAAATAAAAAAAACCTTGGCTGTATGTATTCCAGATCCAAACAATTAAATACTTTTTTTTAATGATAATTAAATGAAGTTAAATCATTGTTAGTAAGATTTCATAATTAATAATTTTTTTATCAGTAAAAAAATTAATAAGATAATTCTATTTTCTGTTAATTATACAGTATACTTAATGGGGGAGGGGAAAACCCTACTAAGAACATGATTTTTTAATTGTTTAAAAAATTTTTAAACAGACTAGGAACCAGTCAGGATTAAATATTTAAATTTTATAAATTTTACATTTTTGAAGTAACCTTTTAAAAATTATAGCAGGATGTAATATATTGAAATAAATGAATATAAAAAAATACACATAGCCAAAGGTAAATGAATAGCAGTGTCTTAGCAATAAATATATGAACTAAGTACTTAAATTTCCTTCTGAATATACTGTAAGAGTTAAAATCCAGCAATTACACAAAACTTATACTTTAAAAGCAATAAAGTCTTTATTTATAAATTTACCTGATTTATCATCAGTACTACTATCACTGCTATCCTTTTCAGGAGGAGTCATTGGTTTTCGAAGAGAAGATTTAACTAAAAAAATAATTTCAAAATCAGCAAATGCAAATTAATTAATTTCTTGTTTCATTGAGATATTAAAATAAAATGCTTTGAATGAGATTATAAGTACATAAAAATATATGAATTCATTTAATGAAACAATGATATTAGAATCAAATTTGTGATCTTACCATAGCTAAAATTAGTATATTTTTACAAGTCATCATTCATTAACAATGAAAATTGATACATCAAATTTAATCTATCCTCAAATTAGAATACAAACTATAGTATAATATTTATAGTAAAATTATTTACTTATGATAACAACTGAATACACAAAATTTCCAATTCTTATTTCATATTGGTTAATACATAAGAATTCTAAATAAATAAATAATAAAAACTGTAGAATTGCAAACATTCAATAAATATTGAAAGATATAAAACAAGAAAGTAGTGAAGTTTTTAAAGAGGCATACCTGGGACTTTTGATGATGGAGGTGTGCTAGGTGATGATTTCTTTGGATACCTGCCTGCTGTCCTAGGATGGATCTGTACAGCTATTAAAGAGAAAGAGAAAATGTTATATTGTACATATACAAACACATGCACACATACATAAAATCAAATTAAAAAAATTAGCATGATAGCTTGCTTACACAAGTTACAATATTTGTAATATTTTCAGTAAAAAAATTTTCAATCTTCCAATTTTAAAATCAAAAAGCAGACGTTAGATATAAAAACAGAAATTAAGTCTACAAATATTAAATGGCTAGAAATGTTGTATGTTGTTTAATACTCTAAATCAATGGGTCCTAAACTTACTGTGCCCATGAACCCCCAAGTGAAATAAGAAATTTCAATGGATAGTAGAAAAATTATAAATTTAGCACTGATGTTCTGAATGGAAAGTGTTGACATAAAAATAAAGTATATTATTGCATTGTGATATCTGTAGTAGCAATTATTCAAATTATAACAGCAGCATTAATATAGGAAAACATTTTTTTCTGGAATAAGATGGTATCTTTATACAATAAAAAGAAAAATACCATTTTCTGTTCAAAACTAAAAAAAAATTGATGCATTCACTTCACATATCTGGGTCATGCATAAAACAAAACAATCGATTAGAAATACAATTCGTCTACATTGCCACATTTTAGAAAAGCTGTTGCATGCAGCTACTAGATTCTATTTCTATTTAAAGCTGCTGGCACACACAATCGGTTCGACTTTCACTGAGCAACAATTGTCTTAACTTGTACTTTATGAACCAATCTAAGAAATTTCATTTCAATATTTTTTCTCTAAACTGTTTTAGTGCAAAAAACTTATAACTGATTTGTTTTAACTTCAATAATAATGGAAATATGTTAAAAATATTTTATTTCATATTAAAACCTTTTCGGACTCCCTAATGTTGTTCATGCACCCCTTCTGCAGTCAAGATCCCCAGGGATGCACAGGAGCCACTTTTAAGACCTATGCTCTAGATCAGAGGTTGGCATTCTTTGAGCTGTAAGCGTGCCAAACCAATCTACCAATGTTATTCAGTGTGCCACACATTAAGGCATTTCAAAACAATTCGATTCCTGTGATAATGCATGCAGAGTTAGGAATAGAGGTCATTAATATTGGTTTACAGTTTTATTATAAATTAATTTTGCATAACAAAGATATTTCTTAACATAAAAATAAACAGCATAAAATATAACTATTTCTTCAACAAAAATTGTACATATGTTACGCATCTCCAAACATATTTATTAAAATAAGAAATATACAACATAAAATATATGTATTTTCCCTTCATTTTAGTTAAATAAAAATAAAAATTTTAATGTGAACCTAGTGCATGCACTGCTCTACTTTCATATTGCAAAATCAGGGATATAATTTGTGACTTTCAACTAGACTGGATTCTGAGCATTCAGTTGTTAAGCAATTTTTTTGTGGACTTTCATACAAGGAAAGATTTTTTACTTAGATATATTGAAACAAAAGCGGAAAAAGAATACATTCATCTTTCTCTCTTCAAACATTTTAATCTCTCCAGCAATAACATTCAATAATTTATAAAATAGCTGTGAATTTATTTTTGGAGTTACATTTCAGATTTTTTCATAATTCAGTAAAAGTTCATAATACTGAATGTTTGTCAAACAAAATCCATTACAAATTTATCAACTTCCAAATCTGCAAATTCATAGAGTAGTGCAGAGAGCCACTGAAAATATAACTGTGTGAATGCCACAGGTGGTTGACCTTTGCTCTAGAGTATATGATGTTCTCATCAATAGTTATAATTTTTTTACTCAATCACTGTAAAAATAATGTGCAAAAACTTTTAATTTCTCCATTTGTAGCATCAAGAAATTTTTTCTATATTATGGATTCAAGATTTCCTTAAATATTCAATTTTTTATTGTGAGCAGTCAAATATAATAATAACAAATAAACAATTCAAGTTAAACAATATTACCATGCAATGAAATTACGTTACAATATAAGAAATGATTGTTAGCACAGATTTAAATATTTAAGAAAAAAAAAACTTCAATAATAATTTATAAAGATTTGTTTATAATATTGATTTTATTATATTTAATGAGGTGATTTTTTTTTTAAAGAAAGATTACAACTCTAATTGCTAAGCTCTCACTAACAACAACACTTTTATAAGAATTAAAAATTATCTGTTGAATTAACATAATCATGAACCACTTTCTTCAAGTTATAGATTCAATGTATATAAACTATTCAATGAATATAAAGAGTGATTAAAAAAATAATAACATTGAGTTTATAGCATTTAAGGGTGGGGACACCTTTCCCTTAATAATCACACCAAGCTGAAAAATGTTTAATCAGAAATAAAATAAATGAAAAGGATTCATTGCTAGCTTAAGAATGGATAGGCCGAACATTTATGTAAATTGTCTTCTAAGACATAAATTAAATCCAAATGCCGAGTAAAATTTTAAAAATTGCAAATCTCTTTCTGACATTTATTAAATATGAGAAAACACTTCCCAGCAACTAAGACAAAGCAACAATAACAATACAAGCCCAAAGGGCAACTATAATAGTAAGAGGACAATGAATTTCTAATATATTTTTGTTCATTTAAAGCTGAATGGTAGATCAGTTAAAGTAAATAAAATTCATTATCTTAAAAAACACTAAAAGCAAAAACAATATCTCAATATAGCAACTACTGATAAAAATTACAATATAATTCAGGTTATAAAAATCAATATGATATTGCATCAGGATAACTGAGGTTAAAAGCTGATTTAACCATTTGGGTCCCAAGCAGTGTGAGCGCATGATTTTATATCAAGAAAACCCAGTAACTTTCGAACACTATGGACAACTGACAGTGCTTTACCGATTGTTGGAAGTCGTGTGCTTAGATTTACTGCAGCAAGTAAATTACACAGCTTTTTTTAAAAATATAAATAGTACATTTTACAATAGGTAAAACAAAACTATAACTTCAATTGGTATTCATTGGTGTAAAATGAACAAAGTGCTATTGTGCTGCTTGGGTCTTTTCGTACTCATTCCGAGAAAGCGTGGTTGCGCTGTTCGGGATTCTAGATAAAATAATAAAATTTTCGTTGCCTTAATGTTTATTTTCAACCTCAAAATGACAAAAGAATTAAAAAAAAAAAAAAGATTATTTTACATAAATTTATTTCTAACAGTTCAGCTTTTTAATGATGTAGCTAAAAAATCTGCTTCAGTTACAAGAAATGACTGAGTCCTTAACTCTGAAAAGCTTCACAAGGGCTATTGTTGAAGGACCTTGTAATTTTAAACCATAACAAGGACAACACCTGAATTGGCACATCCCTCTTCAAACTTCCATTTCAACAAGAAATATCAAATAAAAACCACAAGATTTTCAAATTTGTTAACTTCATTGAAAAAATATAATTGTCTTAGTACTCTATCAAATTAATGACACTATAGCTAAAATTTAATAGTTAAAAAAAAATTCAAGCAGTTTCAAATCAAACAAACTATTTTTAATAAAATTTTCAACACCATAAATAAAAATATTAATTTGCATGAACTAATATAGAAACTTTAAAATTTACATACAAGAAATTTGAAAGTATGAGACAGATAATGTCACAGAAAAGGAATATTTTAATTATGAAAACAGGTATGGAACAATGAAAAAAAAAACTATTACTCTCTAACATAGAAACAATTTTAGAGGATACATGTTAACTCAGTAAAAAGGTGTTAATTTTGCCCATGTGAAACATATTCTGTCATTTAAAATTGGTGATGGTCATATTTAATTATAACCTTCTCTGCAATTTTTATACAGAATGTCGAAATGGAATATATGGCGAATGCAATTATGTAATAAGGAATATTTAAGGAGAAAAACCCTGTCAAATCAATCCCTCTCAATGATAAAACATTTGTGGATGGTATTCTTATTCTGGCTTATTGTGTTGTGCAATAATATACTGTTTCCTTATGTTTTATGTTATTTGGTAAGTACAATAGTACAGTATATTTAAACAAATACCTGATAAAGCTGTATTGTAATGCATTTTTCTATTTCAATTTTATTCATTTTACATCTAAGCAAACTAAAATAATCAATAATATACACAAATATTTACTCTTCACAAGCTTATGATCCTGTAAGGTAGGGGTGTCAAACTCACGGCCTGCATGCACCCCGGCCAGTACAGCGACATACAATATATATATAAAAAAAATTAAAAATAGTGGCAAAGAGATGTCAGGATGTAAGCATTAAATTTTTGTTCTTTTATATATATTTATTATAAGGTATTATTTAAAATAAACCTAGCTTTCTATAAATATTGATTTTTTTGTTTTTGTGGCCCATCTAAAGTTAAATCTCATTTATTCGATCCAAGTTAGTCTTTGAGTTTGACACCCTTAACAAATCTTCAGAGGATTTTGATGTGTTTTTCAAGTTATTTCCTTTTTATTAGGGGTATATATATATATGTATTTATATTTAAATAGTCACAAAACAATAAAATATTTAAGGTAGCACAAAAACCTATTAAGGAATTTTAAAACAAAATAATAGGCATTAAAAATAGTAAATTATATCACAAGATTTTGAAAATGTTAACTATGTTAAAACAACAAATCTCGATTTTCATTGAATTGTCTATATTTTATTTAAGTATCTTCCCAAGATGAACATGTTTAAAACAATAATGAAATCAAAAAATGTTTACATTGTTCTTCCTCATCACTTTCTGATTCTTCGCTCTCTCCGGAGTGTTCAACAGCTATTTTAACTGTAAAAACATTTTTTTAAACTATAACCTTCGCAATAATATACAAAATATGAATAAATATAGCAAAAAGCATAAAAAGTATCAAAATGTTCTGAAAACAATACTGGTAAAATTTATCAGCAGATTTTCTCTTCTTTATTGCAGGTAAAATAACACAATTCTAAGAACATGAAAAATTAAAATTTCTTCATAAATCAAGTTATATTTATTTATTTTGATGTTGAAATTAAAGTAAAAGAAGAAAGGCAAGATAAATTCCTGTTAACTTTAAATGATTATTTTGCACCGAGTACAATCCCTCAAACATTAATTAAAATATGTTCAGGGTAAATAAATCTAGGTAAAAAATTCCCATACCAGCGAAAGCATTAGACATATTTCAAATGGCGAACAATTGTTTTACTCTTTAACATTTAAGCATATTTTATTGTGTACATTTGCATTTGGAGCATAGACTAAATAACTTTTTTACAAATGATGCTACAGAAATATTTACAAAAATAGTGACAAAAAATGTAATCAACCACAACATAACAAACTACATATATTAATTGCATAATAATGAATTTTTTTTAAAATTGGATGTTCTTTATATTACTTTCAATTTATCACTTAGAGGCAGTCAATCATAATTTAAAACCAACATGTAAATTAGGATCTCACACCATTACAGCTCCCCTGTTATTCCAACACAAGGATTTAAAAGCTATTATATTTAAAAAAGGTAACAATTACTGAATAAAATCATATGACAAATTTTTTTATTTAAGTAAATGACTATTCTGTCAGTAGAATCAAAGTAGCCCATTGATCTATAATCAATGAATCTGAAGCTAAAAAAACTTAACCACTTTCATTAAGTGGACTAAAAACATATGTAAAAAGATGCACATATTGCTTCAAGTACATTAAAAAATAATTTTGTGTGTTTTAACGTTTAAATAAATATATTATTCTCTTTCACCGTAAAAAAAAATAAATAAAAAATTATTGTACATATTCTACAAATTAAAATATGTAAAAGCTACATACCTTCCATTTCTTCAGGAGTAACAATAGTAACTCTTTTAGGAGATTTTCCATTTATCCTGACCACTTTAGCAGTAGCTGAAATCATAATTTTATTAAAAATCATTTAAATTGTTTATTTAATACAATGTTTTATAATAAAACATGCTTCCAAAAGCATTAAAAATTACTCAGCATATTTAAACATTATTTCATACCAAACATATTAAAATATTGTTCAAAATAAAACTTTCTCCATGGATATTAATTGAAACTTCAATGTCTGCTTTACTAATAAAAATGTTTTTAAGAATCAATTTAGTTACAGTGACATCAAGAATTCCTGAGGTGCTATGCCCCAATGTAAAAGTAGGCCCAACCATGACCTTTAACCCCTTTGGGACGAACGTCCCAAATATGAGCCAGCACGAAACACCGCCATAGGCTGAATGACTCAAGGGTGCGCCAGCGTGTTTCTCCCTCTGTAGGCCGAACGACTCACCAGTGCGCCAGGCACTTGGAACGTTTTGTAAGCTTAGTTTTTTGGTAAAAGATGGCATTATACGTCCATAAGATTTGAGATACATGGAGAAATGACCTTGTACTTGAAATGAGAGAAATATTACTCACACACACAAGGTTTTTGTTTTATAAACATAAGGGAAAGGGAATTTTTTTGAATTGAGTGCTTTACGACTACTCATGGAATGAACATGTGGTTTTTGTTAATAGTGAAGATTAGAGATTTATTTTCGTTGAAGCATTTGATTTAGGTTTGCAGTCTAGTTTTTAATGGATAATTAGATCTGGTAGACAAAATTTGTCTCTTTTTTACAAATACTGACAGTAAAATGTTTAAAAACTTGTACTTAAACAGAAAGTGGCAGAAGTAAATAAAGTATATTAGTACAAAATAGGTAAAGCATATGCCGTTTGTATGACCTTAATATAAAATGTTGAATAACGCGTTTATATTTCAGTACTTTTATGGGTTTAGGCTTAACTACACAAAACCCTTCGGCCTGTGAGTGACACTCGCGACGGAAACCTCCACCACTGGCGGTACACACGCGTTTGCGTCCGTCCCGAAAGGTTAAATTAGGTAGTATATAGTATACATTGTCAAATATTCTTACAAACGATAATTCGAAACTGATAAATGTGTGTGTCTCACAAAACCAACTCAAGCAAATGCTTAAATAGTAATGATAGTGCATGGTGATAGGCCGAAATATGGATGGCAATCATCACATAATAGTCTTGCCACTGTTTCCAGTTGGCATATAGTTATAAATTCCCAATTTTTCAGACTATGTCCTATGGAATAATTTTAGTCCTTTCAAATTATTTGGGTTATGATCTTACTGAGGCCAAGAACTAGACGAAGTTCCTACCAAAGCTGAGGCACTAGACCCATGCTTTAAGACATCCTGTTCAGTTATAGATCTTTTAATAGATTAGTAGAAACAGAGCAAATGATAGTGCATATAGATATGCCTGAAAATCTAGATACCAGCTCAAGCTTTTGTTAGGAAAGTTAAAATTACAGTGAGATTACATTACATGCAGAACTGTGAATATCTACAGTTGAATGGAGTTTACAGCATATGAAGAAAACTTAAATAACTATTTAAGTGCAATTATTTTTATTTTTGGAAAAATTATATCTTATCCTTATAAATTTGATTAAAAAATAAATAAAGTCAAAACGATATCCATCTTTTTACACTGGCTAATTTTTTCTACTGTATGTCAATTTCCGGATCTACTGCATTAGTGCATACCACTGTGTTTTTATTTTGACTTTTATTAAAAGCCCCTATTGAATGAAATTCACAAAAATTACAACTGCTGTCAATGTGAAAATTACACTAACCAATAGCAGCGTGATAGTGCATTTCCACATTTTTGGTACAAAACAAGAGAAGCACAATTGCGTCTCCGCAGTTTTGGCATAGGGCAAGTGAAGTGCGATAGGCCCTCAAATGGTTAATATATTTCAGTATGGAACTTACCTTCAGCATTTAAAACAACCCTTTTGCAACTCAATCTTTTCAAACTTTCTTAATGTTTGAAAGGAACTTTCAAGTATTTGGCAACAGCTTATATTCTCCCCAATACCATACAAAAATTTTATTGTAACACATACAAAAACATTTTTTAGCAGATTTACAAATAAAAATTACTTACCTTTTGGTGAATCTTCACTTTCATCACTACTGTCTTTATCTTCACTACCAGGTAACAATGAACTTAGCCCTATATAATTATAAAAATATTAGGATTATACACAGATAACAGAAAATTCTTTCCACATACTTGAATTGCTTATTTCTAAAGCAATTACATTATCAACAGTGACAGGAAAACAGGAAATGTATTTTTAACAACTTAGTCTAAAAGATATTTTATGTGCTTTGAAAACTCTAAATCATTTCAATAACAAATTGCTCCAAAATAGACCTGAATTTCATCTACAAAAAGTCCAATGCACAACATCTAAAATTAATGAAAGAAATGACTTCTCAATGTTAACCAGCATAAATAATTTAACTTATGTGACTTGTTGAGTTCATTTCAGATGAAAGAATAAGTGTACTTAAATTATTTTATTACCTAAAATTTTTTTTGTGCTAATTTAGTAAATTATATTAAGTCATACCAAAATTCAAATATTTCTTTAGAATAGATTCATCTTTATTACAGTCATATATTCTACTCGTAACATAGCTTAAGAAATAAAAATTACAGAGCTTAAAATACTCCTAGTATAGAAGTTCAAAATCAAATGTTACATCTTCCATTACGTAACTGAAGTCATTTGTGGGACCAGGGGGAAAAGGCATGTTAATTAGTTTCAATTAAGGTAAAGACTTTTTTTATTTAAATGTATTTAAAAGTCAAAAATGAAAGTAAAAGCATGTATGAATGTAGAAAATGTTCCACATGTTTGATTAGTATATTTGAATTCTTTGAACGATCAATTTAATGATTACAAGATAAATATCTATTCATTCATTCAACCACCTGTCAGAAATTAGCCAAATTGACACTATAACTTATTAATTAATTTAATGAAAAAATATAAATATACCTATCTCATTCTCCTAACTTCATTATGAGAGTACTTTCTAAGAACTTATGACAAAAAATGGAAAAAATACAAAATCAACCAAAATTTTTATTTGATCCACACACATGACAAGAGCCAAATCTTACATGTGCACCGACTTTTATTACCTTTCTTTTCAAATAGCAGCTTCAGAAGGGGAGGCCATATTTTTATCAGTAAAAATATTTATTTCTACTTTTTTAACAGAAATAATAATAATAGTATTTTAAAAAATTATTCAAAATTTTCTTTTGTCCGATACATTTGGAAGCAATGTCCATCATATAGCCCAAGATTGAAATTATTACACATGTAATGACTCTCTTTTCTTTTGCAATCCCTTTTAGCCTCAACACACAGTGCAATATCTTACAGGAGCTTTTTTTAGTGTTGGTGGACAAAAACTAAGAAAATGTTTTATTAGTCGCAGAATTTTAGAAGACTTTAACTACCTACTTTTTAAATATTTGTATTGCTATAACTTTGTATGTCTTTCTACAAATTTGTTCCTGAAATCTATTTTTTCCCCACTTAGTTTCACAAGGGCAGATAGCAATTACTTATTACGAAAACTACAGAAACAAGATAAGACTGCACAAATTAACTCATTTGGGCACAGTTTGGCCAGTTTAATGCCATTGAATTAATTTGATTGTGCAAGTTAAGGGGTTAACATATCTTACAAATCAATAAATATTATATCAATTTATTTAATGTTGTTATAAAAATAATTTCAGAAAACTATTTAGTTTGATGAACAATACAAACTTTAAAAACCACATTTGAGTATTATAAAATCTATGCTTCCATCTTTATAAAATGACCCTAATCAAATCACAAAAATGTAAATATAACAATTAACATCCAAATGCATAAGATGAAAAAATTGAAAATTATCTAACAAATATAATTTGTTTAGCATTTCTTGACAATTTTGTGCCTAACTAATCAATATTGTAGCAAATAAATGACATTTCTTTTTGTACAAACAAGGATTTATTACAATTAACAATTAGAAAATATAAAGAAAAATTGGAAGGAGAAAAACAAGAAAAATAATTTCTGATAAGATAGGCAGAAATAATTCTCAAAAATGTTACGAATATTCAACTAAAACAAGCTTAAAACACTTGTGAACAAAATCAAGATGGTTAACATTCCAAACAAAAATCAATAGTTTCTTGAAAAATGGACATGGTTAAAAAATTAACCAATGACTTCTTTTAATTAATTTCTAAACACTAAGTGGACCATCAAAACCCATGAACGCCAAACATTTGACTAAATTTTGTTTCCCCGACAAAAGGGAAATAAAAAAATTCCTCTTTCTCCCTTACTCAGAGTCTACAAAGACCCCCACTAATAAGCAAGTGAACAGCACATTGACTAATTTCTGCCCCTTCATACAAGGTAGTGTAGTTGAAAGTCCCTTCCAAAAGAAAGGTTAAAAAGAAGCCTTACCTCAAAGGTTAATGGCATTAAGACTAACATTTTAATCTAACAAATTTTTTATATATATATACATTTACTTTCTATCTTTTCACAATAAAATTTTGAATTACAAATAATAGTACAAATATAGTCATTAAACATTAACTAACAAACACAAACAGATCATGACTTAGCTTACTACTGAGCATCTGCGTCTGAAGAATTTATTTTATTGAAAAAGATGTTGCTTTAATGATAGTTAAAATATTAATTGAACTTTGTGTTTTGCAATAATTATAAATTATAGCTAAAAATTTAAAGATACAATATAAATAACAAGGACCTTAATAGGAGTAGTTACTATAGTTCATGTTGTAAAACACAGACAAAATTTCTAAGATTTTCTGAAATTCATATTAAAATACTTACTTGAAATTTGTTTTTTGGCAGAGCTGAGAATTGGATACAGGGATGAGGCAGGTGATGAAGAAACTGAACCTAATTTTCCAGACTTTTTAGAAGGTGATCTTTTATTTGCTTAAAAATAAGAAAAGATTATATAATTATTATACATCAACATGTTATAAAGGTTATATAAGTATAGGAAGTACTTATTTGATGCATTTTTTAAAGGCATTTATACAGCAACATATAAGAAAGTAATGACTTTACAATAAAGATGCTTTTATATATAATAAAAAAATATTATTCAACTTTAGATCATATTTATTTTTTCTGATACTACATGTATTAAAATAACATGAGCAACCCATGCTTGTTATTTTTCCCTTTAAAAAAGACAACCATTCCATTTTCTCCCTTGCAATACTATGGAATTATCTGCCATAAATGAAACTAAACATTTAAAAATTATTCCTTTTTTTTTAATTTAGCCAATTGAATCCTTAATTTAATTTTAAAACTGCAAAAAGACTCCTTTGAATTGGATATTTTTGTATTATCAAAGTAAGCAACTAAAAAAGAATGCAATCAGCATCATTACTCTGCAAAAGGACCTAGTTTCAAGCATTGAATCATATACTCTTTTTTAACCAGAAGTTAGCTCACTAATCACAGCACATGTTTTATTCCCTTACATATATGTATCACTAGATAATGTCAAACTTTCAGAGAGGAAAAAAAAAAGGGTTGTAATTGAGTACAATCAAATGGAGCATTTTGTTTGGGAAAAAAGTAAACAGTATTTTAGTTTTAATTACAACTGATTAGACTTCATTCTTGGAAAGAGAGGATCAAATTATGAGCAAGTGCTACTTGATTTGTCATTTGTGACAAGCTTTGGAGTTTTTACATAACAATATATCATCTAGAGTAGGGGTACTCAAATTTTTTTCTTGCCATGCCACATACATATGGTAGGTATTTCATGCGGGCTGCAACATGAGGATAGTGGGGAGGGCATAAGTTTAGAGCAACATTGGAAAAAGCAAAACTGATCAAAATATTAAAACTATCATTTTCTGCTTTTATTTTAGTACTATATTAATCCTACTATCAAGAGCATACACAGAAATATTTACTTTTATGCAATTTTATGAGTTTTGGGGTAGTTTTGATTTCCTTCCATCTAAGACCCTCTTGTTTACATTCCACTTTAAAAAATAGCAAATTGAGAGCAAAATTGACAGATTTGATTGCTTTATCGACAGAATTTCCTGCTTAATTTTTAGTACATTGTTTTTAAATAATTGAATTTCTTAGTGCAATGGGCCATTGCAAGCCACTCAGTAAAGACCAGAGGGCCACATGTGGCCCACAGGTTGAGTACCACTGATCTAGAGTGACATATGCATTTGTCAGTAGGACATAAGTCACAAAATGCATAGCCCCCTTTTGGGAGGCAAAAATATAATAAAACTCATTTCCATTAAAACATTCAGTAATTGTTTTTTTGAAAGTATATTATTGTACTTATTCTATACTATGTCACATTTTTTTTCAAGTGAGGCTTAGAATAGAAGGTGGAAAAACACATTAGATGGGAGAAATTGAGCATAATACTGGCATTTAGAGCAATTATATGTGCACATATGTATCTAAAAGTTTCCAATACTGTAAAATAAATTATTAGCTTGGTTCTAATTAGGATTATTTTTTAAATTTAATAAATATTGAATATTGACAAACCCTTTTGCACATTTACTATTTTTTTGTTTCATAAAAACATATTGAGAAATTGGGGTGCGGCTTAGAAACGAATATATATTTTCCTTTTGATAGACATGGTAACAATTAGCTAAAACAAATAAATCTGCAATACAAAGTGTAGAAAATACAAACATGTGCAAAACACAAAATGAGTTTGAGATGCTATAGAGAAATAAAAATAATTAGACCACACATAAAAATGAATTAGGAAACAATAAACCAAATACAATATGCAGAAGGAAGGACTAACTTCATGATTTTTAAAAACACTTAATGACAATGAGTTCTATGATTTTTGTCTACTTAATTTTGGTCACTAAGTATAAAATTATAAACTGAGGTGAAAATACTCAGCACAGTTAACTGAAATTTTGTAAAGATGCATACAAATGAATTATGTGGGCCTTAACCCCTTCAGGACGAATGTCCCAAATCTGAGCCAGCACGAAACACCGCCAGAGGGCAAATGACTCACGGGTGAGCCAGGCTTCTGGAACGTTTGGTACGCTCAGTTTTTTGGCAATAGATGGCATTCTATGTTCATAAGATTTTAGATACATGAAGAAATGACCTTGTACTTGAAATGAGTGAAAATTTTTCTCACATACATGTGGTTTTTGTTTTATAAACATAAAGGGGAGGGAATGTTTTTGAATTGAGTGGTTTACATCTGCTCTTGAAATGGACATGTGGGTTTTGTTTATAGTGAAGATGAGAGATTTATTTTCGTTGAAGCATTTGATTTGGGTTTGCAGTCTAGTTTTTAATGGATAATTAATCTGGTAGACAAAATTTGTCTCTTTTTTTCCCTTACTTTTTTACAAGGTCGACTTTTACAAATGCTGACAATAAAATGTTTAAAAACTTGCACTTAAACAGAAAGTGGATGAAGTAAAAATAAAGTATATTAATACAAAATATGTAAAGCATACACCATTCCTATAATATACAGAAAAATATTGAAACGAGTTTATATTTAAGCAATTTTATGGATTTTGGCTTAACTACCCAAAACTCTCCAGCCTGTGAGTGACACTTGTGACGGAAACATCCAACCCTGGTGGTACGCAAGAGTTTGCTTCTTGAAAGGGTTAAAGTGTAAATTATGATGAGCAGTAAAAGATGGAGTCCTTAAGATGAAATATACATACATATATAATACAAGTAAAAAACAAATGTACAGCTTTTTAACATTTATTCTCTAGCAGCTGTGATTCCCTTTAATGAAATAATTTATTCCTTCTTTCCCAAAAATAATAAAGATTTAAAGGACATTTTAAAACAATAAGTTTACATCTTATTTTTAACATTTACCTATTCTAGTACAGATCTGTCTCAGATTTTAGCTGGTACCTTTTTATGACAAATGATACCACTTTTAATATGAGAGAACTGCATTTCGGTTAAAGATTAAAGATAGAAAGTTTGGGTCCAATCTATATATATCTTATTAAGTATTCTACTATACGCATCACAGTGTTATGTCTACTTTTAGATATAAATGTTAAGCACAGGACATTATTTTTTATAAGGCTTTTAGAATATTTTCTCTGAAAAAGAAGTCAAAGTTTAAATACCAAAAGGAACCTGAATAAAAATAAAGCACTCATATATTAATCCCAAGCAATTGGCAAGTTTCAACAAATTTTAACACATGTCCTTAGGATAGAATCAAATAAGTTACCAAAACTTGTATACTATTTTGCAATCTCTTACACATAGCTATATCTTTAGCAAAAAATTGATGATTTGTAATGTTTTTGCAAGTATCAAAAATAGCAATATCCATGTTTTATAAAAGAAAGTTTGAATTAAAAAAAAAATTAGTGAGATATATTAAATATTTTCTATTTATAATTTTATTCATTAATTTTAAAATTAGCGACCAGCCTCCTTTTATTTGTGTGTAAGATTTCATACACAATACAAAATTTCTGAAAAAGAATCATTTTTAAATACAGAAACATTGAAAAAAATTCTTACCAATTGCAGATAAAGTTTCTGAAGATGGCAATTTAACTTCCAATTTGGTTCCAGCTAAGAAAATTTCAACATTTTCCAGAAAACTAGCTTTCATATCAGCTATACATTCTATCCAATTTGCCTCCATTTTATCAAAAAGTGATTGCATATTGACAAAAATTTCATATTTTGCCTTTGAAAATTCCATATGAGCATTCAGAGCTTTGGCATTACCATATGAGACACCAAAGGAATCTGGATCACGTAAAAGGTCCGAGATTTGTGAGTCCAACTTTGTTTGACAATCTTGAACATTTTTATCAAATAAAGATACAAAATATTCAGCCTTTTCCCGTAAGACGGAGAAAGGCCGCGAATCTTCTGTCAATGCCATGTTATAATAGGCCTGCAATAAAAAAAATGCAAGTTACTCAATTTCTAGAGTACACGTGTCAATTTCTTTTATACATAAAAACTAATTCCAAAAAAAAGTTACACAATAATTTCATAAAAATTTTAAAAACATTTAATATATCCAGAGTTTCATGAACCCAGGGTTACATGATTTTCAACCTTTTTGATTCGCATTTTGTTTGAGATACAGAACTCGATTACTCTCTGCTTCTTGTTTAGCTAATGTCCAAACGTATTGCACAGAATCGATGCTAAGTTAAAATTGTTTTGAGTTATTTATTTCTTATCTACGAGTGAGTGAATATTAACGTTGCACGGTTCAGCTACACAAGGGCTTTTGGCAACAAACCACGTAATTTTGAACCATGGTCAAGTGATGTGGACGACACCTGAGCTGGCACCCTCTCTCCTAACTACCACACCACACCAACAGAAGAACGTTTCAGCTCTTGACAGATTTAACGTGCATCGCTGCCTACACGGCGGTCTTTAGTGGTACTGGGCTCGAACTCATGACATTCCTACCATGATCAGATACCTTGACCACTGGGCTACTACAGCCCTATTTCTTATCTACCAAGTGTGTGTTTGCTATTACATGTTAAAATTGTTAAATCATGTTTGTCATATGTATTACGTCTATGCAGATTTTAGACACGGCTATATCATTTAAATGAAATAGAACTGATTCTTCTGCACCAAACAAGAAAAGGAAAATTTTTGAAATGTAAATGTATTATTAAAGACTTTGATACAAAAATAAAAATTGGTGAATGACTGACTATAAATAAATATTGATAAAGTGCAAAAGCACACACCTATCTACATGTTAACCTTTTTCGACATTGTATTAAATGAGACCAATCCCTCACTCTCTTTTTTTACCTGGATAAACAACAATTAAACTTCATTTTGTTCTTTTTTAGAATAAACCGGGTAGGGAAACCTGTGTACCTAGGGCCACCCCATTTTATTTGAATAATATTTAGTTCTAAGTTTTATTACTCAGTTGGGTAAGTGACAACACCAATTCCTACTTTGGCATTCATTTTGAAGTTTTGCTAAAGAAAGCTGTGGCAAGTTATAAATGAAAAACAGTTTTACATGGTCTAAAGTAAAATTTTGCAGTTCATTTCTTTTTATTGTTGTACAATGATAAGTCAAATATTTTTCTTTGAATTCTAGTACATAATTTTTTTTGTGACTTTAAGTACTAAATTAGATTTTAAAATCCCCTTTGCATCTGGGTTTTTCTGCAGAAGACATTTTGTATGAAATTACCTAGTCTTGTACCTAGGGCCATGGCCCTAGGTATAATTGAAATTAATATTCTTTGTTATTATTTCATTAAAAAGAAGTTTTTATAATATAAGGAGGAAAGTGCCTTAATTATCTGAACCATTTTGATTTAGTCAAGTTTTTTATTATAATTGGATGTTATTTAAATGAGAGGAGTGTATATTTTCTGAAACTTTCAATATGCTTGATTAATAAAAAATATGTTTGCTACCATTATTGTTATTATTCAGGATAATTATTTTGTTTACACAAACATAAAAATTCATTTAATAAAAAAATTCTTTATAAAAACAGAAGCATAATTCTAAATAATTTCTAATAAACATAATTCTTGAAGTAAATCCAACAAAGGTGGCCGAAAACCAGGGAGAGGTAGAATCTTGACTGAAACTCCAGAAAATGAAGGAATCAAAAATATCATGTTATTAAAATTGCCACACACACAAAAACTTGTGGAAAAAAGAAAAAAACTTGTGAAAAACCTGAGTTTGAAATTAAGGCAACTTCATCCAAAGAATTATCAGATATTGAAGATTCTCATTCCACTGATGATGCAAATTCTACAGTAGCTGATGTAAGAAATACTATTGAAAAGGGGGATTTTTTAAGCAAAAATACAAGGCAAAAAAAACAACATTTTTATGTAGCAGAAATAATAGATGTTAAAGAACACTATAGTGTTAAATTTCTGAAGAATGTGCTGCTAAGAAGAATTTCTGCTCGTTCGAATAAGTTTCGTTATGATAAAGCAGAAACTTATGAAATTGACAACAGAAATATTGTGTTCAAATTGCCCAAACCACAATCTGTTGGTGCTTCAGAGCGACAATGTATACAGCTCACTTTTGTAAACAGTTTTTTAAATTAGAATGTTTAATGAAAATACGTGTAATTCATTAATAATTTGGCTCATTGCAAATTAAATAGTTGCATGATAAATCAATATGTTAGCTAATATTGATTCTTTTATTAAATTCATGTGTATATGTTTGTTTTCTATTGATTGCAGAGCAAAACCTAAGTTCCAGGGAAAGGCCCTAGGTACAATGTGATTTTTTTAAAACCTTTTATTTCACAGAATTTATTATTTTAAGTACTTATATTAACTCCTATTGGATGGTAGTTAGTATAATGATGAATGCATATGTTTCACATTTTTAAAGAGGCCAGTGGCTCTGTTTTTGTGCATTGAAAAAAAGTGGCCCTAGGTACACAGGTCTCCCCTACTTACATATAAGCATCTCCGCAGCAAAATTTACACTACGTGAATCACACCATATCAAAACAACAAAGATTCTAATGCGTTTTATTTGAAGAAAAACAATTCTTGTGGCACAGTTTTGGTTGTGTGGTGACGCTAATACATAATTACCATAATCTAATTTTAATTAGAAATAAGAAAAAATCTGCATATTGTTCTGTATTAAGACCATTTTGTACTTTTACTTTAAATAGGAATTATTAATAGAAAGGACAAAATCTGAACAATGTTTATAGTAGTTAAATAGTTAAATGACTAATAAAAATTACAATTTGTTCAGCTAATCTTGAGCTGTTGTCCAGAGAAAATACATAATGCTCCAATTAAGATCAATAATTTTCCCGTTATTTTGAATTTTACAAATAAAAAGGTTCAATTTTAAAGTTATGTTTCTGCATCTGTAAAACATCATCACTGATTTTCAGATGTAATGATACCTTATTTCGATACTTACATATTATCGCAACCTATTGGTGACATTATAAGAAACGAAGCACATGACTGCCAAGTCAGCGTGTACAACTCATAGGAAATCAGAGCTGCCGAGTTATCAATAGAGTTGGCAATAATACGTAAGTACCCTTATTTCATATAGCACACACAATGACTTTAAAGTTGAAAGTCTGGCAACTTTAAAATCATCATCAAGGGATGAATCAAAATAGGATTTTACCAGTTTTTTTAATGAAAAAGACAAGTAAAACTGTCACTAAAAAGATTAAATCCAAATTTATTAACAATACAAGATACCTGAGTTTATTTAACAAACACAATGTCTCTATAATAATTTTTTAAAAATTCGTTTACTTGGAAAAATACAACACTTGACATTAATTTCTGAAAAACCATGATCAAATTCTAGTTAAAAATGGCCATATAAAAATCATGGTTTTTGGCATAAAAAAATCAGGCAACTTAATCAAACTTGTCACAGAAAATACTTACTTGTCCATGTACAAAGAGAAAACCACACTGTCATTTTACATTAAAAACACATGCATAATTCATATACAGTGGGCCACATATGTGTTTGTACACTTGCAATTTTTTTTATACCTGCAACTTGTTCTTAATGAAATGACATAATTAATTTTTTAAAAATAATACAACTATTTTTTAAAAAAATTAATCAAAAAGCTACTAAAAATTATGCCACAAAAGTCTTCGTACACTTAATAAAAATCTCAACTTAGCTTTAAATATTGTATTTCTTTCTTAATTTAGTACTTAGTAGGATATCTTTTAGTGTCCACAAGAACTCTTAAGCATTTTGGTATAGATTTAATCAGTTTTTTGTAATTTCTGCATCCATTCTACTGTGATCATTGTTTTTACTTCACATTTTGTGTTTATTTATCATGTTTTCTTTTCTACATCAAAACCTCACCAAATATGTTCTACTGGACTAAAAAAAGTGATTAAGGAGGTGTTTTCATAATTTGGGGACAGTTATAGAGACACCAGTGGCGTACATTGAGAGAAGTGCGCTTGGTGTCATTTCCCTGTTAAAAAATTATGAAAACTCCTCCACAATCGCTTTATTTAGCCCAGTAGAACATATTAGGTGAGATTTTGATGTAAAAAAAAGAAAACATGACAAATAAACACAAAATGTGAAGCGAAAACAATAATCACAGAAGAATGGAGGAAAATCGATGCAGAAATTACAAAAAACTGATTCAATCTACACCAAGATGCTTAAAAGTTTTGTGGACACTAAAAGATAACCTACTAAATACTAAATTTAGAAATAAATACAATATTTAAAGCTAAAGTTGAGATTTTAATAAGTGTATAAGACTTTAACATTTAGTAAAGCTTTGATTAATTTTCAAAAAATAGCTATACTATTTTTAAAAAATTAATTATGTCATTCCATTAAGAACAAGTTGCAGATATAAAAAAATTACAATTATAATATATTAATTTTTATTAGTCAAAAACATTAAATTTTATTTGAAATTGTAAGTGCACGAACACTTTTTATGGCCCACTGTATACAGATATAAATAGTTTATTAAATATTTTTATACATTTATAATCTGTAAAATTGAATTATTGCTTTATAATAAAAAGAAATAAAGGAATATAATTTTTTTTTTGCATTACAGTAAGTTACATTTTACTGTTGTGCAATTGTTACATTTTATTTTTATTATAGTATTTGCGAAGTCAAGTCAAATATTACCTTGAACAAACTAACTTGAATTACAGTAAACTACATAACAAGATTTAAATTAATATTTCGAAGCTTGCTAATTCTCAAAAAATAATTCGGCATAAAAAAATATCTTACCAAGTTTTTTAAGGTATTAGTGTACTGTACTTCATCACTCATTTACCTCTCTCAACAGTATTTACAATAATTGTCAGTAAGAATTCTAATACTCAGTACTAATTCTTATTGAGTCATGCTTAAATGAATACCATAAATAATGATATTTCATTCAGAAATAATGCAATCATTTACTTTAAATGAAAGTTATTGCATTTCTTACAAACTAATTATTATAAAAAGAACAATTAATAACCATGTGATAAAAGCAAAACAAATAAAGCAATACAAACTGTGATTTAATCAGGCATTAGTTATTTGGCTTTAAAAGGTGATTTTAAAACTCAGCGAAAAAATTCATGTCAATTTTAAATTAGTGTTTAACAAATCACAATGTAGTGGCTATGTAAAGTACAGATTTTTTTCTCTACCAAGCATTTAATTCGAAGAAAACTAACAAGTATATGCTCTCTTCATATATAATAAACGAGATCAAAACATTTGTGCGAAGAAAGGTAAAACAGTAAAGACAAAAACAAGTCATAGCATCAGTACAACCGAAAACACACTACCATTATATATAGCAAAGAAAAAAGACATACCTTTACCAATGCGAGAGTTAAATAGTTTGGAGCTAAAAAATAAGGCAGAAATATAAGTAGAAACTATGAAAACAGTTCATTTGAAAATACAACGTTAAAAGTAAACGTTTCCAGTACTTCGTTCATCAACAGCTCTACGCAACCGCGAAAATCTTGAAATTTTTACAGTGTTGCCACTACTTTACAAACACAGAGAAATATAGTTGTCATTCATCTCGAGCAGATTCAGTCTGCGAAAATCACTATGGAAGAGAAGAACTTGCTTCCATTTATTTGATTTATATATGTCAAACCAAAAAAATAAAAGGAATTACAAAGTAAGCTCTAAAAATAGAAATTCAGAAGTTGAAGACATTTTTATTAATTTATTTAATACATGGTATGTTGACAATAAGCAAAATAAAACATCAAGATAAAATAGTTCAAATGTAAACATATTAATATCTTTACTCTAATTTTTCTAATTTCTAATGTTATTTTCCTATCACACGATCGACAAATTTTCTTAATTTTAATTTGAAATTGTTTATATTTAAATAAATAAGAATATCTTAGTATTCGAAGTAGATTCTAGAAACATGTTTCAAAAAACGTCAGTGGTGCTAGTACTGGTGTTCATCATTAAAAGATGCCCATGAGACAAGCATATGGGCGAAGATGTTTCTTTCGATTCATTGGCTTGAATACTTATGCTACTTCGTCTGATGTATGGAGGAGTTGATGCACATAAAATCTGTCATGGTTCAATGTCTTCACGTTGATGTTGTGATGAAATGAAGAGAGGTACCAACTTGGTTGTCGTCAGGTTTAAAATTATGAGATCTGTTACCGAAAGTCCCTGTATTACTTCAAAATGGGACGTTACTAGACAATCAATCACAATCAAGAATGAAAGTAAAGGTAAAAAATAAATTTTATATGAATAGTCATAAATAATAAGTAGTCAATAAATCCTTATATATTAAACAATTATACCCATTACTATTAGTTTCAAAGAACTGGAATTTTAAAGAGCAGTCAAAATAAGTTACAGATGTCATTTTTCATAAATTGTGGGGGAATCTTTTTACTCTTGTTGATTATTAGTAAATGGAATTAAGATAATGTTGCTCTTATACTTTGATGATAATCCTTACTCTCTCCGTTAAGATAGCAACTAGTGCAGATTTAAACTTATTTCGGGCCCTGGGCACAGAAGATCTATGAGCCCACATGGCACTGGCGGATCAAATTTTATAACCAAAAAATCTGGTTAAGTTCAGCTTATCCAGGCCCCTAGGTGCCCGCCCCAAGCATCCAATGAATAAATCGGCACTGATAGCAATAATTGGATTGGAGGGAAGAAGATTATCCCAAGATATTGTACTAGATGGCTAAATGTGTTTTGCAGTGGAGTCTAGGGGCTCTAGGTTATATATGAATCCCAAGAATCACCATGAAAAACTGTCTAAGGTAACAACCATTGTGTTAAAACCATTGAATAGGAACGTTTTTCTATTTCTTTTGACAGAAGGAGGAACAGCACTACCCTTCCTCAGTTCATTTTGAATCACTGCTTCTCACTAGGGACGACACTTTCTGCTACTATGGTGTGCATATATATTCCCAATCAAGGACTGTGTAATACTATTGTGTGTGGTGGGTCCCTCTTAATCTATGATATAAAGCTGCTCTTTACCATGTGCAAGAGAGAACACGTCTTACAGATCAAACACTAGTAAATTTCTGAATCCTTCACTGACGAGTCCCAGTTTACTTTGGAGAGTTATTCAATCGCCAGTCTAAGATTGTTGAAAGACACAATTATAAAGGAAATGGAGTCATGGTTTGGGTTAATATCTATTTGGGTGCACTAACGACATATGTTAAATGAAGAAGCTGTAATTGTCATAAAATATCAGGATGACAGCTTTGCTTTATATGTCACCTCATTTTCTGGTGCTATTTATGATAAGTTAATCCCAGTGAATGCTAATATTCGATCTCAACGAGTTAGACTTGTTGATGCATATCTCGAGAATCAAGATTTGGAGTTAATGGAATGGCCAGATCGATCTCCGGACTTTAAACCGGAGAACATTCGAAGTGCTCTCAGGAGACAAATAACTGTTGCAAATCTTCTTAGAGGTTTTTAATCGATCTAGAGCAAGGGTTGGTTCACGTATGAGCATTGATATCCATCTTAGTATCCAACAATTTAGTTGATAATATGGAAGGTCAATGCTACCGATACATTAAAATGAAGGTGAATATATTCCTAATTAAAATTCATTTTATTCTTTCACGAATATATATATATATATATATATATACATATATATTAAATTTAAATTTCTGTAAAAATGCAATTTTGTATTTATAAATCCTGTTTGATGCTAAAATTATGTAAAATATAATAAATAACTGCTTGACATAACTTTTTCAAATTTAAAAATTTACGCCATTTACTTTCAAATTATACCCAAAGTACTTGTTGAACCTTAACTTCTAAAACTTTAAATATACGTATATAGTTTGAAATTTAAAATGAAATAAATTCTTAAATTAAATTAAAATTCTGAAATATTTTCGTATTTCATTGGAAAAACCAAAGTTTACGTGATCTGTGTCAATCGATCAAATTTGTTCCACAAAATATCCACAAAAAGCTTATTTTAAATGAACTTCTGGACACGATGGACTTAATGTCAGTGAAATCACAGTTGATGTAAAATCAGACTTGAGCATCACCGCTTTTGATATTCCTGCTAGAGTTACTTGTGATGCGACAATCCTTGAAGTTTATGATGTAACAATGCTTTTTTGCTTTAAACTTGAATTCTTGTAATAAATATCTCCACATCTTTCACACATAAAAAACAAAAGGTAAATATAAGGATGAGGGAACGTTTCTTATTAGCGTCTTTCAATAAATATATCCTCTCAATATATGTAATTAAACTTCCCCAAATAGCACCAACTATACCATTACTCGTTATTTTATCTCAACCACCAGGAAAAGCGCCAACAGCCAAATACAAGTTTAATATATTGCTTCCCAGAGAACTTGACTGAAAGTGTCATAAGATGATTTTGTATTTATTTGCTTGGGCAGATTGCATCAAAAAATGAGATGTAGTTATACCTTGCGCAGCAATTTATTTACACGTTTTTATAATGCAGCGTTTCTCAAACTGTGAGGCGTGCCCCCTAGGGGGCATGATTACTCTATGAAGGGGGCGCGAGCATATTGAGAAGTCGAAAACAAAAGATTATTTTTAAAAAATTATTAATTTACTGAAAGTAAACAATTAAAATACATTCTAACACAATAAAAAAAAATAAAATACACATTTACACTGATATAATGCACTTACAACTGTATCAGAACTGCACAATGTATTTCATAATTAATTTAAAACTATTAAGTTAAGGACAACATTAATAATTACCAATAACCCCATAGGTTTCTCATATATAATATTACATACGGAAATTAACATTTATCTTGATAATTTGTACGTTTTTTAATTATTCCCTGTACTGCCGAATTACAGTTACGTGATTCGTTCCCCAATATGACCGTTTTCCAAGTAGGAGCACGTATGTGATGTATTGGGGGAAGAAAAAGGAATAAAATAAGTAAATCCTCTGAAATAAAAACTCTGTCAAGGTCCTTTTATTGCATTCTAAAGCATTCGGAATAATTTTATGGATACCAGTGAACAGAAACGATTGTACTTCGGAAAGTCGTATATATACGTACGGGACAATCAACGCTTTGGATGAGCGAGACTTTTATATAAGCCAGTGGCACTTAAGAGGTTAAAGTCGTATTGCAGTTTTAGCATCGAAGTGTATTATTGAATGAAATGCATTTTTATTTTATGGAAGGGGGGGGGGTGCACGATGAAAATTATGATTGAATATTGGGTGGAAAATATTGAAACTTTAAGAAACACTAATATAATGTATAATGTACACAGGTGTATCATTTTTTTCAATAAAAGTATCAACAGCGTTTGTTACGATTGCAGTATGCAATACAAAATGAAATTATATAGACAAGGTGATAGCTGTTCTCACAGGAACACTATCCGTGGACAACTGTAACAATGTTCTTCGGCATGCCCGTTTTCGAAAATGTTTTTGATTATCTATTTGCTTATTTATAACTTTCGCTCTTAAAATTGATTCAGATACATTTTATAAGCTCTATTTAAACGCTTACTACTTTAAAAAAAATACTTAGCTGCTATTCGAAAAATATTTTTACAAGACATTTAAAAATATTTCTCGATAAAGGAATAAAATAAAATTATCATTTTAAAAGTAGTGAACTTTTAATTCATGAATTATAATGAAATGTTTAATTTTTTTAAGTAACTGCTATAATCATTTTAATTCGTGTAAATGTAATCTCAACCTTGAACAATGAAATAAAAAATAACCTTATTCACCTTAACGATTCATTAATTGTTCTCAGGTTGATCCTTTGCCTGATTATTATCTTTGTTTTGGTGCGATTTAGAAAATTAAGTTGTGCAAATAGCAACTGTAGAGTTTTTGTATTGTTCTAATTTTTGTGAAACTAAAAATGGTTTTGACTTAGATACCACGTGTTTAAGAGAATTAATAAATATTAAGTAACTAGAGAAATTATAATTATTACGGTTTTTACGCCATTTATATATATATATATATATATATATATATATATATATATATATATATATATATATATATATATATATATATATATATATATATATATATATATATATATATATATATATGTGTGGGAATCCAACCGAAATCTTCCAAAAAGATTGGATTCTTCAGATGGCGGGGTTTTTTATGGCGTGGTGTCTAGGGGTTTTAGGGTGTGTTAGTTAATTTTGAAATAAAATAGACAACATAGTTCAAGAAAGAAACTTGTTGAAAAACTAAATAATTTATTAAGAATTATAGGGGAGTATTTACATGGGGAATATTTCAAAAGAATAGGAAAGTTAGATAAGCATATTTCGGAAGAATAGAAAAGTTAGATCACATTACTTTAAGGGAGGCAATTGAGATTAAATAGAATTCATTATGGTGCTATTAAGACTTACCGCCTGGTGCGGACGAATGATAGAACTCGTTATGGTACTATTAAGATTTACCGCCTGGCGCGGACGAAAGTGCGCTGACGCGCGAAACACGACTTCTCTCGACGAATGTTAGTGGGCCTCTGGCGAAAAAGTTGCTGACGTTGCTGACGTCTCTGGGAAATGGAACGCGAAGCGTTCCTCCATCCCATATCGAAGTTGTAGATGTGGCCTGATGTGGATGGGCCTGGCTGGGTGAGAGTTTCCTTATTGGTTGTGGGGTTGTGGCAAGGAGGCGTGGCTAGGGAAACAGTGAGGGATGCATCCTGGATTTCGGCGGGAAAGTCCTGATCATTGATGGGTGGAAAGCTATTGATTGGTCGATGGCACTGGGAGAGTAGGCACTTTATTGGCTGCACTGATGTATTGGAACTGAACAAGTGGGAGGGGTATAGAAAGTTAGCCTGTGTGGGATTGATATTAAGATAAGAGATGAAAAGAAATTAAATTAGAAATTAGAAAAAAGTAAGCGGTCACTCACCACACGGAGAGTGACTAAATTAATTGTTAGGGGGGATAATATGAGTCTAGGAGAATTCTCCTAGGTCTTTTTATATCTGGCTTTGGATAATAGTTATTTAGTTTTTGAACATTTTCGTTGTCAATGTTAGGAAGTCTATTGAAAAATGAGATAGCCAGTTTTTGTATATAAGCTTTAAAAGGGGGAATTTTAATATCATTATAAATTAAGGAGTTTCTAGTATATCTATCTGCTTTTACAATATTTCTGATTAACGAGTTCTGAGCAATCTCGAGAATTTTTAAATTTGAATCTGCTGCATAGCCCCACACAGGCGCACCATAGGTTATTATTGGTCGCAAAACGGCAGTGTAGAGAAGTAACTTATTATACATATTTAAATCAGATTTCCGGCCAATTAAGGGGAAGAGTGCTCTTAGAGCCCTCCGGAATTTATCGCGCTTGTGTGTCAAATGTTGTTTCCAAGTGAGTTTTTTATCGAGGATCAAACCAAGGTATTTTGTGCTCTGAGACCACTGGAGTTGTGTGGAATAGAGAGTAGGAGGCGTTGGTTGTGTTTTCCTTTTTGTGAAGAGAACTGCTATCGTTTTATCTACGTTAATTTTAATTTTCCAAGTGTCGAAGTAATTTTGGAGTAGATATAGGTGGTTGTTAAGTGCCAAAGTAATAGTGTTGTGATTTTTGTAGGTAGCGAGCGTGACAGTGTCGTCGGCGTAAATATTAGTGCTAGTTTGGGGTGAGAAGGGATGTCGTTGATATAGGTGTTGAATAAAAGGGGGCCCAGGAGGGACCCTTGGGGTACCCCATATTTGATACGGAAGATGTTAGAAAGGGTATCATTTACCCGTACTTGAAAGGATCTGTTTACAAGATAGGAATTAATAAGGTGAATTAGAGCAGGTGGAAAATTGTTAATTATGAGTTTATAAATGAGCCCACTGACCCAGACCCTGTCAAAAGCCTTTTGGATGTCGAGAAAGACAGCTCCAGTGGATCTGCCTCTCTGAAATCCAGCAGTGATTTTTTCAGTAAGTCCGAGTAGTGGGTGATAGGTAGAGAGATTCCTGGTGAAGCCATATTGATTAGGATTGATGAATTTAGTATCGTTAGTAAAGTTTTTAAGTCTAATTAGAATAACATATTCAGTGATTTTACTGAAAATGCTTAGGAGGGCGATTGGACGATATCTGGCGAAAAAGGTTCATGTCGGCGTTTTTAAAAAGGACGCTAGATGGCGTTGATGTGGAATACTGTTTTGATTAGAATTGCCGACCTCGGTAAATGATATGATCTAACTTCTTACATATGGAATATCCTACATATATATATATATATATTTGTTTTTAAAGCAATAGATTGAACTGACTAAAATCATAATTTTTTTTATTTCGAATCCACAACTAAACAATACTTCTCAGCAAATAAAAACCTTATTTTCCTATAAAGATGATACAAAGATGATAAAAAAAAAAAGGCGAATTCTTCTAAAGAGTTTTTTTAATCTTTCCGTCGAACGGTTTTTTGAAGAAGCATTAGTAATAAACCTCTGCGGGTCTTTCTCTGACTTCCTTTGAAAAACGAACAACTTAAATTGCAATTCAAGACACAACTTCGTGATATTTTGCAATTTATGTCTGAGAAGTTAGCCCCGTCTAATCACTTCAAATAGGTGGAATTCTTTTTCTTTTTCATCGAAAAGATTTCTCGAACGAGACATTCTCTCTCTAGATTCACACACACACATATATATATATAACTATTAATATCATTATAGACACTGGATTAAAGACCCATATCTATATTCAGAGACACCACAACAATTTTATCTAGAGCAAGAAACATTAAATAACCACGAGCAGTTTTATGCAGCGAGCTTACAATCTAAAAACAGTAACTAACAAAATTGCACAAATTCCTTCGAAGCAAATTTGGGTTGCCATCCAGCATAAAATAAATACTTTGTCGATGGCTCAGATATATAACATGAAAGAAAATATATAATTGGTTTACAATATATATATATATTCATTAATAAGAAAATTAGGGGAAAAAAAGATCGTTAGTAAAATTACAATTTGACACAAAAAATTAGACTAAATTACTACAAGTCTAAAAAGCAAAATAATAAACAAGAAGGTAACCAAGCAGTACAAGACAAAATAAGATAGCGACCGCAATACATTAGAAATTTTTTAGGATTAGGACAGCGTTTTTCAAACTATGGGGGTGACCCTGTAGGAAAGGGGGCGTGATAACTCTACAAGAGGGGCGTAAGCATATTGAAAAGTCGAAAACAAAAGATTATTTGAAACAAATTATTAATTTACTGAAAGTAAACAAACAAAATACATTCTGACGTAATAAAAAATAAAATATGCATTTACACTATTATAATACGCTTATAAATGTATCAATACTGCACAATGTATTTTAGTTTATTTAACAATACTAAATTAAGAGCAGCAATAATTACCAATGACTCCATAGCCTTGTCATATATAAAATTATATTCAAAAATTAACCCTTATTTTGATAATTTGTACGTTTTATAACTATTCCATTAACTGCTGAATCAAAGTTACGTGATTCACTCTCCAAAGCCCCTTTTTCCACGTTGGCAAGTGTACGTGATGTATTGAGGGGGTGAGAAAAGAAATGAATAAACAAATCCTCTGAAATAAGCAAATCCTTAGAAAACCCTCTAAAGGTCCTTTTATTGCATTCCAAAGTCTTCGGAAAAATTTTATGAATAGCAGTGCTCAGAAAATATCGTACTACGGCAAGACGTATATACGTCCAGGTCAATTAACGCTTTGGTTGAGTGAGACGTTTCTATACGCCGATGGCACTTAAGAGGTAAAATTGTATTGTAGCTTCAGTGTCAAAGTGTATTATTGAATTAAATAAACTGTTATTGTTGGGGGTAAGATGAAAATTTTGATTGAATATTGGGTCGCAAATATTGAAACTTTGAGAAGCACTGGATTAGAATTAAGAAGGAAAGTTGAAACAAAGTTATAAGATACCCTTCCACCACTTACCATTGTTTACCATATTTTCGACAGATACAAAACTTAGAAGATAAAATACAGTCAAAAATAATGTTATTAATAATTTTTTTGGTACAAATATTAATTAGAAAATCGTACGTCACACCATAATCGAAAATAATAATAATAAAAAATAAATCTACTTACTTAAAAATTGAATAAATTTAAAAGTACTACAATTAATGTAAATGAAAATCTAATCCTACGAAATGAAAGTTTCAAGAAATAATTCACTTTCTTCACACTCTAAAAGGAACGAGTATAAAGGAAATCGCAGGATCTCCGGAAAAATAATTGTTAACAATTATATTTTTCAAGGTTTGATTGATTGATTGATTGAATATTAACGTCGCACTGTTCAGCTACACGAGGGCTTTTGGCGACGGACCACGTAATTTTGAACCATGGTCAAGTGACGTGGACGACACCTGAGCTGGCACCCCCTCTCCTAACTACCACACCCCACCAACGGGGGACGTTTCAGCTCTCGACAGATTTAACGTGCATCGCTGCCCTACACGGCGGGTCTTTAGTGGTACTGGGCTCGAACTCGTGACAAGGCAAGCCACGGTCCGATACTTATACCACTCGGCTACCGCGGCCTATATTTTTCAAGGAGTTCGACAACATGTTATATGTAAAAAGTATGTAACCATTAATAATAATTAAATAAAAATAATAATTTAAACAACAATGATTTAAATAATTTTCTTAAAGATAAGGAAGTGTAAAAATAAAATTGAGTAAACTGTAGCAAAGTCGTATAATATCCGAACCAGTTACTACTATAGCGACATCTATAATTAAGTAAATTAAACAACAAATATTACTACATCAATTAATTCGAACTAACAGTAAACCGACTACAAATGTATAGTTTATGAAATTTTATACGTAATCATGTACTAAACTTCTTCTTTTTCAATGGCTCGACAGCCCTGGGTGGGCCCTGACCTTCTCCACAGGCATTCCTACTTTTGGCAACTGTTTTCCAATTTTTGACCTTTAAAATTTGTAGGTCTTTTTTAACACAGTCAATACATCTTAACGGGGGTCTGCCCCGAGGTCTATTTCCCAAGGGCTTTGCCAGAAGGAATTTTTCTTGTTCTAAACAGTATGTCATAAATTTTTTATGCTATCTATTTTTATCATAATCTTTATAAATTAAACTATAACTACGCTGTAAATAGTTAAACATTATATTCTTATACATTGACAAATGAATATTACTATTCAAGAACAGAACATAACTAATTTTAAAATGAAACAATCCATTTTATCAAAAATATTAATATCTAATTTATGATCTATTATATGTAAATTTTTATTCAAGTATTCTTTTATAAAATGGTTATCATGAGTTTTAATAAGGTTTAAGGGACTAGTGAAAAGTGTTACCTTAAGTATATACTCCCTATTTTTGTCAAAAGTAATTAGACCACCGGTATATTTAAACAGATTAAAATCATTACTATCAATATATTGTATTTCTTTAAAATGTAAATATATAAGTTGGCTAAACTGATTTTAACAAGTCCAATTGTAATAAACCTTCAATCTGTTTTTACCATTAAAAGTAAGATAATTTTCTTTAAAAATTAAATTAATTAGAGTTAAAATTTTGAAAACTTATCAGACTTTATTTGCTATCATAACTATCATAAATTTATAAAAGAAATTTCATAATGTCATCGATATTTATTCTGATCCTCAAAATCACAGTTATGTGTAGAGTAAATTTATATCTTTGTCTTTTAAATTACTAATGATATCTTTATTATTTTTAATAATAACTTTAATTCTAAGATTATTTATAATATCTTGTGAAGTAGATGGCAATAACCTACAGAAATAGTAATGCAAGCTTAAAAAGTAACTTTTCTAAATATAATATGATTCTAATGAAAATTAGCAATTAAAATATACGCGGAAATTTGACCTCAGGTAGATAGATGTGTGCCCAATTTTTTTTTATTGAATGCCAAAATACGATTATTAATTTCTCTACCACATATTTCAGATTTCTGAAATAAATTATTTTTTTGGAAAAGCTTATATGACAGAATGCTGTAATAGTGTTTACATATAACGGCATAATTATCAGATGACATCTATATAAACAATCATGAAATCTTTTTGTAAATTTCTATGTTTTTAATATCCTAATGCAGTATCACCATATTTAGTAACTCCCTACATTACCATTTTTCAAATGGATTTCCCAATATCTTTTTTATTTTGTATTTCTATTCTTTAAAGGTTAGTCTTCAGTAATTAATAACTGTAGAAATAAATGTTCTATGAACAGTAGTGAACAGAAATAAATGTTTTCTTAGCAGAAAAAAGCCTTTTTTTTCCTTAAATATTTTAAAGAATGTATGAAATACCAGCCTCCATATAAAATCTGTTGCCTTTTCTGTAAATATTGTTCAGATTTCTCTTTTGATCTTCAGACAAGGAGGTAAAAAAGAAGAAGCCCTATTGACACTTTTGAAATGACTGAAGCAGACAAGAAATGGGACGAAGCTGTAATCCCTGAATTTCTTTTTTTCTTTTGTTTGTTTGCTTGCTTAGCGAAATGAACCGAAGAGTCACAAAAGTCATGAAGTCGGAGCTTAAATGCGCAGTTCCTGGAAAAAAAAATTATCATCTAGGATTACCTCGAAATCCATGACGATATATCTTTTTTAAACGGAGTTAACCACTGGTTAACTTTTTCAAAACTAAGTTTTTGATAAAACTTCATCCAAGGCACGACAAAAGAATAGTTGAAATAAGACTGTATTATTAAAACAATCATTTGATCTTATGTTCATTAAAACTATTTAAAAAATGTAATTATAAAAAATAGTTTTTATTTTTTTATTTTTTTAAAAATGAGAATAATTTATAATGGATGTTTTCATATGTTTGTTAGGAACTCTTAAACTTATGATATGAAAATATTAGATCGAATTCCTTAAGATAAACCGTTTGTTCATTCTCAAAATCTATGAAATTCTTTTTCATGAATTGAGCGATAGGACGAAACTTTTTTTTTTTTACTTTCGATTGTTAATAGAAAATTCTGCAATATTTTGAATAAGGAAATAACTATAATCAATTTGTTTTGATTTAGAACAATTATTTCTTTTTTTAGTATTTTTGAAAAAAAATTCTTTTTTCCAAATAAACATAAACTAAACTTTCTAAACTTGTAGGGTGAAAAAATCTACATTTTTATCTACATGTAATATTTAATGCCAATATATATAAATATATTTGAATAAAAAACTCCTATTCTAAATTTTTTAGGTAATTATTTCAGAATGTAGTAAACGTATATTGTTATATTAATTTAATTTTAATGTATCGTCTACTTTTTATATTTGTTTAAGATGTAAATTAGTATTCATTTCGTTTGGAAATATGTTGTTTTGTTTGTAAAAGGTAACGGTTATACATTTACGTGGAACCTTATAGAAAGCTCTATTATCCACTCATCATAATAAATTGAACAGAGAACAATTTGTTGAAGTTACATATAAAATACAAAGCAGTTCAATTAAATGCAGGCAAATACACTGGTAGAGGGTGGAGGGGGAACCACTCTCCCAGTCCCAGGAAAGAAGGGATTTCTTTAATAACAAGGATTAAGAGAATATATAATATTTTTTAGTCCGTTTCGCGTTACTTCTAAGATAACTGCGTGCGGTTATTGAAAGGAAGTTTTAACTAACCACTTGGAAGAAAGTAAGAAAAGAGGTAGAGGAGTTTGAAATAAGATCGCACATGAGGGGTGAAAAGTTGCCACTCTAAACGCGATCAAAAACTTGCATGGCGCGGAGGGTAATTAGAGTAAGTGAAGTCTTGCAAAAGAAAACAACTAGTGTAACAATAATTGTTTTGTTTGTGTATAACTGAAATTGCGAGTGAAATGAAAGGACTAGATTCTGTTTTGCATATAATAATTTGTGTTCAGTTCCAGGTTCCTTACCCGGTGTGAAGAGGAGCTGATGCAGGTTGTGGTGAGCCTGGAAGTCCTCTAGTAGACGTGGTGTGGAATTTAGGAGAGGGGGTGCTAGTTTAGGTGTTTTCCTCTTCTCAAAACCACGGTTCATAATTAAGATGTCCGTCGTCAATAGCCCTTGAATTTCTACAGAGTTCGATGTAAATTAAAAATCAACCTGTGGTTTCTTCTACCAACTTCGACAATCCAAGCAAATACTCATAAAAATAGGAATAAAAAAATTCAGTCCTCGGCAAATAAGGATACTCGCTTAAAAAGGGCAACGCCACCTATATGCAATAAATGAGTGGTGGCGATACACAAGCACCAAATTCCTCAATAATCTTTTTAAATTTGGATAACTGTGATCATAAATATCCTATTACTTTTCATCAAATCGATTAACGTTTGAAATGAATTTTTTAAAAAAATTATAAAATGATCGGGATAAAAAATGAATGCTTTGTCCTTCATGCCCTAATTTGTTTAAGGTTACTACGTTCGGAACCGTGATTTTAAAAAAGCGCATAAATGGATAATTTTCATGATATTTAGTGTCACTTAGATTAGAATACATGCATAAAATTGTTTTAAGGGCACTATGACAAAAAAAAATTATTTAAAATACAATATTTTGGCAAAAAATGAACTTAGAATAACCTTTTTTCAAAATGTTTTTCTTTTGTGAAAAATATTTCTATTATAATAATATTTTGCCTGTAAATATCTCAGACTTCTGTACAGAGGCTAAACTATTAATTTTGAAAAAATCACATTATTTTCAGAGCTACAACCCATTGAAATAGTTATCGGCGTTTCTTTCTTAAAATTGCTCCCCTCTGTTGTCGTAAAACATAGATAAACCCACTTCTAAGTTATATATTTCAAAAATTCTATTTGAGCCTCTGTACAGAGGTCTGAGCTATATACACGCAAAATATTATTATAATAGAAGCATTTTTCACAAAAGGAGAATATTTTGAAAATGGGTCATTCTATATGTTCATTTTTTGTCAAAATGTTGTACTTAAATAATTTTTTATTGTAATATTATTCTTAGAACAATTTTATACACATTTTCTAATCGAAGTGACACTAAATATCATAAATATTATCCATTCATACGCTTTTGTAAAATCACTGTTCCGAACGTAGTCGGATACCTTAATAAAGATATCTTGGTTGTTTTTGTTTTTAAAAAAATTGCATATCACTCTTCTTTAGAATGCAGACAAATGAAAAAGAAACAACAACAACAACAAAAAAATGTCACGAACTCACAAATTGAAACTAAAGTTATTACATTTTTCGTGGGAAAGAAAAAACTATAAGGAAATTAAATATGTTGTACTGTTGTATACTGAAAAAAAAAAGACTTAAAGAAAGAAATATGTTAATCCCCTCCCCTCTCGAAAAAAACCGTATCTAAAGGTATAATAATTAGACGGAAAAAGGAGTAAGTTTATTTCGAAAGAACTCTCACGCTTACAAAAAAATAATAATTCCTTCGCTTTCAGATTTCTAGCTGAGGGAGAAATTTTGCTTCAGGAATTACTTTCAAAACTAATTCATCGTAAATATTAGCAATTCCGTGAATTTGGCGAAATATTTATTTCTTATAAGCATAAATATGTGTAACTGTTTCCATCGATAAAGACGACTTCGAAACATGGAAATAGTTTCTTACCAACATTTTGATTTATGACAAATATCTGTAAAATTCATTTTCGACAAAAAATTACTTCACTGGACTTTTGCCAAAATCGATCATTAATATTGAAAAAAGCAACAACGACAACAACAAAAAAATTACAAATTTTGTATTTAAATGCTCATTACAAAGAATTATATTGGCTTGATGACCACAAAAATATTCGTTGTGGCTCTAACTTTAGATGCTTTTAATCTAAAACAGAGATTACCTATGGGTTCAACGGGACCTCTTGAGTGTCTATGGAAGTTCAAAAAGGATCTGTAGTATTCCACGAATCCATTTGAGGGTCGATGGCAATTTTTTTTCTGTAAATGAACTTTAATTACTTTTTAAAGATTGTAATTATTAATAATGGTCATTTTAATATGCACAGATACAATATATATAAATTAGCTTATGGATATGGGTGAGATTTTACGTATCCTAAGAGGGTATACAATAGGACCTCTATATAACGAAGTCGCTAAATCCCGGAAAAAAGTTCGCTATAGGAAAATTCGTTACATGAGGTTCATCTTTTAATATACTTTATATAAAACCCATAAAACAAATTTTAAATTGATAAACACTATATATTAAAAAAAGTAATTATTCTCACCTTTTTAAAAATTAATATATGTTTATTTTGTATATCTTACCCATCAAAAAAGAAAGAGAGAAAAACTGCAAGGAAAACAAGAAAAAAGAATGTCGAAGAATTCACTGTGTGTATTTTCTATATTAAGAAAATAATTTTATACTAAAATTAATGAATTTTAAGGACATTTTATAATTTAAAGCATACAGGTAATATTTAACATACATTATTTTATAATTAGAACAAGGGGACACGTGACAACTCCACTGAGTGGGTAAAGAGGATATCGAAGGTGCTTCTAGTGAACTGGGCAAAGGGGGTTAAGGATTGCAATTCTTGGATGAAACGTCCAGAACTCTATTGCTCTCGGCGAATTAGGATCTAACAAAACCAGTTCAAGATTTATGACCACCATAAAATGTGTTAAAGAGAGATTAACTTGAAATTTTTTCAGAAATACTTTAAAAAAAAGGGAGAACAAAAATTGAATCGCAAAAGAAAAAGTTCGTTCTATAGAAAATGCACTTCGCTATAGAGAGGTTGTTTTACGAAGAAAATCGTGAAATGTTCAAGGTTCCAGGGAAAAGTCCGCTATATAGAACAATTCGCAACATTGAGGTTCGTTATATAGAGGTTCGACTGTATATATGTAATTACATATATATAATATATATAATAAAGACGAAACATAAACCTAACAAAACATTTTCTTCCTTTCCTTAGTTAAATTGTTATCTTTAAGTTTTTTACGCAATTATATATTAGTTTTAGGTGCATTAGGTATTATATTGTGCATTGTATATTAAAGAAAAATATAAAGGGACCTATGAAAATAATAATTATTATTTTAAGGTATCCGAACACGTTAAAATGACTAAATTTGGTCAAAACACATGTTTTTATTTTTTTTATTTTATTTTATTGGATAGAGCTATCTTTTGACTTTACAAAACGTATTCTATTTTGTTCCATTAGAGGTCAAGTTATAATCTTTATAAATTTAGAAAAACTCGAAATGGGTCTTGAATTGTTTGAAATCTATCATAGCCAGTATAACTTAAATGGTTATAAATGTATTTCTGTGAAACTTTTGGAACTTGATATTTATATTATTTTCTAGAAGATGTACTAAAATATTTCTTATTGTATGAATATATTTTTGAGTTATGGCTCTTGTTATTTAAATAATTCTCTCATAAAGAATGTCACATTTCTTATGATATTTAATCGATCAGCTCTAAAGTTTTTAAATTTTATTAAAACATTAAAAATTTAGTACATTTTCTAGACAAATGCATCTAATTTGTTTTAGTAATACTTTTTCTCATATAAGTTTATTACTTTTTCACTAATTGTCTTGTGTTTTTTCAAAAACATTTCTAAAATTTCACTTATAATTGCTAAAATATCACTTAAAATTCTCTTATAATTAGTATTGATTGGTATTGCTTCTTAAAAAAAAACATTTATAATGTTTTGGTATGTTATTTTTTTTAAAAAAGTACACCGAACGTGATCGCATACCTTAAAAGGACACTAAAAAATTTGGGAGCCCTTGCCGTAAAACATTAATTCTTTTGGGACCTATATATTACTTCCCAAGGGCCTCACCTTCCTCGCGGGTATACGGTTGGGAAGCTCCTGATAAATTTTTCCTTTCTCTCATGGGTTTTGTTGACTTTAGTAATCACGGGTGATAAAACACCTCCCGCGGGGGATATCTTAGAAATGTTTCTTTTTTCCGACTCGCCTACTCGTTATTGCAAAATTTTTTAGATCAAGGATATATGGACTTTATTGCTATTATCTGACAGATAAACGAATGTTTAAACAAAATATGGTTTGGCTCCAAGTTAAATAGTGATATGATAAACACAACAATTAAACTTTATACGATTTAACATAAATTTTAGCCAGATACGAGGTTTCCAAAATTAGGCAGATAAGGAAAAAACCCCCAAAAGCATCAAATTAAGATTCATTCTCAAAACACAAACGCTTCAATAAAATATCGACTATTCAACAATCGGTGATTTTTAAGGAAAAATCGGATAATTTCAAAACGTGAGTGTTAATAATACATGTATAAAATTGTTTTAAGGACATTTTGACAAAAAAGAATATTTAAGTGCAATATTTCGGCAAAAAATTAACTTAGAATAACCTTTTTTTCAAAATGTTCTCCTGTTTATAGCTCAGACCTCTGTACAGAAGCTCAACTACGAGTTTTGAAAAATTCACATTATTTTCAGAGTTACAACCCATTGAAATAATTATCGGCGTATTTTTCTTAAAATTTCTCCCCTCTGTTGTCGTAAAACATAGATAAATCCCACTTCTAAGTTATATATTTCAAAAATTCTAGTTGAGCCTCTGTACAGAGGTCTGAAGCTATACAGGGAAATATTATTATAATGAAGCATTTTTCACAAAAGGAAAATATTTTGAAAATGGGTCATTTTATGTTCATTTTTGTCAAAATATTGTACTTAAATAATTTTAATTCTAATACTATTCTTAAAACAATTTTATATACATTTTCTAATCAAGTGACACTAAATATCAAAATATTATCCATTTATATCATTTTTCAAAGGTTCGACTAATCATACACCCAATATTCAATCATTATTTTCATAGCCTCCCATACAATAACAATGTACTGAATTAATAATACATACTTTGAATCTAAAACTACGATAAAAATTAACCTCTTAAGCATCCCCTTATAGAAAAACGTCACCCAAGACAAAACCTTTATTTCTCCTGACAATATTATTGAAATCTTTATCGATTTTTTTAGGCAATGCTATCCGTAAAATTTTTCAAGACTTTGGAATGCAATTAAGGACCTTATTTAATGTATGTCCGTAAGATTTAAGATTCGAGTACTTTTGCTCCTTTATCTCCCTCCTCCCCAATAATATCCCGTTGAGACAAAGTTTTCATTCTTTGGGAGCAAATAAAACTTATGATCGGCAGTTAATGTTTGAAGTATAAATCGTACAAAATTATCAAGATAAGTGTTAATTTTTGTTATAAGCATTATATGACAAACCCATAGTGTTACTGGTAATTAATAAACTTGTTTTTAACTTAGAATTGTTAAATTAATTATAAAATACATTGTGTAGCACTGATATATTTATAAGTGTAATATATCAATGTAAATGTGTATTTTATTTTTTATTATATCAGAATGTATTTTGTTTGTTTACTTTCAGTAAATTAATAATTTTTTAAAGTAATCTTTTGTTCTCGACTTTTCAATATGCTCGCACCCCCCTTGTAGAGATGTCACGCCCCCCAAGGAGGGCGCGCCCCACAGTTTGAGAAACACTGATTTATATGCTTTTGCAAAATCACGGTTCCGAACGTAGTCGGATACCTTAAAAGAGTCTTACAAAAATTAAGAAAAAAAAATCTTTTTAAAGCTTTTCAATGACAATTTGAGTCCGTGTAGGAAATAAAATCATGCAATATAATATAGAGATTTTCTCATAGAAAAAAATTCCAACCACAAGAGAAAAAGAAAGAGGGAATAAAAAACCCACCAATATTTTGAAATATTATAGTTCTATTTTGGGTATAAGAGAAAGTTCTGTCGTTTTTTTCACTTTTTATTTAACATATAATGTTCTTTGTTAGTTAAACTGTCTGCCAGCGTCCTGGCAGCTTATCTAACCCTTTGGAAAATGTCCTCTGTTTTGGAGACAAAATTATTCTTCCATTGCCATTTGGACATCTACATAATTTATAAATTCATTTCCATCATGAAATTTTACAGCGACTTGAACAGATGATATTTAGACGGAGCAATATCAGGAGCAATTGCTAGCGGAGGTAAAGTTTCCTAACCCAAATCTGCAATTTTTTATGAGGCGTTCCTTGATACGTGTAGTCTGGCGTTGTCGTGATGAAGAATCACACCCTTTCTGTTGGTCAAAGATGGTTCTTTTTCAGAACATCAAGTTGCGAACATTAACGGCCGTTTCATTTTCTTTCAGCAATCATAGTGCACCATAACCTTGATGTCTCACCAAAACACAACATAACCTTCTTCTGATACACCAGCTTTGAATGTGGGTGGTAGTGTCTCCCCTTAGTAAACATATGCTTTTTTAATCACGCGTTTATGCACTATCTACTTTTCATCTCCAGTCATCAAGTGGTCTGAAAACGGTTCCTTCATGTGACGAGTGAGATTTGAAGAACATATCGAATATCTGTCCATTAAATTTTTTTTGCTTAATTCGTGTGGCGCCTAACAGAGAGTTTGAACACGAAACAAGCCTTTTCATATAATTCAAAGCAGAAACCTGGTAAATTCCAAGCTTGAAGCCTATTTCTGTGAAAATTAATGTGGGATTTGTCCTGATCATTTTGCGGGGCACTTAGAAACTATTTATTTATCCAACTTACTACAACAATTTACTTCTTACTTACTACAACAACTTACTTACTTACAACTTACTACAACAACTTACTTAACTTCTTAACCATTTGACGCCGAGCCTCCCAGTACGACTGACGATGTCGTCAGTCAGGTATTCATTAAGTCTAGTGCATTGGAGCAGGTGGTCGCCATTCATTCTGGCATGGTCGTAGAATGGGCAAGCCTCGTTAGCAGCCAGTCCAAGCCAGTGGAAGAGTATTCCCCAAAAGTCATTTCCGGTGGTTAGGCGAAAGCGGGCATCAGCCTTGGCTCTCTCCATGTACCTCGGGATTGGGTCCACAGTGGTCAGAGTTTCCCATGGCTTTCCAAGGCTCTTGGTCTTTTGGGTCATGATATTATATTTGTCAATGAATGTGGGGATAAAATGCTCTTTCTGAGAGTCAAGGGAACTTCCGGTTGGGATGACTCGGCTCCCTGCTTGCTTTTGGCGACATAGGATGGCCTTCCGGACCTGGATTCATATATTCAAAGAAAAATCGCCCATTCGAAATTTTACTAGCCATCTTTGTCATGTTTGAGCTGTAACTGCTACCTCTCCAGACATTTTACGCAAGTTTCTATTTGCCTTCTTTCTTACGCAAGTTTCTATTTGCCTTCTTCCAATGTTTCTCAAACTGTGGGGCGCGCCCCTCTAGGGGGGCGTGATAACCCTACAAGGGGGGCGCGAGCGTTTCAGAAAGTCGAAAATAAAAGATTATTTAAAAAATTATCAATTTACTAAAAGGAAACCAAACACAAAATGTATTCTGACATTTTAAAAAAATACACATTTACTCTGATATAGTATACTTATAAATGTATCAGTACGGCACAATATATTTGATACTAAGTTAAGAACAAGTTTAATAATTACTAGTAATTTTTCAATGGGTTTATTATGCACAAAATTTAATACATATCTTGATACTTTGTACGGTTTAAAATTAGGTTCGTATTGTAGCTTTAGCGTCAAAGTATTATACATTATTACTACATTCAACACATTGTTATTGTATGGGGAAAGGGGGCGCGATAAAAATTCTGATTGAAAATTGGGTCGCGAATATATAAATTTTGAGAAGCACTGTGTTATTCCCTTTTTGGTACTGAAGCAACGTACAATGTCTTCAGTGTACTTTTTCTTCACTCATGTTAACAGTTTTACAAGTTTATAAAAAAAATGTGTATAAATCATCAGTAGTATACTAATCTACTTGTTTAAACCAGTTTCAATTGGATCAAACTTCTTGCTAAGGATCGACAACACATAAAATAGCATTCAAAAACGAAAGAACTTTTCCTTATAACCAATAGAAAGATTGCTGTAAAATGGAAGAAAAGAATTCTCGTAATCTTTTTATCGTTTCTTAACTATTTTTTTTTGTTTACAAGAAGAATATCAACTTCTTAGGTGGAATTTATCAGCAGACTTTAAACTTTCTCTAGATGTCGAGGAAACCCTCTCCGCGAAAATAAAAGTATCTGTTGGGAATTTTATCTTTAAAAAAAAGTGTTCCTGTTTTTGTTGTTACACTTTCCGTTTGTTTGATCATTTTGACTGAAATAAAATTTCATTCATTTCAAAAAGTTTCCTTAGATAGACTTGTATACTTCAAAAATATTTAAATACATTTTTGCGAATAATCAAACCAAGGTTATGCGCAAAGCATCTAAATGCATATTTTTGTTTATAGATTTAATAGAAAAAATACAATCATGTATGTATTGAAATTTGTATTTTTCTTGATTAAAAAATACATATTTCTTTTATCAGTTTGTAAGAATAAAATTATTGATAGAAATAAAACAATTAAATTTAATAAGATAAATATTTTAAAATAAATAACTTGAAGTATAATAAATCTATTTGTGTTTCCTACACTCCTCACTTAACTGTAACTGAACGCGCCATACTTTCCCGTCTTCCTACCCCAATTGAAACTTTTGAACCCCGTACCGGGACAATTCTGTAAACAGAAAGCGCAACGGACAGACGCAAGGTCTTGTCTGCATCAATCCGCAGCACCTTCAAAGGTGTAATTTTCATTTAACCGCATTTCTACTTTTAAGTGTAAACTTTAACTGTAAATATTTATTTTCAGTAATATAAACATATGTACCATCTCCATCTCTGGCTGATTCTTCGAACTCAAACAACGGACCAATTTGTAATACAATGTATTTTTTAATCAAGAAAAATACAAATTTCAATACAGTTCAATTCTGGATTTTCTTGTTGACACAGTTTTTATAATGAAAAAGAGTACTTAAACGGAATAGTAAGGAAAGAAAACATGCTTAAGTTTGTAAGTAATTTGGGGTGTATAGGATTCAAAATTAGTATGTACATCTGCCACTTCCGGGAGCAGAAACGAATATTAATCTGGCTATATATAGGTATGGAGTAGAGTCGAACTGGATTTAATAAATGGATGTAAATAAAATTTACGAACGAACATTATTTACTATATTTAAGCTAAATTTATTGAACAGTTATAGTTGCTTATTTTTGCCCGATTCTAGGGTCCACTCAGGTAATAAGCCCTGTAATTTTTACTGTAATCAAGTGGCGAAGTCGACACCAAACAAGGCATCCCATTGATGAAATTCCCACAAAAAACCTTTTCCCAGACATTAAGTTCTAAATGGGCTAAATTCGTGTGACATGATAGTAACATGATAACTGTAGTTCAGTTCATAAATTCTATATGACGTCATAGTCACATGATAATTCTGTTGCCAGTTTTTTCTACTTACAAAAACTTTCTTTTAAAAAGTACATATTTGTCAACAATAATGACGTCCACAGCAAAACAAAATGCTCTTGATTTAAAAATACACATATAATACAATTTTTTTTAATTTTGGAAAACTTTTAGAAGAGTTAATTCTTGGACATCTTTACTCTATAATCAAATTTGAAATTCTATCTAAATTTTAGGAGGAGAAGATCAAATACAAGTTTAATGTCAGTTTCGAATTCGATGGAAAGCACGTGATTGCATTCGTCATGCAACCACTATGAACTTGGCCCATTTGATATTCGTAATTTTCTTTCGAATAGAATTTCTGTTTTATTGAAAAAGGCTTGAGTAGATTTAAATGTGAATTAAACATTCAACTATTGAAAGTTTTTCTTGCTTTTTGTGTCTTATTTCTAAGTATTTACAGAAATTTTTAGAATTGAAACATAAAATATAATTTTTTAAGAAAATTAAGTCATAAAACAAAATTAATTTCGAAACACTTTTTTCAAGGCTGCAAGTTTTAAGAAAATAGATTACATCAAGAGTATTTTTTTTTGAAAGAAAAACGCGTGGAATAAAAAATATACTACAAGAAAATTCTAAGAGAATACTTATCTTTTAGTTTTCATATAATAATAAAGCAATTAACGGCTCTCAACATAACCCCAAGAGTCTTTCCACACTTTATTCTCCGTGTGTTAGTAATTTCGTTAACCATCCGTACAAGCCTCAAGAGAATACAAAATCAACAAAGAAAATTCACTGTTAATGTTAAATTTTCATCATTAACCTTTGCAGAATTTCGCATTAATTAAATCCTTTCAGCCTTCCCGTGAATTAATTACTGGACTGTATTAATTTGCGGAAATATAATGAGAATTTTAAAAGGTTGCTTGAGAATATTTTAAGATGAAATTTCCTGAAAATGTGCGATGTCAAAAAAGTAGGGAAAAAAAAAATACTGCAGAAATGCAACTAAGACTTCTGTCTCTTAGACATTTTGAAATCACTAGAGTAGTGTTGATTCCATGAAATTTTTCTACTTTCTATCACAAGTCTAGACTATTTCCTTCATTTGAATCTAATGAAGTACACACTGAAGAACTAAAAATAATAAAGTTTCTGTGAAAATTAAGATTTTATTTCCGAATTTAGACTACGAATATTTTTAAGGATCTTAAAACCTACGAAGGAAAGCATTAAAATAAAAATAAAAACAGTTTCAAAAATAAAATAAAAAATTATTTCCCAGAAACTTTCTTTATATTGAGTTCCTTCAGTTTCATTTTATCGATTCAAATAATCATAACATACAGGATAAAATCGACTCACTCACTCATTCAATCACAATATCTCTGGATCAATAGAAACTACAGACTTGAAACTTGGTGACTGTGTTATTTCTATTAAGTAGATATCCGTTAAGAACGGGTTTTTGAAAATTGACTCCCAAGGGGGTTTGCGGGGGTGCTACGAAGACGTTATTGATAAAAATTTCCTGATTTTGAACTATCAGACTTACAAATTTGAAATCAAAGCAAACTTGGTTCTTTTGTTGAATAGAGCTCGGATGAGAACGTGTCTTGAGAAAATCGATTCCTCAGAGCAGCGGTTCTTAAGGTATCCGACTACGTTCGGAAACGTGATTTTGCAAAAGCATACGAATGAATATTTTTTTAATATTTAGTGTCACTTGGATTAGAAAACACGTATAAAATGGTTTTAAGAATATTATATTATCAAAAAAATAATTATTTAAATGCGATATTTTGGCAAAAAATGAACATAGAATTATTTATTTTCAAAATATTCTCCTTTTATGAAGATTGCTTCTGTAATAATAATATTTTGCTCACATATATAGCTCAGATCTCTGTACAGAGCCTGAATTAGGATGTTTGAAATATATAACTTAGAAGTGGATTTAACCATATTTTAATACATCAAAATGAAAACATTTTAGGAAAACACACACACAACACCGATTATTATTTCAATTGGTAGTGACTTTGAAAAAAAAATGTGAATTTTTCAATAATCTTAATTCAGGCTCTCTGGAGTATTCTTAGCTATGAAAAGGCAAAATATTATTATTATAGAAGCATTTTTCATACAAGGAGAATATTTTGAAAATAAATAATTCTATGATAATTTTTTGTCAAAATATCGCATTTAAATAATTTTTCATTATAATAATATTCTTAAAACTACACTGGTGTGCAAAACTTAAGCAACAGGTGGGTTTATTGCCATAACTTTACGAAAAATCATCTGAGAGACATGAAATTCTGAAATGAGGGAGAGTATTATGTACGTAAAGGATGACGAAAGCATCGGCGCTGAAAAAGGAATACAACGCATACGGTATGGAATCAAACAAAAACAAGCTTTATTGAACGCATAGTATCGTGACTCACGATTGTCTATCCAACAGGAAGAACAACAAGCAGATGTTCATTAATATGGTATATGACCTCCCCTTACTACAATGGTTGCTTTGCACCGTCTCCGCATACTCAGAACCAGTTGGTGCAACATTTCTTGAGGTAGGAGTGCCCATTCCTCAATAAACATCTGTTTGAGTTGTTGGTTGTACTCCGGATGATGTGAGCGTGTGGCAATACGTCTCCCCAAAGCATCCCACATGTTCGATGGGATTTAAATCTGGGAGCACGCTGGCCAATCCATTCGAGTGATATCTTCACTTTCCAGCAGCTCCTCAACAGCAAGAGTGCGATGTGGCAGTGCATTGTCATCCATAAAGATGAAGTCTGGGCCAATGGCACCTCAGAAAAGATGCAGATGGGGAAGAAGTACCTCCTCACAATAGCGATCCACGGATACAGACCCTCTGTCGAAAATGGGAAGCTCAGTTCCGCCGTTCAGCATAATGCCAACCCAGACAAGAACTCCAGGACCACCGTAACGATATCTTTCCTTGATGTTACTGGGATAAAACCGGGTCCCGATCTCTCTCCAAATCAAAACGCGTTGAGAATTGCTTCTGGTACTGAACCGACTCTCATCCGTAAAGAGAACACGACTCCATTGATCAGTTGTCCAGTTTTTGTGCTCTCTGTCCCACTGTAAACGGTGACTTCGGTGGTCATCTTTCAACGGGAGGCAGCGTTCAGAACGGCGGGTGAATAGGCCCCCTTTGTGAAGGCGTCTGGCCACAGTAAACCGCTACACTTGTCGACCTGTTGCTGTACAGAGTTTCTGAGCAATGGCGATTGTTAACTGCTGTCGAACTTTTTTCGCCTGCAGGATGATATATCGGTCATCCCCTGCAGTTGTCGTCCTCGGGCGGCCACACCAACCTTTCTAATAGCTGTACCTGTGGTTTGGAACGCTTTCCAAGCGCGCGAAACGACACTTTTGTTGATTCCGAACTCTGCAGCTACACTGGTGACAGTACGCCCCTCCTCCAGCTTTCCGATCATTCTTCCACGTGTGAAGTCATCCAGATGATTTCTTCTAGCCATATTTCATGAACTGACTCACTGGCACTCGCAGAGAATATGATGAATTGCGTCTCCGTCCTTCATTTCATTCTACTGTTGAGCAGCGCGCGTCGACATCACGCGTTTTGCGTACGCTCACATCGCTTCTGACGTTTTGTTCCTGATATTTGTATACGCATGACGTTTCTATTGACTTACGTGTTCCCTCTACTGATCTCCAGACCTCCTTTTCTGCAATTTCATGGCTATCTGCTAAATTTTACATTGTTGCTTAAGTTTTGCACACCAGTGTATTTTATACGTGTATCTTAATGTAAGTGACACTGAATATTAAAAAAATTCGTTTGTAGGCCTTTGAAAAATCCTGTTTCCGAACGTAGTTGGATACCTTAAACTTTCGAAAGCCGCTGCCTCCCTTTATCTATCAGGGTAACATCGCGGGACCCCAAGACTTCGAACATCCCTCCGCGACTTAATATTCCTGATTAAAATTCAAGTTCTAGCAAATATTTTTCATTGGGGACTTTCAGAGTCCGTAAAAGAGGGTACACACATGAGAGACTTCGTGGATTTCCTAGAAAGGTGTTGCTGATCCCCAGGGGGCTACGGACTACAGTTTAAGAACCACTGCTTTAGAGTAATTTAAAGGTACATTATAGACAAAATTTCCTGCTTTTGGACTATTAGACTTACAGACTCTAAATCTGACAAACTTATTTCTTCTGTATTCGATAAAAACAGATCCAACTCCCATTGGGGTTACGGCGGCGTTATATATGTCGCAGGGAAATGATTAAATTAGGGATTTCATGAAATCCCTAAGGGAGATGATCAATTCAAGCAATATGTTAAAATAAGAACTCTGTAAGGTGATTTGATCAAATCCCTAACCTGTTTCAGTGAAATGATGAAATAATATTGTCAAGAGTTTAAAAGAGTACATTTAGCAAACATGGTACATTATTAAAAGTAGAGTAATTAATACAACAATAATTATTGAATTACAAATTATTTATTGAAATTAATTAACAAAATAATTAGATAATAAAGCTGGTATTTTTTTTAAAAAGGATATTTGCAGTATAGAATTTCAAACATTTTTAAAAAAAATTATACATTAATGAAACACTTCAGAAATATCCTGCTTTATTTGAAACACCTTTTTTTTCCCATTTATTTTTTAAAATAGCTTTTTTTATTATTAAAAAGCTTTTTATTTATCTATAAAGATGGCGTGGTCGTACTCCGTAATTTGTTTACATTTTTCAATTTAAGTTTTATCCAGTTTTTAATTTTCAGGTATACAAAAGTGATATATCAATCGAAAGATAATAATGCAAAGAATATAACTAAATAAAACTAAAAAATGATATTTAGGACATTTTGTTTTGGTGCGTCACGTCAGAAGCCCGGCGCTGCTTGGCACGGACGAGGAGAGAGGGGGAGGTAAAAGGGAGTGGTAACAAACGAAAACAGAGCTCTACAAATGTTGACTTGTTCATTTCATCATTTAACTAAAACAGTTTGGGGATTTGATCAAATCACTTACATTAGAGAAATGACCTCAAAGAGACGCTATTTTAACACATCTTGCGTGAATTGATCATCTCCTTTAGGGATTTTGATGAAATCCCTAATTTCATCATTTTCCTGCGACACACACACACACACACACACACACACACACACACACACACACACACACACACACACACACACACACACACACACACACACACACACACACACACACACACACACACACACACACACACACACACACACACACACACACACACACACACACACACACACACACACACACACACACACACACACACACACACACACACACACACACACACACACACACACACACACACACACACACACACAATTTCCATTTTAGAAATATTAGACCTACAGATTTGAAATATGGTAAGCATATTTTTTGTTCAGTACAAACCCGCTATTAACGGGTTTTGTCGTGATCGACTCCAAAAGAAGATTGTGAGTAGAGGGGAGGTACGGGGCGTTACAGATAAAAGAATTTCCTGTTCTTGAACTATAACACTTACATATTGGAAACTTGGCCGTCGTGTTTCTTCTTCTGAGTACCGATTTATTAAGAATGAGTTTTACATAAATCAATTTCCGAGAAGCGTTACAGGGCCACTATAAATGAAATAATGCTTTTTTTTAACCATTAGATTTACAGACTTCTAAGTTGGCGAGAAAATTATTTTTGTTGAGTAGAGATCTACTGAAAACGGGTCTACTGAAAACTCCCAAGAAGGGTTACAGTGGTGTTATAGATGAAATTTTTCCATTTTGTAGCAATTAAACCAGTAGACTTGGAGTTATGCAACTATGTTACTTTTGTTGAGTAGAGATCTTCTAAAAATGGAATTTGAGGGAAGGGACTTTGAGGGTGGGATGCTATAGAGGTATGAAATATATATATAAAAACCCTTCTGTTTTAGAAACTCAAGTCTTGTCTCTTTTACATCAAGAGGAGTGGGCGCTAAAAAAGTTTTTCAATTCAATCGAAATCTTAATTCTAGCACATTGTTTCTCAAACTGTGGGGCGCGCCCCTTGGGGGGCGTGATAACTCTATGAGGGGGCCCGAGTCAGTTGAAAAGTCGAAAATAAAAGACTATTTAAAAAATTATTAATTGATTTAACGTAAACAAAATACTTTCTAATATAATAAAATGTAAAATACGCTTTTACACTGATGTAATACTTTTATAAATATATCAGTACTATACAATGTATTTTATAATTAATTTAACAATACTAAGTTAAGAACAATTTTGATAATTATCAGTGACCCCATGGGCTCGTATTACCACTTATCTTGATAATTTGTACGGTTTATAGCTAATCCTTTAACTGCTGATTAAAAGTTATACGATTCGCTTCCCAATGCCACCATTTTCCACGTAGACGCGCGTATTTCGATGTTTTTTGGGGGAGGTGAAAAGGAATAAATAAGTCAATCCTCTGAATTAAGAAAATCCTTCGCAATCACTGTCATGGTCCTTTTATTGCATTCCAAAGCCTTCGGAATAATTTTATGGATAGCAGTGCACAGAAAAAAAATCGTACTTCGGAAAGACGTATATATACGCCCAGAAAATTAATCCTTTGGCTGAGCAAGACGTTTATATACGCCGGTGGCACGTAAGAGGTTAAAGTCGTATTGCAGTTTTAGTGTCAAAGTATAGTATTATTGAACTCAATACATTGTTATTGTATGGAGGGAGGGGGGGCGATGAAAATGATGATTTAATATTGGGTCGTGAATATTGAAAGTTTGAGAAGCACTGTTCTAGCACTTAGATAACAATGATCCAAAAAGAGTGTATAGTAGTCCAATACCGTGAAATAACAGTCCAAGCGGGAGGGAAACAACGGCTAGTGATATTAGATTTCAAAAGAAAAATAGGTATTAGATGTGATTAGCATTACGCGTTCACGAATTAAAATCGACCATTTAACGGACGCCTTAGTTGCGTTTTATGTATAAAAGTACTTTTAATTTATTGTGCTTTTAAATAAAGATATACTGTGTTACGCATTTTGTGTAATGAATGTTTAAAATAGTGTAAATAATTTATATCTGGATGTGTAATACGTTTATATTACTCGATGTTGTATTTATTTTATGTTAAAATTGTAACATTCGAAAGCAATGACGTTCCTTATATTATAATGCTGATTCAATGGAAACTGGGCTAAATGTTGGCGATAGAGCCAAGCTGGCATCATTTATGGCTACCATGTCAGAGACAATTTTTGGTAAGGTGGAAACCATATGGATGCTTCTAGAAATTAAGTGGAGAAATGTACAATTATCAAGATCTATGACGTGAGAGGATCTTTCAAGAAAAACTCGTATAGACTATGAATAAGAAGTCGCTCACCGAAACTGAGTTAGTCTTGTTTTGACCGTTGAAGAGTCAGTCTTGTTTTGAACTGTTGAAGAGTTGCTTCGATCGAATGATTGCTTGCGAATACATTACGTATTTATATTTTTGGACAATGATAGTTGTGCCTGAGTGTTGTAAAAGTGTGAAGACCTTCTGGGATTTATTTTACTAATTTTACAGTTGTATCCTGCATTTCTAAGGATTGTTTTTCGACAATAAATTTTGATTGCTCCTGAAGAACTGTATTGCTCTTTGAGACTGACAGCATAAAATCCACGAACCCAGATATACGTTACAATATTATCATGTATTTTCATATATCGATAAATGAAGAATGTCATTTAAATAAAAATAGAATTTTTGTATTATGCACAGGTACTAGTGTTAAAGGCGTTTTTTAAAAGAGAAGAATATGCGCTTTAAAACCCTTTATCTACCGCATTATGATTTACTGCAGTTTTTCATGCAATATTTTTTTTGAATCACTACATTGAAAATTAAGGGATATAAATACATAAAAAAAAATACTTAACTTTGGGAAATTTAATTAGTTAGAGCTAATTAATTAATTAAAAATATTCAATTGTAAAATTAATTATACACACTGTTCACTTAAAATAAACAGTCAAATCGTTTTATAAGGTCTTCATTAACATACAGAAAAAATAAGACACTTACCTTTTGACATTAACTATTTTTTCGAACAAAAATGACAATATTCGCAATTCGCTGAAAATGCCGTAAGCTGAAAACGCAATTTCTGCAATAAAACTATTCACCTTCCCCGCTAAAATACTCACTATAGAACCCGTTCTGCCATGTATCTTGGAAGAGTGGATTAAAAAGAATATTCCTGTAAAAGTATCGTTATTCATAAAAATGATTATTCTGTGTAATTTTAAAGTGAGCGGTTTTTATAAGTACCGTCGGTAGATAAAGGGTTAAAATTTCATAAATTAATGTAGATGTCTCGGAAAAAAATATAATTTGAAGCAGGACTGTAAAAGTATTTCCCGAAAGGACTAAGTCAGAGTGTATAGTAGATAAATAATTTCACGCTTTCACTTTTATTCCATGAAATAATTACACATTCTATGAATTAACTAAAAATAAAAAGTTAACCCCCAAAAAATTAATTAGCACTAAAAAAAGTCCGTTGTTTTATAAATTAACTGATGATTAATAGTTAAAGTATCTGGAAAAATATATTTCATGTTAAGGATAGATATATTGATAAATTATAACCAAAAGAAAAATAATATATACATCATAAAATGTTTTTGCTGTATTAATTAAAAAGAATAAAAATATTAGAAAATAGAGCAGCAATAGTTATATTTAAAATTTTACAACTTATAACTATTAAAAAAATCACATCAGTGCTACATAGATGCAGCTGAAGAAAGAAAACTTATGTTTTTTCTTGAAAAAAATTTCACATATTTTATTAAAAAGCTATACCAAATACTCTTCCAAGTTTATTTAGAAGTAAAAATGCATAAATAAATGATTTTGCTTTAAAAATGCAATGTAAATTAATACAGTTTTCAATATTTTTGATGTAAAATTAAAAGCTTAATATCAAATAAATGCGTTTTACTCATCGGGAAATTGAAGTTACCCCAAAAGAAGTAAATCGATTCAGAATAAACGAATTGCAATGCAAAGAAAAAGTAAAAGAAAGCACACTAGTAATTAATAAGTAATTTCTTGCTTAACTGTAGATAAAATGCTGTAATATATAAAGAAAGTAAAATGCAGTTATTGCAATATATAATATATATATTTATGTATATCCCAAAAGAATAGATATATATAACAGAATATATATATATATTATATATAGAAATAGTAAAAAGAAAATATAAGCATATATATATATATAATAATATATTCTTGTATTATTATTAAAGTAATTTATAATTTATATATTATTATTATTATTATATTAATGAAAGTGTAATAACTTTTATATTAAGGTCTTTCATCACATTTTCTATTAGCCAGTATCACATAAAATAGTAAAGGATTGGATTTTGAAATTTTTTAGAGATATTTATGTAGGTTGATATATTAATTAAAAATATTGTAACAAAATATTAATTAAAAAAGGATATCGATTTATTTTTCTCGTATATATTTATGCATGGTCTCACGAAATTTAACGATAATCATGCCTGAGATGAAAGGTGGGGTAATATCTGTTCTGGGAAAACTATAAAAAAAATTACCTTGCACTCTTGGTTAAGTAAGGACGAACACATTTTCGAAAATGTGGAAATTGACACCCTCCGTCATATCATTAGCTATTGCGATCGCAAATTGCACAATTTTAAGACTATTTTTTCATTAACATCACTTTACACAACCGTACTATTAATCGTAGTCATAAGTCTGACATAAAACTTAAATGGTTTAGTCAAAATTACCTAAATTTGTGTGAGTTGGGGTTTGAGAAAAAGATGTCTCCTAAATTTGACTCTCCATGAAAAGAAAATTATTACACACACTCCAGGCAAATTTCTGAAAACCTGGTAAATTTAGTATAGATTCGAAAATGACACAACACTTGTTCTTCTCTATGTGTAACAATCGCAGAGAACTTTTTTATTTACAGAACATATTCAGTTTAGAAACACCTCTGATGATACCTTCCATTATATCATTAAGTACTGCGACCACAATTTCCACAATTTAACTGCGATTTTCTCACTAACATGATCTTACATAGGAGGCCCAGTGGTCGAGTGGTAGCGTATCGCGCTTCCACACCACAGGTCTAGGTTCTATTCCTGGGGGCTGGGAAAGGTCCACTCAGCCTTTCATTCCTACTGTAGTGGGTCGGTAAATGAGTACCATGCTTGTTTGGGGACTTAAACACTGAAGGTCTTGCTTCAGACTGATACCGGGGGCTGCGGTAGCCCAGTGGTCGGGGTATCGGATCATGGCAGGCGTGTCATGAGTTCAAGTCCAGTACCACTAAAGACCCGCCGTGTAGGGGAGCAATGCACGTTAGATCTGTCGAGAGCTCAAACGTCCTCCCGTTGGTGTGGTGTGGTAGTTAGGAGAGAGGGTGACAGCTCAGGTATCGTACACGTCACTTGAGCATGATGGAAAATGACGTGGTCCGTCGCCAAAAGCCCTCGTGTAGCTGAACAGTGCGACGTTAATATTCAATCAATCAACCAATAAGACGGTACTTCTCAAACCTTCAATATTCACTCACTCAGACTGACCACTTGATCGGGACATCTGCTCGAGCACCTCAGCGTCCAAGAGTCACGCATACTGGGAGGGGAACAGTAGGCCCTGGCCCTCATGGGCTGTTGCGCCACTGAGTTTGATCTTAGATAGACATGCTATTAATCACAGTTACAAATGGAATAAAAAGATTTACTGGTTTAGTTAAAATTAACGTAGTTTAAGCCGGTTTTTGAGAAAATGATGTCGCCTAACTTTGACACTTCTTAAAAAGAAAAGAGTATTACATACTGCTCTAAGCAAGTTTCTTAAGCAAAGATGATCCTTTTAGTGACAAATCCAAAATGCTACAACATTTGCTACATTTCTATCCATGACACTCATTGACATTTTGTTTTCTTTTACAGAATGCCATTACTTTAAAAAAACTGAATTTTAGGAATGTATATTTTAACTTACATAACTTACCTGGATGGCCTATGGAAAACTCACATTTATTGCGTGAAAACCGGTCCCAATTTCAATATATTTCAATATAGAATATAGTTCGAAGTATGTTCGTTGTATGTAAAATACACCAGATTTTGGAAATGGTTTTTGTTCGAAAAAAGCGTAAGGGCGCCCCTCTCGGGTGCCCTTCTCCTAGATTATTAGCGTGAGCTATATAGAGGTGTAGGAATAAGTGAAGAACTAGAAGCTGCCATGATCTTGATATGACTTTATTAAGATCTTAACTTAAACCCCAATAAGAGATTAGATTATAATATGATATGTGAGAGAATCTACAGTGGCTAAACACACAATATATAATACCGAAATAACGTAACCCGGACCACTATCAATAACTAACTCGCCTAAGCTCAATTTCAATGCGAACACAGATCCGAATATTTAAATGGTCACTCCTACCTTTAAGATCCAACGAAGTATCAATCTGTCTGATCCTAGTAGAAGTTGCGGTTCACTGGCGTGCAATGGTACGCACCTTGACCTAAGGTCTCTCTGTTACGGGTAACTTCTATTGGCTGTCACTTAACTTCTCAAAACCTCTTCACACTTGAAATACGGACTATCATAACATTCCCTAAATGCCACACAGCTTATTCTAAACTTCTGTTATTTAAAAGCTTCCTAAATTTGCATCTTTCCTTCACACTTTACTTCTTGGATTGGTTGGAAAAGAGTTGCCATTCATTTTGGCCCCAAAAAACCCAAGAGGACATGTTAATGAAAAAACGCGTGAGCCCGTCACAAAGGGATAAAGAGAATTCTTATTTTGTTTCCTTAAATATGTGTCTCTCTTTCTCTATATATATCATAATGGTTATTGTCACATGTTGAATTCGTTATTTTAGTTTTCTATAAGTTGAGGGATGTTTGAGATTAATCCTATATTTCGAATTTTCCCGTCGAAAGCAATCTAGTGGATTAAGACCAAAGAGTAAAGTGACAGTAAATCCAATTTCCTGCTTTCTTTTTTTCCCCATAACTCTATTACCGTAATGTAAAAAAAAATATTCTGTTAAGAAATACAAGATTGTGTTCGGTGAGGCCTAGCAACATCTTGTTCTTTTTCATTTTTTTAGATCAAAATATACGAGGGGTATTTTATTGGATCTTGTAGTTCTCAAGGACTTTCATCTACAAGAATCTACAGAAGAAATCTAGAAAAAATCTCTCGAAGAAAAAAAAATAACTGCTACACTTACCTGATATAGTTTGAAAATTGATAGTTAGATTTAAAAATTCAGTTGAAATTGAAATGAGAATTAAAGAGATACGTATTAAGCAAGGCAGCGTTTCTCAAACTGTGGGGCACGCCCCCCTTGGGGGGCGTAATAACTCTACGAGGGGGCGTGAGCATATTGAAAAATCAAAAATAAAAGATTATTTAAAAAATTATTAATTTACAGAAAGTAGACAAACAAAATAACTTCTGACATAATAAAAATAAAATGCACATTTGCACTGACATATTATACTTATAAATGTATCAATGCTACATAATGTATTTTATAATTAATTTAATAATCCTAATTTAAGAAAAAGTTTATTAATTACCAGTGACCCCATGGGCTTATCATAATGTAATTAAAAACAAAATTTAACACTTATCTTGATAAAAGTTAAGCGATTCGCTTCCCAATACCAACCGTTTTCCGCGTAGGTACGCGTATGTGATGTATTAAAGGGGGAGAATAAAGAGCAAATAATCTGAAATAAGTAAATCCTTCGCAAACACTGTCAAGCTCCTTTTTTTGCATTCCAAAGCCTTCAGAATAATTTCAAGGATATCACTGCACAGAAATCGTACTCTGGAAAGACGTATATATACGTCATAGGAAATAAATGCTTTAGCTTAGAGGGACGTTTATATACGCCGGGATGCTTAAGAAGTTAATGTCGTTTCGCAGTTTTAGGGTGAAAGTATTGTATTATTGAATTCACAATACATAGTTAATGTATGAGGGGCGCGATGAAAATTATAATTGTGAATATTGGGTCGCGTATATTGCAACTTTGAGAAGCACTGAAGTAAGGAATAAAATACTGCGCATAAATATTTTCTTCATTCCGGGATGTGGGATCCAGAGTCGTTTCTCTTGAACCGTAGGTTCAAGTGCTGATACCACTAAAGACCCACCGTATAGAGGTGATGCATGTTTAAAATGTCGTAGCTCGAACTCCTCCCGTTTATGTGGTGTGAAAGTTTGGAGAGCCATGTCGAATATCATGCTTGTCGCTTGGCCAAGATTAAAAATAACGAGGTCCGTTGCAAACTTATGAACCCCATAAAACAAGTATACACTATTTTATAATTAAAAAACACTAACACTATTACAAAAGTAGTTATTTTTTTGTGTAAATTAATATCTATTTATTTTATATATCTTCACAATAAAAAAAAATAGAGGTAAACAAGAAGATAAAAAGAAACATTGTCCAGAAATATACTGTATTTTCAACTTTAAAAAAGTATGTATTAAGATTAATGAATTTTAATGACATTTTCTAATTTTAAGCCTACAAGTAAGTTTAAACAAATATTTTTCGAAAACCGGTAATTTTAAAGATATATTAGTACATGCGTCCTTAAATTTACTTACTTGTAAAGTAAATTAATTTTGTTGTAGTTTTGTGTTTGAAAAGATATTTTTTCTCTCTCATAATATATGCCTGGCATCCTCGCAATGCTCCAAAATCCCCTTCAAGTGTATTTTCTTCACATTGTATAATTCACGTCAAATTGTGTTTCAAATGATTTTATCATTTCATCATACGAAGGTCAAGAAATATTTTAAAAATAGGAAGGAAAAAATCGAATCATAGAAAAAATTTCGTTAAATAGAAAAAGCGCTGCGCTATTTGGAGGTTATTTTAAAAAGAATATCGTAGCATGTTCTTGGTTTCAGCAAAAAGTTCGCAAAAAAGAGAAATTTATAAAATAAAGGTTCGTAAAATGGAGGCCCGACTGTAATTTTGAGTGATCTTTTTTTCTAGTTAATTTATGGAAAATCATTATATTGGCTTTTACAATTTGTTAAGATCATAACTTTTCATATAAATAGTTAATATATAGGATAGTTAGGTAAAAAATAATTTTGCCTTTGGAATTAATTACTATTTATTTCTTTTGACTTTTTATATTTTTGAAAATAATTAAGAATATTATTATATTTCATAAGCCAGGCTGGGTGGCGTAGTTGGTTTGTCGCTGGCCTTCTGAACCCAAGGTTATGGTTTCGACTCTGGCCCAAGTCGGTGGATTTTCATGATGCAGAAAATGGCAGCAGTCATGACGTACGATTATACGGCATGAAAAAGATCTCTTGAGTGTCCGTTTGGCTTGGATGCTCTTGGAAAAATTAAATTCCCAAGTACAAAATTTCGCATCGGCAGAGATCAGCTGCCTCCCTCTGGGGAAGAAACTGGGCTTCCAAATTACTTGCGGTAATTGGTATCGCCTAAATGCTGCCGCACTAAAAAGGGATACCAGCTCCTGGGGAATGTACTAGGTCTGCAAAGGTAGAAATACCAATATGCAGCCCCGTTCCAAAAAAAAATTATATTTCATAATTAAGTTTAACTGTAAAAGAAAATAGCAAGTTCATTTAATGTGTTTTTATATAAAAATAGCATTTCCAATTTTGAAATCTTTTATAGGAAAGTAATCCTAATTATAAAAAAATCATAAAAACTCAAAATAAATTAGACAGACATTTTTGAGAGAGATTTACTGTGATAAGTGTGGTGATTAGAAAACGAAATAGTTTTTTTCTACAAATAATTTTTTTGCGGTAGAAAATCAAAAGCTTTTGCAGTAAATAGGCTTAGTATTCCAAAGGGAAGTATTAAAGATATTTATTAAATAAAGTAACAATCCTGTTAAATGAAAATAAATTCTAGTCAACTGAAAACAGATAGAGAACGTTAAGGGTAAAACAACAGAACTTAATTTATATGATAAAAAAAACTTGGTTTAAAGTATTAATTTAATTTCTTTATAAGAATCAGTGAAAACAAGTTTTTAATTCCCAAACACTTAGCGGGACTGAACCCTTTTTTTTTTTTTTAAAAAAAAACAAACCTTTTTTAACTTCCAGAAGCAAAACATTAGATTCCCTAAAAAAATAATCGCTAAGGATATATTTTTCTTTTTTTTTACAAAATTGCTTGTAAGCTTCTAAGTGATTCTTAACTTAATTAAGCTAAAAGTGTTTCAATTACTTAAACGAACTAATAAACACAAATGTTTATTTTTACTCTTTCTAAAATAACACCGCTACAGTTATTTTACAAGTATTTAAGTATTTGTTCAACCGATGCCACCTTGAAAAAAAAATTTGAATACAGATTTACGGACAAAAAGTTTCTCCATTGTAATCTTCTTACCTTTTTCATTTGTACACGAAGTAGAAATGTTAGTATCTAAAGTTACGAAAAAAGAAAAGCCTAAGGATTTACCGATGGAAGGACTTCTGTTTTCTAATCCCCCACTTCGCTTGGACTCCTCTACGTTTTTCATCGTCCATGTAGTTCTTTTTTTTTCTCCCATTATTTTTCAATAAGATTTTCTTTTGATCCGTGTTTTTAGCTTGTTTCCAACAGTAAGCTCTTTTTATGTGAAAACAGGATCTACCAAAAGATTCATCATGTTTAAAATTACCTCTTTTCAGTTTCTTTTAGCCATAAAGTTATTATAGGTTTATAATATATAATATATGAATACTCGATAATCATGCGTTAGTGAAAATTATATACATAGTGTATCATCTTTTAACTGTATGCGTTGAGTATAATCGATGAAAAGTTGCGGAATATTTTCTAATACAACAAACTTCGAACTTTCTTTATAATAAATCATAGTTTAAAAAAACTAAAAAACACGCTTTTACGGTAAATCAAACTAAAAATTAAAAAAAAAACTCTTAATATAAGAATAAAATGATTTACGAGAAAATTAATGTCATTGTGGAAAAAACGTGGGGTGCTTTGTACTAAACTAGAAGAACTATAGAAACTATAGAACTAGGAAGAAATTATAACAGTTGATACAGAGCAAGCACCCTCAAGCTCTTACCCCAATGACATTAATTTTTTTGTAAATTATTTTATTCTTATATCAAGAATTATTTTTATTTTTTTACTTTTTAGTTCGATTAACCATAAAAGCGTGTTATTAAAATCCTTATTTATGAGGATCCTGATCAGGACAATGAAACAAAATTATGAAATTATTCTATTGTCATCGGTCCTTGACAAGTGTGCAAAATTTCGAATGAATCTGAATTTTTAAAGTGGGTAAAAATCGAGTTCAAAGATTCCGTTACATACTAGTGAAACTTATAAAAGCGTGTTAAAAAACCAAACAATCGTTTTTCAATGGATTCCTTCACATTTATTGACGGTATTGAAACGGAAGATTTATTAGCCAAGAGAGGAATACTTGAGCCACAAGACACAACAAGCCTGTTTCTCCAAAGTTACTTAAAAAACATATTTTTGAGAAATTAGATACTTTTTTAAATCTGACCAGGCAGCAAAATCAACAATTAAATCTTGAGTTAATATTCAAGACACGGAAAAAGTTTTGTCAACAGCCCTGTAAAGAGGACGTGGCAAACTTCAGACTGCAACCAGACCATAATTGCATGGTACATAATCTTAATAAAATGAGCATCCTTTCATCTAGTACAGTAAGACCCCGCTTAGCGCTCTCTCTGTTTCGGTTTAACGTTGTTTTATTTAAATTATGGGATTCCCCGAAATTGCACAATGCGTTAGTCTTCCCGATATTCGAAGCAGTTTATCTGTGTTTCTTCCTTCCTGTGGTTATACGAACGTATTTTTATCGTTTCAAACATTTGTTGACGTTATTGTAAGTATAAATTTTATGTAATATAACGATTGATATAGTGACAAATATTATTTTTTTTAGTTTTTTACATGGGGGATAAGGGAAAACAAAAAAATAAACAACAAAAAAAGCTTTTCCCCAAAAAACTAAAATGCAGTGATTAGAACGGGCTTAAACGGGGGGGGGATCCCCTTTTGGGGGAAAGAAAATCCTAAAAGGGGGCGAGCATATTGAAAATTCAAAACAAAAGTTTATTTAAAAAAATTACAATTTACTGAAAGAAAAACAAACAGGAAATACATTCTGAATAAAAAAAATGAATACTCATTTACCCCCGATATAATACACTAATAAAAGTATCAGTACCGCATAATGTATTTCATAATTAATTTAACAATACTGTTAAGAACAAGTAATATTTACCAGTGATCCCATGGGGCAGATAAAACTATAAAAAAAAAATTAATACTTATCTTCAAATTTTGGGCGTTTATAAAACCCTTTTAACTGCGTTTAAAAAGTTATCTCTCCCCAACCCGTAGGCCCCAAAGAATTGTTTTCCACGAGGGGGCTTTATATGATTTTTGGGGAAGGAAAAAATAAGCAAACCTCTGAAAAAATACATCCCGAAAACACTGTCCTTTATTGTATCAAAGCCGGGAATATTAGAAGTGCACAAAAAAGATCACTTTGACAGACGTATATAAAAAGCCGTGGAAAGAATTTTTTAGCTGAGCGAGACGTTTATATCCCGGGTGGAACTTAAGAGATTTAAATTTCTTAATTTAGCATAAAAGTATCGTATTATTAAATTTCCCATAAATTGTTATTGTATGGGGGGGGGGCGCGTAAAAAATGTTTGAATAGGGGGTCACAAGTATTGAAAGTTTAGAACCACTGATCAAAGGTTAGATACTGGTGAACGTCAATCTCAAATTGGTGTTTATTGAATTTGGGACCCCAACAATAAGGACCATTTTTAAGAATAAAAAAAAATATACTGTCATCGGCAACTACACGTTTCTGCAACAAATTACCCGTTTAGAAAAAAACGATAGAGAAAAGGGAAAAACGATTTTTCGATATGGATTAACGAAATAATGAACCGATATGCCTTTAAAGTTTATTTCTTGAAAAAAAAGGGAAAAAATTAAATAAGGAATTGAATATCTGAAATTCATACTGACTTAAATTTTTTTATTTTTATATATTTGTTTTTTTGTTTCTATATTTGAAAAGAAAAAAATTTTTGTTTTATTGTTAAAAAAAACATAATAATTTTAATGGTAAAATACCGACCAATTTTTCCCCCATTTTCCCCCAACCCCATTATTTACATGATGAGATTTGTTTGTTAAAGCAAAACCGTGTTTTTTAAAGGTTAAATGGATATTTTATGATATTTAGTGTCACTTTAGATTAAAAAAGTATATAAAATCTTTTAAGAATACAAAAAAAAATTTTTTTGCAATATTTTGAAAAAAAATGAACATAAAAAACCATTTTTTAAAAATTTCCCCTTTTGTAAAAAAATGTTTCTTTAGAATAATATTTTGCCTGTCTATAGCTCAGACCTCTGAAAGAGGCTCAAAAAAATTTTTGAAATATATAATTTTGAAATGGGTTTATCCATGTTTTACGACATCAGGGGAGAAATTTTAAAAAAAAAAATGCCGATAATTATTTTAATGGGTTGTCCTGAAAATAATGTGAATTTTTAAAAAATCATATTGAGTTCTGTACAGAGGTCTGAGTATATACAACAAAATATTATTATAACAGAAGCATTTTTCACCAAAAAAAACATTTTCCCAAATATTGTATTTAAATAACTTTTGTCAAAACGTCCTTAACACAATTTTATACATTTTTCAATCTAAGTGCAAAATATCATGAAAATATCCTTTTTGCCTGTTTTTTGGGTTTGCGTAATGGGTACCCTTTAAATGTTTTGCTTACCCCTTTTCTTTATGGAACGTATACCCCGCGTTAAGCAGGGCCTTATTGTATATGCCAAATTTGTAATTCGGGCATCATGAATGCAAAGCATCTTCTTATATTCCCAGAATTAGATAAAAAGTCTCAAAACTGTGGTGAGATAAGCAAACTACACTGGGATGCCAGAATTTTCATGAACTCTTTGTAAAGACTACATCACTCATGTGTTCCTTTTCTTTTGGTTTAAATTTTAAACTTTTTCTTTGTTTCTTCTCATGTTAATCTGTCCTGGTTCAAACTTTAAGTTTTTGTTCTTTTTTTTTACAATTTATCATTGCTCTTGTCTGATATTTAAGTTGTTTTATATGTTTTGATTTTTCCTTCCCAAAAAAGCCATATGTAACAATACTTTCAAATACCTTATAATTTAAAAATTGATCCATAAAAAAAAAAAAATCATCGAGGGGTACACCTTATGTTAAATAGTTAATGGTATGATATGTAGTATTCATACATCTCTTAAGTTAAAGTATGTGATAATCTTCGGCTTCCCAACCCACTGGGTTTTGTTAAAATGATTAAAAGGAGCATCTAGGTGTATCATAGAATATTTTAATGCTCAAACAGAACTTCCATGGGGTTATGGTTCTGTTGATCTGCAGGGATTGTACTAATGATGGGGGACCATCAACAGAGGGAAATTTGACTTTATGGCAAAGGATCCTTGGCCCCCCATATCAGGGTCGGCAAATTTTACTTTTGCCAAATAATTACCGTATGATTCCGCTTCCCCAAAGTAAATTTTTAAACTTTTTTTCCAGCGTTAGGTTTAGAAAAAAGAGCTTTATTAAAAGTTAGAGTTTTATTATATATTTATTTTGAATCATTTAAAGATATTTCTTAACATAAAAAAAACAGCACAAAATATAACTATTTCTTAAACAAAATTAAAATTTTACATATACTATGTATTTTTAAACATATTTATTTGAACAAGAAACAGACAACATAAAATATAAGTGTTTCCCTTCAAAAGAAAAAAAAATAAAAAAAATTTATTTCAATGAAAATCAAATATAGTTTGAATTTCAATTTGAACGACTCTCAGATTCAGTAGTTAAACCATCTTCGGGCCGTATTTTCTATAAAAGGGAAAATTTTTTTTGGTTATAGATTAAAAAATATATTAAAATTTTTAAGAATATATTAAATAAAAATTTATTACAATTTTGCAAAAATGAAACCGAATGACCCCCCAAAAAAATTTTCCTTTTTGAAAAAAGCCTCATTTAAAAATTTTGCCCGGGAAAGTGCCCTGAAAGGCCCCCAAAAGTTTGGTTTAACTTGAACGGGGTTTATCCATGTTTTGAACAAGCAGGGGAAAATTTTTAAAAAAAACCCGTAATTATTTCAAAGGGTTTAATCGAAAATAAAGTTTTTTTTAAAATTTTTAAAGATATATAAAAAAGCAAAGCAAAAAAGAATTTTTTTAAAATTTTAAATTCCCCCCAATGTATTCAATAATTCACAAAATAGCTGTAAATTTATCTTTAGAGTTTTCGTTCAGATTTTTTCGTCATTCCGTGAATGTCTTATCATTATGAAAATATTTATCAAATAAGGTCCATTACAAATTTATCAGCTTCCATGTTCTCAAAAATTGAAAAATTTGTTCAGCAGTGCACAGTGCCACTGAGAATTGTGCCTCATGCATAGGGTGTGTGTGTGCCGACCCCTTCTTTGTATCGTTTCAATCCAACTAGCCAATTGGAACATGCATGCAAACAATCCTGTTGGACAATGTAAATGCAATCCTGTATTTATTTTCATAATCTTTTAATCTGATAAATTATGGTTTGGTATAGCATAAGTAAATTAAGTGGAATAGAGGTTATATCAATAATTATCGCTTTTTAAAAGCACCAAAGGAAACATATTTTAGATAATAATATTTTGCGAAGTCCATTGGCTGAGTGGTTAGTGCATCGCGCTTCCACACCACAGGTCGGAGGCTTAAACCTCGAGGTTTGCAAGGTTGAATGAGCCTTTCATCCCTTCCAGTTGGACGATAAATGAGTACCGAGCTTGCTTGGGAACTTAACACTGGGGTTCACGTTAGACTGACCACTCTGACCAGAACACTGCTCATGCATCCTCAGGGCCCAAGGTCATGTATACTGAGTTGGAACAGTAGGCTTTTGCCCTCATGGGATGTTGCGCCACTGAGTTAAGGAAGGTAAGTTTAATAATGTTTTAGTTCTCAAATGTAATTCACATTAAAACCTCGTATAATTTAAATTTTGAATTAGAGCCGAACAAAGTAACCATGAAAAAGTAAAAGTACCTCTGCTTAGTGAAATATCTCATTTGATTTTACATTAAAAAATCCCTTCAACTCGAATAAAAACAATTGCAGACAAGAAAACGGATAGCAGATATTATGTTTTTCTAACTCAAATGGTTCAAAACCTTGATTATATTTTACTATGCGAGTTTATTTAATGTAGCTCACGCACGAGCTACTTCAGTACTTCTTTAAAGAAATTGTTTTATTTGAAATCTTAAAGCTAATATAATTGCACGCACCAGTTTCTTTATTAAAATCACTTTCCACAAATCAGCATTTATAAATCAAGATGACGTCAACCGCATTAAAAAGACTAAAATTTTTCAATCTTTCTTTCTTAATTATTATTTTAGTATAACAAATAAACCAGAAGAATAATTTTTTAAAAAGAATTCTAGTTTACTCAGCGTTACATAATCTTTGGAAGCTATTTAAATTTTGTTTTCAATGCATTTTGTAAATAAATTACATTAGCGTAATTTCCTGTTACATGATAAATTATTTATTTTGTTTGAGAGAGATTTCATGGTATAGATACGTTGAGTTATATCTTAGCTATAATGAAAATTTTAATTCCAAAAATAAAGGGAAATGTTTCACATAAATATCTCTGTTGTCAAAAGGATTCGTGGTAAAACCATTAAAAGTATTGAAAAATAATCAGTTATCTTAAAATATAGAAGAACTAATATGAAGTTGAAATGTGTAATGTGCTAAGGAAGCTGAAGGATTTTTGGTAACACTATTTTGATTATTTTATTACAGAATGCTGTCACGACAAACTATTTATAGAACTATCATCATTTATGAATTTTATTTCTAATTTTTCTTACTGAAAGTATTTGAATTAATATTCTCATTCAATTGACTAATTATTAGAAACTTTGAATAATATATATTGTTTTAAAACTAATCATTTACACAATTAGAAACTATTACGAATAAATTTACAACGTTGGAACCATGATTTAAAAAGCGCATAAATGGATAATTTTCATGATTAGTGCTCACTGTATTAGAATCATGTATACAATTGTTTTTAAGGACACATTTGACAAAAATTTATTTAAATACAATATTTTGGCAAAAATTAACTTAGAATAACCTTTTTTCTCAAATGTTCTCCTTTTGTAAAATGTTCTATTGTATTAATATTTTGCCTGTATAACTCAGACTCTCGTACAGGCTAACTACGATTTTTGAAAAATTCACATTATTTGTCAGAGGTTACAACCATTTGAAATAATTATCGGCGTATTTTCTATAAAATTTCTCCCTTCGGTTTTCGTAAAACATGGATAAACCGACTTCCGAGTTAGCATTTAAAAATTCTAGCTGAGCCTTTGTAGAGAGTCTGAGCTGAATCAGGCAAAATATTAATACAATAAAGCATTTTTTTCAAAAGAGAACATTTGAAAAGTTATCAGTTTTTGTAAACAATAATTTTTGTCTAATAATCTAATTGTATACATGTATTCTAATTTAAGTGACACTAAATATTATAAATATTATCCATTTACGCGCTTTTGAAAAATCACGGTTCCGAACGTAGTCGGATACCTTAACGAGTTTGTATCCTGATAGAGCATGCACATTTTAAAGTGTTAATTATGGAACGTTAGAAGGTTAAAAATATTCTTTTTGCTTTATATAACAATTTCCTTTAAGTTTATAGATGAATATTTTCAGTTTCTTTATAAGACAGTGTTTCTGAAACTGTGGAGCTAGGGGTACGTGATAACTCTACGAGAGAGCCTCGAGCATATTAAAAATAATTCATTTAACAACACTAAGATAAAAACAAGCTTAATAATTACCAGTGACCTTCATGAGCTTGTCATATATGAAATTATATTAAAAAAATTATAGCACTTATCTGGACAATTTGCACGGTTTATAATTAATCTCAAGAGTACCGATTAAAAGTTACGCTATTCGCTTCCCAATGCCACCCGCTTTCCACGTAAGCGCGCGTTTGTGAAGTATTGGGATGGGGGGTAAGAAAAGGAATATATATAAATAAATAGGCGAATTATCTGAAATAAGTAAATCCTTCGCTAACACTGTCAATGTCTTTTTATTGCATTCTGAAGCCTTTGGAATAGTTTTATGCATACCAGTGTACAGAACAGATTGTATTTTCAAAGACGTATATATACGTCCGGAGCAATTAACACTTTGGATGAGTGAGACGTTTATATACGCCGATGGTACTTAAGTGGTTAAAGTAGTATCGTAGCCTTAGCGTCAAAGTATAGTATTATTGAATTAAATACATTGTTCTTGTATAGGGGGTTCGATGAAAATGATGATTGAATATTGGGTCGCAAATATTGAAAGAGTTTGAGAAGCACTGTTATAAGACATCTGAGAAAAATATGAATTTGAGTTCACTGTTATAGTACACGATTTGATACTATGCTGTCATAGTATCATATATCATAGTATATATTAAGCTTTTTCTTAATGTAATGCCATGCAAATATTTTTTTTTAAAAAAACTGAATATTTCAAACAAATTCTATTTTATAGCAGAGCGAATATTTTCATAAATGGTTTTATTTTTATTTATTTATTTTTTTAATAAAAAGGTAAAATATTTTTGAATAAAACATTTTGCGGAAAAAATTTTGAAACTTTTCTTATATATATTTTAAAACTGAATACATGTATAAAAATTACTATATAACAGGAAAAAAACCCATTAATTCTGCTGCTTTTTTATATTTACAAATTTTGTAGCTCTGGAACACAAAATTTATACAGTCATATAATTAATGGACTGTAAAAATGCAGAAAATTAAAGTTTTTGAGAAAAACAAGCTTTGTGAAACAAAAATGCTTATAAATTCTTAATTGCATATGCTATGTAAGCGTCAAAATTTTCATCCGAAATTAATGCAGCTTTTAAAATGAGACAAAAAAACAACTTTAAATGGATCTGTAAATTTTTCAAAAACTGCGTTTTTTTCCTCTTCCTTTATATATCTCAAAGTTTTAAGAATACTTTTTCTTGTTCAAGTTTTAGCTACGAAATGTATATAATATATTAGAGCTTAGTTTAAGTTCTGTCCGGAAATTTTGTCCAAATTAATTTATTCAGGTAAGTGCTTTTCCTACTTAACTACTCATAACAAATTTTATTCCAGTTAGTAAGCTTTTAATTTGTTTTAAAGTATTTTCTGTGGAATATATCGTTTCTACATACAATCATAATCATATACAAAGTTGTCGTAAATATTACTTAAAACTAAACAATTAAATAGGAGTATAACAAGACAGTATAGCTTTACAGAGTAATAGCCCCAACAATATAACAGCAAACTCATAGCTTTAGGAACTAATATTGTGGGGGTTAAACATGGTTTTAAATCCAGACAATCAACTACATTCGTCAATACCTCTGGAGCTGAAAGGTAGAGAAAGTAGTGCAAGAATAAGTTAAATAATAAAAAAACCTTTTAGTTCAGTGGCATAAAAAATACTAATTAATTAATACTTAAAATTCTCTAGGATACTTTCCAAAAACAAATACCATGAAGATAACAAATTTATATACCAAAGACTAAAAAAACCAAAAATTTAAGAAATTTAAGAAATACAGAAAAATGTTACAAAAACAGAATCTGCGCAGCAACATGTCAAGATTCTATCAGATTCCGCCAAAAATCAAATTAGAATAGCCCTTAAGGAAACATTATTGAATATATTTTAAAACATGTTTTAAGTCTAACCAAGAAAACTATTTAATTTTTTTTAATTATTGGGAAAAAAAAGAAGATTTATAGAACTAAAACAGAAGAGGTTCAATTAAAATACACTGCTGGCCATTTAAGTTGCAACATCAGGAAGGAATGATCCGACGAAAGTCAAAATCACATGAAGCAGTGTTTCTCAAACTGTGGGGTCCCTTAGGGGGCGTGATAACCCTACGAGGGGGAGCGAGCATATCAAGAAGTCAAGAATAAAAGATTATTTTAAAAGGTTATAAAAATTTACTTAAAGGAAGCAAAATAAAATGCATTCTGACATAAAAAGTTTGTTGCACTTTTATTGTTATCTGCTCGAATTTAAAAATTAGAAAAGAAAAGCAACATAATACTATATATAATTTACTTAAAATATTTATTACTTCAAAATAACTTACTTAAAATATCTATTATTTGAAAGTAACATATACCAAATTTAATATTTGTCTTGATAATTTAGTGGTTTATAATTTACGATAGTTTTTTAGTTTGGCTCAAAGCATATTATATAAGTGGTATACCGTTTTTTGCAGGGGTAAATTTTAAAAAATTAAACAATCAGAAAAAGGAAAAAGAATTTTTTAAGGGAAAATTTTTACGTAAATTGAAAATTAAAAAAAAAAAAAAAAAAGTTTTCTTTCCAGCTGAAAAAAAAAAACCATGTTCGCTAAATTTTAAATCTTTAGATATAAAAAGTTTTAAATTTTTTAAATTTTTATTTTTTTTTAAATGACCCCCCGTAATTTTCTTGGGGCGATTTTGAAAACACCTACCTGCTTAGAAAAAAGAAAACCATTTTTACAAATTTTGTAATAAACGCTTAAAATAGTGTAAACTTAACCCTAATTCCCAAAATAAAAAGCCTAATTACCCTTTATAACATTAGCTATCTCCCAGTAAAGCGCAAAATTTGGGTTCACCCGTTTCAGAGTTTGGGGCCAAACAGACAGACAGACAAAATTTAAAACTGTTTTTTTCATATAAGTACGTATATACTTTTAAATGCATTTAGAAAAAAGCTGTTAATTTCAAATTACAAAAGAACTTCATTTATATATATATATATATTTTTTTTCCCAATACATTGTTATTGTAGGGGGGAAAAAGAAAATTAGATTGTAAATTGGGGGCAAGTTTAACACTTTGAAAAGCATGGCATGAAGGGGGAAGAGGGGTAGGTTATGAAAATAATATTTCAGCGTTTTTGAAACAAAAGGGAGAAACAAACCCAAACACCACAAAAAAAAAGTTTGTGGGGATTTTTTCATTGGGGAAGCCTTTTTTTAAAAAAGTTCGGAGTTGATCAGAAAATCGTGTTATACCTCGACTAATTAGAAGAAATGCTTATTGGCAAGTAAAGGAATTCGAAAGTGGCAGGATTGTTGTTTATAGAGTTTTGGGATTATCTTTTCCGTATTTACGGGTCGAAACCCAAACGCCTTGAATACGAAACCAAGGGGTTGATGGGGTCAAAAAGAACGGATGCGGGTTTTTAAAACCCCCATGAAAAACCCCTTTGAGGGATAGAAAATTTGAGGTCGCCCTGAAAAACCTTTACTCACATCAGGGAAATTAGTCAGCAAAAAAGATGTTCAGCACGCTAAAACCCCACCGTACAGTGTGACGCGTTTTCAGCGGGTGGACTATCAGCATTATCTTACTTGGCTTCCCTTGAAATTTAAAATAGAGAAACGGCAAAAACCTGGTGCTTCAAGAAAATTACAGGGTGGAAAATATCGTCCTTTCACATAAGTCCCGTTTGCGTGAGTATTCCCATGGGGGGTCTGGGGGTTCCGAGGAACCACTCGTGCCTGCAAAATTTGATAGGGGCATAGGAGTCCTGCACCTAGTGTTATGGTTTGAGCAGCGGGTAAGACACACAAATTTTTTTTTGGGATCAGGGAAATTTAAAAGTAAATCGGTACATTTCACTCCTACATCCGGGTACCTTTTTTTGAGCCTGACAAAAAATCATCTTCCAACAAGGTAATGTAATACCATATGTTGCACGTCATGTTCAAACCTTCTTCATACAAGGGGAGTTTATTGACTTTTGTGCAAGGTGACCCAGCCACCCCCTGTAGCTGAAAGGATTAGAAGTGTGGGAAAAGACATGGGGAGCAGGAAAAGAAAAGCCCTTTTTGTCTTCGGGCCCAATTCCATTCAGTGCTTAACGGGGTAAAGGCATTTTATCTCCCAGGGTTGAAAGCTGTTTTTACTAATTTTTGCACCTTTTTTTAACCCAAAATGATTAAATTTAATCATTTGTCTTCGGCAAAACAAATTTTTTCATCAGCTTCGTTTTACTACAAAAATATCTTTTTTTTTGCATTTGCTTTCCTTCATGGTGTTGCAATTTTGATGGCCAGTGTATAATACCCGAAAATATATCAAAGTAATCTTTAATGAATATATATATATATATATATATCATAATGATCTATTTAAATTTAATAGGCAGATATTTTCTTTAATTCATAATGCTCTTGAATCCTCTAAGACATTGCGCAATACTTAATTCCTTTTTTATACCCGTCTAACAAGAAATACAATTTTAACCATAGCTGTATCTCCTAAAAAGTGCAGCATTGACACATTTCATAGTAAGGGGATGAAATATTGCATCAACTTCCAAATCTGATCAATCAGCGTGTTAAAATCCGGAAATCTTAGAGTAAGGAGTTCCAGAAGCTTCTGGCAACAGAAGCAAATAGCTGTAATCTCTGGAATGAAAGAGAATAAAGTTTTTGTCCAACATATATAAAATGTCCAATTGTGTTTCATTGCTGCTTTTGTTACGCTTATTTTTGTGCGATGTATCGTTAAGAATATTAAATAAATTCATAACTATAATCAAGATAATTCTAAATCAATATCTCCAAGCTGAATTTTAACGAATTTACTGTGTTTTAAGTTATACTATTATGTGGTTGAACGGTTTTGATACATAGAAAAGGAAAGAAAATATAGCCATTTTAGAAGAAAATACGTTTCTAACACTCTTTTTAATCTGCAAATAGTTTTAATAAATAATCCACTCTCCTGTTAACTGTCTTGTCAGGGCATATCCAATCAGATCACTTGCGTGTTCAATGATTATTCTACGAAATAATCGTATTGATTAGAATGGGGACAAAACTGAATACACATTGGAATAATTTAGCCTACTCAAAGCAGCGAGTAATTTACAAAGTGAATTCCTTGCTGTGATCAAAATTCAATGCATCGAAATTCCGGGAAACATAGGACAAAGAGAAATGTTCGATAATGCGTCTCTGGTTGCATTAGCATCGGATAATAGCGGCACCAAAGTGGCGCTGTTTAAGGTTAGACACATCTGTTCACTGAATATAAAATTGCATAAATTGTATGTACTCCGCTTTTGTTTTTCCTTATTTGAGAGTTACTTTTTACACAGACACCTTTATTAACAACCGATTGGAAACGTAAAATTTAGTTTCATATGTAATTAAGATTATATATATATATTCATATTTATTAACAAAAAGCTCTGCTTGTTACATATTTAACATCTTAAAAGTTACTTAATAATGGATTGAAGTATCAATCAAAATTGTTTGTATTCTTTACTATTTCATTAGGTAAAATATACTCATGGACAAAAAAATTGGTGCACCAAGAAATAATTGCGGGATCATAACGAAACGTGGCATGAAGGTACATATCGGGGAGATATGCAAATGATTAGAAATGCAGCGTGATTGCACATTACGTATAGACGGTAGAGGGCGTTCAACGTCGTTCTCCGTGGAGTATAAGACAGGTAACCAAAGCTTGTTAGAGTGGGCTGAATTGTTTACAAAGGAAGAGCTGAGGTAGACATGCCATTACTCCGTTTTCAACGACACTATGAACAGTTGTCGCAGTTTGAGAGGGAGAATCATCGGCATGATGGAAGCTGGGTGGTCAGCTAGGCGAGTAGCTCGTCAATTAGGCCGCTCTGATTGTGTTGTGAGAAGGTATTAGGACCAGTGGATCCGAGAAATGTCATTTACATGAAGACCAGGCTCAGGACACCCTCAGGAGACAGACTAGTCATCGAGAAGACCGCCACATCATAAGAAATCCCTGCATACAGCCAACTGCTTCATCGTCTGCCATTCATGCCTAGGTATCACCTTCACTAGGTGTCTTCTCGAACCATATGAAGGTACTAGGCTGAAGCACATTTGGGATAGCTGCGCCCATTACGTGTGCTGCCCTTGACGCCCATCCATCGACGCCTCCGTTTGGAGTGGTGCCGTGCACGAGGAAACTGGACTGCAGCGGAATGGAACCAGGTCGTCTTTAGCGACGAATCCAGATTCAATATCAGTAGTGATGACAATCGTGTTCGTATGTGGAGACCCCGTAGTGAATGCTTCAATCCTGCCTTTGCTTTACAGCGACACACCGCTCCCACAGCTTGTGTGATGGTATGGGGTGCCATTGCTTACAATACATGGTCACTCCTAGTATTGATCCGTGGTGCTATGACAGCCCAGCGGCATGTCCATGACATCCTGCAACCACATGTGTTGCCACTCATGTAACACGGCTCCCAGGAGCCAATTTTCAACAAGACAATGCTCAGCCTCACACGGCAAGAGTGTCACAAGACTGTCTTAGTACTGTTAATACCCTTTCTTGGCCTGCCCGATCCCCAGATATGTCTCCAATCGAGCATGTCTGGGATCATTTGGGACGGCGAGTTGGGCATCCCACGAGTTTTAACGAACTAGACGGAAGGTTACATCAAATATGGAACGAAATGTCTCAAGACATCATACAGAACTTGTATACCTCAATACCCGTTCGTATCGCATCGTACATTCGCATTAGAGGGGTTTCAACTGGGTATTAAATCCTCTGTTCTTTTGCCTTTTTCTCTGAAATAAATGATCCTTTTTCTTTGATTTTCTAATCATTTACTTATATCAAAGTAGTCATTACGTATGCAAAATTTCGTTTCATTTTGACGACTCCTTGGTGCGCTAATTTTTTTTGTCCATGAGTTTAATTGGATATAAAGAGTTATGAAATAAAAACAAAAGCAAAAAAAAATATTTATTCAATTATATTGTCATGAAGTATTAAAAATCCTACCTCTTTAAATTGTAATTATAAATAAATATTCTGATATCAATGATACATTGTTACTTATGCCACCTGTTTAACAGTAACATCTGAACAAGGCCCACGAAATTCATCGCGGCTGAGGGCTAGATTTTTACGCCTGTCGTTAGCCTCAGCTTTCAGTCAATGATATGTTGAATGGGGTTTTGTATAAAATCAGTATTTCACAAATATTCGCTAATCTCTCATTAATTTAATAGTAACTGAGTTACGCAAATAATTGTTACACAGCACTTTGCAATTATTAATATAATTTATGTGATCTAGACATAAAATGTATTTGATTGTTTAAAATGCTTTACCTAGGAGTAATACCAAAGATATTGGGGATGAAAGGGAATATACACTCAAGTAATGGATTGTGGAAGTTAGAGAAAGATCAAACAAACTATATGCGTTGGTTTCTTTATTTTAGGAGGGACACAAAATTAAAGCATTCATCTTCAACAACCCTTTCCTGATTTGAAGATTCTCCAGAATCTAAAAAGACGTCAGTGAAATCAAATAAATCAATAAATACGAAAGCAACCTTTAAAGAAATGAGAATCGAACTCAAGAACCATCGGACAATAATTCTTCCTCTTCCAGATATGTTGTCACATTGGTTCTTTAATGCTTAGATAAGCCATTAGTTATCAAACACCCTGCCTTGAAACCCTTTCGAAGGATTAATCATCGCGATTTTTGGGTTATATATTGCAAATATACTATATAGAAAACCCTCAACCCTATTCATCTTTAAATCCGTTGAACCGTTCCTGGTCATATAAACATGCTATCTTGGTTCAAATAATTGATTAACTGTTTTATTAAACATCATTCTTGAAGGTTTTGGTGAAAGACGCGTTACAAGATCTTTTGAACCAAGGTTCTGAACCTCGGTCAAATGATAAAAGAGATTTCTGATCTGGCATCATGCTCAATTAACTTCCACACCACGCTAACGAGATGAATTTGGGACTTAATAGATTTAACCAGTATCTTCTTCGCTTTATGAAATGTACTATGTAATTAAAAATAGTTTATATCGCGCCAGTTTGTAACAATTTTTGAGTCAAATGTATATGATTATTTTTTCCCATTAGCATATTTAAATACATTTTTAAATCAACGATACAGAATGTGAATAATGCAAGAAATATTTAATTAACATTTATATTCCACATATAATTATAAAATATACACCATAATCCCCTTTTAAAAGCAGAATTATATTGAATAATTCATCAGACAATTAAAGCTGATCTGTTAATAGGGATAAAATTATTTTACACACGAAGACTCGCAGACGGTATTTAATTATGATAAAAAATACTATGAGCAAATTAATATAAAATAAAAAGTAAAAGAACAATAATTCTTTTGTAAATTATAATCTTATCACTAGCATAATTATGTATTGGAGTTAGTTAATATATCTACTTATTATATCATCTGAGAATCACAAAATTAGTAATTTTTTAAAAAATGTTTATATTTTAGTCTTTTAGAGTCTTTTTTATTTTCAAAACAGCTTTACTTTAGTGTCTTTATTGACTGTATTATAAAATAGAAAAAGCTATAGGGTGATCATTCTCTTTAAGCCATTCAATGAGACTTCCATTGCCTTTTTTTAAAATAAAATATTGATTTAAGTCTGGAATACTATTTAATATCATATACAAAAATTGGTTTTTTTTTAAAATACATTTTTATTTAAAAACTTTTAAATCAGTATAAATTTTTATATTTCTTTGCCCCATTAAATTATTACATATTTGTGTAATAAAACAGAACGAATTTTATAAATTAATTTTTAAACAATACTATATATATGTGTGTGATCAGGAAGGCGTTCTACATAGTTCCCTGTAAATTTAAATTAAACAGTTAAGTTGGAGCAATTATTGGGAATTTAAAACCATTTGGCGAGTTTGTTCTCTTAAGCATGCCAAGAAATAAGCCACATTAAAAAATGATCGAGAAAAACCAAACGATCTTAAAATATAAAAATAGTCGTATAAAAGGATTGACTCTCCGGCATCAACCTTATCATTTGATCAGTTTTAAATTATAAGGTATATTCACCATGTTAAGCAGATCTTAGAATTGGACGAAAATCTATATAAAACGTCCAATAAACAAAATCAAAACAGCGCTGGAACATAGATTTTGTAAAATTTGTGTAAATCGATTTAATTTTAACACTTGGTTTATATTTTCAACAAAAATGCAAATTAAGATAATAGCTTATAAGTTGAAAAGTAATAAATGTTTGATATAGATTTTATTTTTGATTATGATTAGATTCCATTATATATCTATAAATAAAGAGAGAGAGAGATTTTGAAAGCACAAAATGAAAAAGCGTAGCGTTTCGGGAAAAATTGCAGCAAAATGCACATCTTTTTGCACGATACAAAATAAACATTGTTATTTTTTATAAAGATTCTTTTTTCACTAAAAATACGTACTACATTAAAAAAGTCGTAAATTTACGAATACTTTTACATCCGAGTTACATAATTTTTCTAATAAAAATAAAAATTATTAATTCGCTAATTTCGTATGAAGTTATATAGATGAAATACACATTTCCCTTTTTTTTAGCCAAATCTTTCCGTCATAATCCTTTTATCCATAAATCATTCTATCCAAGGTATCTTAAGAAATTAATAATAATTTTGTTACTTTTGAGCTTGATTGAAATTACAGCTGATTGAAAAGCCTATTTAACATTTTCCCTTCGTAATAAATTTGAGCAGACTTCTCTAGGGGGTTTTCACACATGTTTCCTCTTAACTAGCCTCTAGGGTTTTTTTATTTCGTTGTTTGGTATGAGAACATTGTATTTTTGAGGAACCGTGATATGTGTAAATAGGTATTATTGTTCAAATGTATCTGAAGAGAGGACACAGAGCATAACTCAATGTAGTGTATTTTAGTTGTAACGTACTTTAGTAAAGACAATTTTCAAGGTTCTAACGTTATTAGTAGTTACACAGTCAGAAGATCTACTTGTGCCTCCTTGAAGTTAAGTTGCGCGGAAGTTTAATTTAAAGACAATTTATTAACAATTATTACACCTACATTCATACAGGTATTAATTGTAGAGGAAATATCTCTTTTTGAGTTTGGCAGCTCTAATATAGAAAACACACAGTCATCTAGAATTCATTTCTGATACTGTTGGCGTGAGCTACAGATAATTTCAGACAAAGCGAATTTTTCGTTCATTGGAATTTTGAAGTATCATTTTTGGAACAGCGTGGAAACATCAAATTCTGTGTGTTTTCTCAAGATATCACCTCCTGAGACACTTGAGATGCTGAAGAAAACATATAGAAAAACAAGGCGAGCACTAGAGAATTTGTATCTGTTTCCACGGCTGAAAATGATATTGAAGGGACACCGCTCACAAAAACGATGCAAAGAAAAAAAAATGGTTGTGTACAAGTGGCATCAGCGATTTTGTGAAGATCGCACAACATCGAAGAAGATGACCTACGGACTGGGTGTTTCTCTTCTTAAAACGAAGATGAAAATGTTGATCTCATTCGAGAAATATCGCGTGAGCGGACAGATGAATAACCATTTATGTTATTACTTCTGAATTTCGAATATCACATTACAACTATCACAACATTCTTCATGATGATTTGAAAATGAACAACATCGTGTTTGTTTTCGCATGGTTCCAAAAATGTCATCACCTAAGCAAAAAGAAGTGAGAGTGAACATAACCAGGGATTAGTTTTGCCTGGCTCATGAAGATGACGGCTCTTGAAGAATATCGTGACAGGTGATGAGATATGATGCTTTCTGAACAATCCTCAGGTAAAACTTCAGTCAATTGAATGGGAAGCAAAAACATCACCAAGGAAGAAGAAACTTGGACAAAAGCCGAGGGAAAATGCGACGAAGCAACTGAAGGATTTCTCAGAAAATGGATTCCAGGAGTGTTTTGACCAATTATACGAACGCTGGAACAAGTATGAGGATGCAGGAGAGCAGTACTTTGAAGTACAATAAGATTAAAATATCGTTCTGTTTTTTTAATAATTTGTTATATTAATCTACTTCGGAAACTTTTTGCTCCCCCCCATGTAAACATTTTAAAATTTTTTATCTAGAATAAAACATATAAAAACTTCTGTCTAGTTTGTCTTTAATTCGAATTCTACCTGTGAGTCATAACTCACTACAATTTTTTTTATAGAAATAGAATATATATCAAAGTATTCAACCGTAGACTGAATAATGTTCACTAATTTTAATAATAATATTCAGCTAAAAGTTATAAAAGTTATTTACATATCAATATAATTATATATATTTCGGTTGTGTTGTGTGCCTTATATATATACATTTTTACTCTTAACCTGAACATATATAAAAGAAAGTAATAGTAACTTCAAATAAATGGGAAGATTAAAAATTTTTTTTTACAATACAGAAAGAAAAAGCAGTACAGAGTAAATAAAAAAAATTAGTTGTTTACCTTTATTTTGATGTTCATTTATTTTTCTTATTGTGTTTTATCAGGAAATTTACTTTGATTACGAAACATTAAAAATTTAGTTTTTAGCTTTTTTAAAAAATTCTTAGATGTTTATTAGTAATTTAATCATATCACTAATTTCTTGGAAACACAACAGAAACAAAATCTTTGGTTTGAGAAAGAAATATTTGTCTTCAGTTACTCATTACAATTTGTTGAATGACATCCCTTTTGATTATACGCAATTAAATTATATCTCGAAAGCAGCAAATTAATAAAAGGCAGTTCTTATTTGTTATTGAAATTAGTCTAAGTACTGAGTTCGCCTCGTTTGACATAAATGGGAAAAACACAAAATCTAATTAATGACTCGAGAAAAGAGTATCAAAACTAGAGCTCAAGTATTCTTAATTTCATATCTTTCAGTCGTACAGAAGAGTAACATAACTTCCAGATGAAAGAATTTAATTTGCTCCTGTAATTCGAATTAATATTTATAAATCAGCATTCAGATTAAATTTTTCTGGCTTTAAGAAACAAAATATTCAGTGAAATAATTTGTATTAAAGTGATATGTGGATGATCGTCTCTCAAATGTACTAAAAGTTGTGAAACCGCCCCCCTAGGGTGACCGTTTCTTTGATTATCCGTGTGAGCTAGAGGTGTAGGGTTTACAAAAGGAATAGACATTTTTAAATTCTTAATATGACTTTATTAAGTATGTAACTTAAGCCTCTAACAATTTAGATAATAATATTTATGAGATAATCTACTATGAACAAACACACAATAATAGTTATACCGAATCGCGTAACTTGGACCACTATCAATATCTAACCGCCTACTTTCACTTCTAATAATATTACAAGTTCTAATATCAAATAGTCAATCCTACCATAATTTGATCGTAACATCAATACTATGAAGAGGAGTTTGGGCACGCGTGCAATGGTATGCGTCTTGACCTAATGGTTTAATCTTCAAGGTAACATCTACTGGCTGTCAATTCACGCTTGTATCAATCGCTCTCATAACATTTCCCAAATTGCCACACGATTTACTGAAACTTCTGTTATTTAAAAGATATCTCATTTGCATTTCAACTTCACGTTTCGCTTCTTGGGTTTTGGTTGGAAAAGAGTTACCATTAATCTTGGCCCCCAAAGAACCCAGAGGACATGTTAAAGAAAAGACGCGTGAGCCCGTCTCAAAGTCTACATAATTAGCAGGAATTAACAGGGTTATATTTACAAGTAAATCGTAGTTTATTCTGAAAGTCTTGTAGCCGTCTATCCCGGAGGTTCCCTCTGTAACGAACTCTAGACCCATTCTAGAACGCTAGGCGACAACGAAACTGATCCAAGGTACTGCGCCTGCGCGAGTGCCACACCAAAGATAATTTTGTGATTGTCACTCGAAGAGAGTGGTCGGTAAGCTCCGGCAGCAAGCGTGGTGTGGAGATTTGGGATTCGGTGACTGGACTTTAAGGAGAAAAGTTGATGAGTTCCGCCAGCGAGTTAAGTGTGAAGGTTTTGTATCTGTAGAAGGCAGATGTGTTAGATGCCATCCTGGCCCATTTTTTGCTTTTCTCTAAAAGTATCAACTCAGGAGATTCATTATTTACCGAAAACGTTTAAAAAGTGTAACATTTTGTATGTGTGATTAGTTCTATGGGTTTGTGAGTCAATAAACCATTCAAACATGGTTGGAGCGTCATAATTGAAAATCCAACGACACTACGCCTCTTAAACTAATACGGAGTAATATATCTTACATCGTGCTTCGAGTTGAATTGCCACTTCCTTACAGTGGAAATAGATTTTGCGGATTGGCTTTAAGGTACACAAGAGAGTGTGTGAGAGAGATAAGTGTAAATCTGGATAGAAGTTAGCTCGTTGAGAAGTTAACTTTGGAGATTTTTACTCTTCCAAAATTAGATTCTTCAACTTTAGTTAGTACTTCCCTGCAAAGCCTTTTGATAGCAAAGCCTATTTTGGAAAGGCCCCTTGCAAGCCTTATTGAAAGTTGAATTCGAGATCTGAACGTAACCTCGGAAGTTTCTGTCATTTTGTGAGAATTGCAGTTTACAAGTGTGTCTGTAACTATTTCAGAAAAATTTATTTTTGATGAATTAAGTATTAGTTAATGTTCTCCGTAGCTCTTAAGAACGGACAGATAGTTTAAAAACTTATTATTTTGATTATTTGTGATTGTGGTTATTCCTAGTTTTTGTTTAACGACACCTCTATACTCCTATTGTACGGTGGGTTCGGGTAATATTTTTCGTGTACCGGACCTTGGTGGTTTGATAGTCAGGATGGAGGGGACCGTTACAGTCTCTAGTAATTACAATAGATTTCCTTCTAACAAAAAGTAAAAACAACACACTCAAACACATGTATCAATCTACAATATTACAGATTCAAAATTCACACAAATATAGAGGAGAGTAATTCAAATCCATAATCATGAAGCGAACAAAATCCGTTCCCCATGAAGCAAATGAAACGCACAGTCACACTGTCTAATGCTTTACTCCAATGTCGCTTTTTGGATCGTCCACATACAGGCTGGAAAGCATCTTTTGTAAGCTTCTTGTGTTTTGTAGCGGAATAACTGCTCTAGAACATTCTAGGCTTTTTGTAGAGGTATCTAGTTTTGCCGCCAGATCGGGCAAAATTTAGCGACCAAATTTGTCATTAAGTTTTCCGCCAAGGTCAATTTTAGTCTCTAACAATATTGAAAGAGTATTCTTTGTTCAGTCATAACAAGCAGTTGTATACACTTTCTTCAAATGTTCTCCCCATTCGAGAGCGGGATTCCAATGGACAGCTCCTTCACCTACAGCAGGGGTTCTTAATCTTGGGCCCGCGGGCGCCAATGTAGTAGAGAATTTTGTGCGCCTGCGACTGTCCGCTATATACTTTATCAATATCAACCGTGGCCCACCATGATTTTTTGTGTGGCCACGAGATTCATTACACTTTTAGAAATAAAATATAAACCGTAAATTTATTGTACAGGCAACATTTTTTTGTTACCACAAGTACTGGTAACACTGTGATATGGTTTCTCTTTGGTGACCATATCTTTGATTGTCAGCGTGAATTAGAGGTGTGGGATTGTCAAATTGAATAGACATTTTAAAATTCTTAATATGACTTTATTAAGAATATAACTTAAATCTCTAATAATTTAGATAAATTTTAATAAATGAGAATCTAATAAACCAAACACACAGCAATAGTTAAACTGGATCGTGTAACTTAGACCACTTATCTAAATAATTATATTATCCGCCTACTTTCAATTCTGATAATATTACAAGTCCTAATATCAAATAATCAGTCCTACCTTAATTCAAGCTAAGGTTCTATCACGGTACGAAGCACCTGGGCACGCGTGCAATGGTATGCACCTTGTATCAATGTGGCTGATTATCTCGGTAACTTTATGAAGGCTGTCAATTCACACTCGTATCTCTTCCTAACATAACTTTCCCTAAATTGCCATCCTGCTTACTGAAACTTCTGTTCTTTTAAAAGCTATCTTATTTGCATTTCACATCTTGGATTTGGGTTAGAAAAGATTTGCCATTAATCTTGGCCGTCAAAGAACCTAGAGCTTATGTTACAGAAAAGACGCATGAGCACGTCTCAACACTATTTTATCTTATCAGTTATTATTGTCTTTGAAGACCCTCCCGTTGAATGTGTTGCGCATTAAGAATTTTCTCAACGATTTACCTTATAAATCAGTGATTTAACTTTTAAAAAGAGCTTACAAATTAAAGTCCCGTTTCGGTTCCACGAATTTTATGTGAATCATTGTTTTCACCAATAAACCCAATTAAATCAACTATCAGATCGCGATTTAACGATAGCAATCTCGAATTCTATAAGATTGGGAATATCATCTTATACGCTAGAGTTTGAAAAATTAGTGAATAATATACAGTGCCGAAAATCGCAAGAATTGTTGTACTTTTTAAAACTGTGCCTGCCCGCAGAATCCTATTTGTCAAATGTGCCCAGATGGGCGAGTTCACTCACCAAAAGGGGATGGAGGAGATGAGAGTGGTTTAAGGGGAAGAGATCGACTTATGACGAGGTGTTAACCACACGCATTTTTGTGAGTAAACGCCTTATATTGCCTAAGAAACAGTTTATACATTAAACTGAGAAGCTGTTCTGCTTTAGTCTTGTGAATTTATCTACGATAACATAAGAGTATACATTCTCTCTTGGTCACAAATGATCCAAATTGCTACAATACACTTTTGGCAAAAAAAAACCAAATAAAAATTTTCAAAAAAATAGTAAATAAAATGTACTGTATCTTTACATCGAACAAAAATACTATTATCACATGTATTATTCCTAATAATATTATTCTCTTACAATTCTTCAAAATATTCTTCCCTTTTCTTCAAAAACAACAGTATATTCTTTCATAAAAAAAAAAGAAAGGAAAAGAGTGTGTGCTTATGACCACACGATAGAAGTGATAGCTTCAAGTTTTGTAATGTTATTTCAGGAATTAGGTAAAAAAAAAAAAAACAAGAGGATATTAGTATTGTCATATAAAATTATTTATTCATATGTCTGTACTCATAAAGTAATATTTTCAGCGAAATATAGAATCATATTTGTGAATTAATTGTATTCTAAGAAGGAAACAATAGGTTTATGGCAGCTGAAATAGGTTATAAATTCTTAGATTCAAAATTATTTAAATATCTAAAAAAAATTCCGTCAAGCGTTATTCAGTACTTTGTCGGGCTTCTATTTGGATCATTTGACATAATTAAATTGAATTTTGATTTTAAAAAATCTGCTAAAGGCTTTGATTTGTCTTTTGAAAAGTCTCCATTAAAATCTCCACTTAAAATAATAGGCAATTTGCTCAGAAAAGTTGATCTGGCTTCAGTGTAGGCAAATAAATTTTCGCGAATAAATTCGATAATTTTCACTACACTTTGATTTGGTGAAATATAAATAGTAACAATTAGAATTATTAGTCCATTTTCTGCTCTACATTTTGCAGCACAAATTTCTCCGATACATGACTCATTAAACCCAAATGATCCAGTAGTATTGTTACCATTGTTACGAGCTTTACAAACCCGAGCGTAACAATGCTTGGCTTTTTAAAACGCATCATTCAAGTTCACTCTCCAGAAAAACGCGTCTAAAGAAGTTATTACTTCAAGAATTAATTTACTTTGTATCAATTATGAAATACTTCACCAGGACATTTGTTTTCATAAACTCTGAAAGGATTTTTTAGATCGAAAAATAAACAGATACTATCTCTTCCAAATAAATGTAAATACAAATTCGAAAATAAAATTGTGAATACAATGACAATTCATTTGTAAATTTTGCAGGATTTCATTCCATTTCAAATGATTCAAAAACTAAGAAATTTAAAGAGCTCATTAGGAAATCTACATTTTCTCAAAAACAGTACGTGATGTCTTATCAAATCAGATGTCTGGTTCATCTCGAGAATAAATATAAATAAAGCTCTTAAACAAATAAGTTAAGTAGTAAACTAATTTATTTCGAACATAAAAATAGTTTTTTTTGTTTACGTATGCATTGAAGAATATTCTTCTTATAAGTAAATAACTTCACTTGAAATGATTTTCTACGTATTCAATTGCATTATACTGCGTGTGTCAAGCGAAAGTTTTAATGATGTTATTTAAGTTCCTCGAGTTTTATTGGCTCTTATGTACAGACACGTCTTATTAAATCAATCAGTCATTTAAATAAATAAGCTTTCCTATTGGTCCTGACTGAAGTAGGAAAGTAATTAGGAGGATATATATGCGACCGTTTTTAATTCTATTGATTTGTACAATACGTTTTGCAGCGCGTTCTCTTCATATACTATAGAAGAAAATCATGCTACTGGATATTTTGAATGTTAAAACTGGATTTCTATTATTTATTTAGGTTTGTTTATTATTTAAATAGTATTTGGGATTTTGAAAAAAAAGGAAAAATAGTTGATTTAATATTTGGTAGATAGCGAGACGTCGATCAATGAGCAGAGCATTTATTAGTCTTTTATTCCCCATAATGTCTTTTTTTGCAAGTTTTATTGGGCCCTCTCGTATATAACGCGGAATCTTTTTAAAATCGATTTTTTAAACCCCCTTTAAAAAGGGCAGATCAAAAGAAATTTTGAACAAGGGCAGGACCGTAAAACAATAATTTAATGATTTTGTTCCAGATCCGTCAGGTTCATCGGATTAAATTTCCCTTTATATGGAGATAAATTCCCGATCCCATTTCTAGATTTGGCGATGATTGTTACCCCTATGCGGAAACGCTCGTGGTTAATAAAATCAGAAAAAAAGATTAATTTATCAATGAATAAATAATAGTTTAAAAACTAAAAAAAACACGCTTTTATTAAAGATAGAACAGAAAATGAAATATGAATTATAATTTAAAAAAAACTAAGAAACATACTTTTATAGTTAATCGAACTAAAACGTAAAAAAATAGTTCTTAGTATAAGAATAGAATGATTAGCGAGAAAATAAATGTCACTGTGGTAAAAGCGAGGGGGGCTCGATATCAATTGTTATAATTTTTTACTAGTTCTATTCCGAAATGTACAGTTAGTGTAAAAACTGTAGTACAAAGCACCCCCTGCTTTTGTCACAATGCCATACATTTTCTCGTAGATCCTTTTATTCTTATATTACGAATTATTTTTTACTTTTTAGCTCGATTCACTATAAAAACGTGATTTTTAGTTTTTTTAAACTATAATTTATTTTTGTACGACAGAAGGAAAAAATATTTTTAAATGTTTTCGCATTAAATTAGAGGCTAAAAAGGTTTTAAAGGTTTTAAGGAGAGGTTTTAAATTAGAGGTATTCGCATTTTTGTATTCTTCACTTGTCAACGCACATTCCTTCTTGTTGTTGCAGTTTCACTTGTGAGAAGTGTATCAAAGGAGTATATATAAAAGTCGATTTATTTTTCAGTGCAGCTTTTCAGAAACCTATAAGTATTCATTTGTATTGAAACTTAGCCGAATTCATATTAGTCTGGGGTAATGTTAAGTCAAGAAGATACATTGTAAAATTCAACAAATTTAGTTAATCTAATATCTTAATATATTGACATCTTTGTGCAGTGTTTCTCAGATTGTTGGGGCGTGATAACCCTACGAGGCTGTCCGAGCATATTGAAAAATCAAAAACAAAAGATTATTTAAAAAATTATTAATTTACTGAAAGTAAACAAACAAAATACATTCTGACATAATAAAAAATAAAGTACACATTTACACATTGATGTTGTTATTGTTTTTGTGTGTGTTTATTACTGGGATACATACGAAAGACGTGAGAAAGATGAACAGAAACATATAAGACAATCACAGAAGAATACACATTTAATTACAATCGATGATGCCAGCAAAGAACAGAAGAAGCATGCTGCTTTCCTTTCGAGACGGAAATCCATTTCAGGCTAAGTCCAATTTCTTTTCCCGAAGATACATCCATGCCCTACTCGGGATTCGAATCCGAATCCACTCGATTACAAGGCGAGTGTCATAAGCACAGCACTGGGTGGGGCATTTACACTGATATAATATAAATATATCAATACTGTGCAATGTATTTTAAAATTAATTTAACAATACTAAGTGAAAAACAAGTTTAATAATTACCAATGACCCCATGGGCTTGTTATATATAAAATTATATACAAAAATTCCTTTATCTTGATAATTTTTGATTTTTAAAACCTTAAAAATGAATTAAAAAATTACATGTTTTCCCCTCACCCCCCCCTTTTCTCTGCTAGCGTATGTGGTATTGGGGGGGGAAAAAAGGATTTTTCAAAAATCTTGAAAAAAGAATTTTTGAAAAAACACGTCGGTCCTTTTATTACTTTTCCAAAGCCTTCGGAAATTTTTATGGATAGCAAAAACGTATTCGGAAAGACTATTATACGTTAAAATTAAGCCCCGGGGGGGAGACTTTTAATACGCCATTGGCAAAAGTTAAAGGGGTATGGTAGGCTTAGAAATATTTTTGGAATTTAAATTGTTTTTTGGAAAGGGGAGGGATAAAAAGGGTGTTTTAAATATTGGGTGCAAATAAAAAGTTTGAGAAGCACCCTTTTGGAAATAACCCAGAAAACAAAAAACCTCAACCTTACCAATAACAAAAAAGAGTATCTTAGTTTTTTATACGAAGTTTTTCCCAAACGCCGGGGAGCACCAAATCAAGTTCAAACAGTATCCCCCAAAGCCCAGGAGTTTTAACCAACTCCCCAAAATTTCAAAAAATAATAAAAAAATTAAATACCGGGGTGTTTCAAAAGTCACGCAACCACATGGTAACCTTTGTGCTTAAACCCAAAAAGGGGGTTGGTTGAGATTTTTTTAAATTGAGGGAAAAAGGGCCCCCCCATCATAAGAAGTTTTGAACGTACCATAGTTCAAAAATTTTTGTCAGTTGTAGTCAGTTGAGCACAACAGGTGCAGATATTTTCCCGGGCAAATAGCCATCAGGGAGTTTTATTTCGCTATTTCATTGTGATAAATGCATTTCGGTAGAAATATCAATGAAACAGCACCAAATGCAAAAGATACTTTTTTTAGTGCAACGTTTTAACGGTATTAGAGGAAGATGGGGGCGTTCCAAAAGAAAACAAAAGTGGCTGTTTGGGAGCCCGTTTTAAAAGAAGCCCATTAAAAAACACCCGTCACATAAAAAATTCAAAATTCATATCCTTGTGAAAGTGATGGACGTTTGTTCCCAAAGGCGGCGCAATTTGTCACACATCAGGCGTATGGAAGTTTTAACTGAATTTTTCAGTTGGTCATTTGGGACTGGAAAACTGTTTACCGGACTTGTCAAGGTTTTTTTTTCGGGGATATCTGAAAATTCACCTTCAGGAATAACCCCATACGTTCGAAAAAGAGTACCTTTTCATGCAATATCATTAATTTTTTTGCTCTTCGTAAATTTCCTTAATCCGGAAAAAAGAGTTCGATTGTGTGCCCGGGAAAAAGGACATCTTTTAAAATTTACCTCATTTTCCCAAATTCTGACCCCCAAAAATAAAGTAACCTTCAACCTTTGTTTTTTACCTTTATTCTGTTTGTTAACATAATTTAAACTGTTTTAAAACCCCAAAACAAAGGGTGACTTTGAGACCCCGGTAAACTTTACCCCAAAAACCCCTTAGAGTTACAACTACAATCTTAACATCTTTTACGCGTTCACACTTCAGATCTCTTCAAATATCAAACCTGGTCGACATATATCACAAAACGATGACTTGAAATCAATCAAATAATTCATAAAACAGAGATCTTTATAGGTTAGTTGGAAAAAATTTTTAGAAAAACGAGAAAACAAGACCCCCAAAATTTTTAATAAATAAAATTTGAAAAAATATTGGGAACATTGCGTAGTTTGAAGAAAAGTTTGAATAAATATAAAAGCATAGATGCAAGAGAGTTTAGGAGCAAGTAATCAAAATATTTTTACTTAATTTCTTATTACATTTACTTACAAATATCAAGCTATTATCTTGCTTAGTATGTTAAAGATTGCAATTAAGGTGAGCAATTTTAATCTCTTATACTATTTTATAAACATTTAGAGAATTTCCAAAACAATAAAAAAATATTGGGGAACTATAAATGAAAGTAGGGGAAAATCAAAAGTGCCCAAAATTCTTTTTTGGGGCAAGGTACAAGAATCAAAAAATCATTGCGTTTAACAAATGGGCCAAAAAAAAAAAAAATTACATTTATAAAACTTGTTCATAAAATGGGGCTCATAATTGCATCCCATGCACGCAATTATTTAATTAGGGCTTTGCTCTTAATGCGACACGCAAAATCCAAAAATTTCCCCCCAAAAGAAATTTTGTACAAAAATTAATTAAATTTACAAGTTTCTTGTCAAAAAAGAAATTTTTAGAAACTCTTAGCCTTTTAAGAAAATAAAAATATTTTTTTATTGAAAAAAGTTTTCGGTGTCCTAAATAAAAAGAAGAGTACAATTTAAAGATTAAAAAAAAACATGTACCAAATAAACGTGTGTGCAGGTATTATCTCATGATCGAACATTCTAATGCTAAAATTTTGGAGTCTTAAGTGGCTAGAATTCTAGAGTTCAATTTCTTGCATTGCTATGCCAATATTCTTAGATAAAAAAAATTAAAGTCAATGCCTACTTCATTAGAAAAACTTACTTGTACCATCTGTTGCTGATAAATCTAACTTTTTTAAAATAACGCATGATAAATTTAAAAATAAAATATAATTTAGGAATTAATATTTGAAAATCTGTATCAACATTAAGTGTCATCCGGTACAAGTTTAAAAAATGTATTTGAAGTTCCGTTCAAGAATAAAAAGTATTTTATTAACGATTGAAAATTTGATCAAGATAAATATAAATCTATATCATCATAGGTTTCCATTTTAGTCCACAGACTTTTTCTGTATCTTCAATTGTTATGTTTCTTGGAATCAGATTTCTTTCTTCTTTGGCCTTGTAGGTTATACAGCTTTCTCACTTAGTATTTTATTTTATTTTATTATACTTTTTTTTTATATATATATATATATATATATATATATATATATATATATATATATATATATATATATATATATATATATATATATATATATATATATATATATAGGGAGAGAGTGAACAAATAGTAGGAATTGAAAAAGAGAAAAACTGCTTATCAGCAGAGACCTTTATTTTGCTGTTTCGTATGTTCTCCGTTAGCTACAATGCACACATCAATTCTGTTTCGGATTTCATGGAAAACAAATGATATGTTCGAACAAGCATCAGTGATACTCAAACGATCCTGCAGTGTTGGTGAAGTTTGATGCACACCGCATACGCTTACTGGGAGAGCATATTGAACTTAAAACACAGGTCTTTCTTGATTTATAATAATTCTTTTGTTTTTAACTCGCTTTTATTAGCTTCATCTGTATGTAACGGAATCATTGAACTCGATTTTTATAAACTTTAAAAGGTCAGATTAATTTCAAATCAGCCACTTATCAAGGACCGATGGTAATACAATAATTTAATAATTTTGTTCCATTGTTCTGAACAGAATAATCAAGATTAATGATTTCCCATTTCGAGATTTGGCAAATAATTCCGGATGCCATTTCCAGATTTGGCTACTAATTCCAGATTTGGTGACTAAAAGATTAAATTACAACCCTAAAGCAAAAACGTCTATGGTTAATACAAATACACACCAAACAAACAAAACAGATTAATTCATCAATGGATAAATGATAGTTTAAAAACTAAAAACACGCTTTTTTGTAATGAACTAAAAATAAAAAATAAATTTATTGGTTTACAAACTAAGAGTTTTTTATTTTTGGAAATAAAAAGTTAAAATAATTACTTTTAAGGCATTGGGAGGACGAAAAGGGGGCCGGAATTAAGTTTTAATTCTAATAGCCTTTCCAAAAAATCAGATTAAATAGACAAACACCCCCACGCTTTTTAAAAAAAT